>CM075767.1:16301610-16880739 GCA_037974665.1 Ehretia macrophylla | reverse complement strand
CACTCACTTGTTATATTTTATGTGGATACTTAATTGGTTTGTCAAAATTATAAATGCTTTTAATTTTTTCTCATCTTTTAATATGCCAAATAAATCATAAGTTTAACATTAAAACAATATTATTGTAATGTTGTTCTCTCGGTCATACAGATAAGAGATCGAGGATTACCATAAGATTTATTGTTGATGAATGAAGAAATCATGAGAAAATTAAAAAATGGTCAACAATAGAGATAGCACCACTTTACATGCTAATCATGGGGGAGAAGGAAGTTGAACCTCTAATCAATCTAGATACAATCAAAATTCTCGGCGTTCCCCCCTCCAATCCCCCCAAAACCTTAAACAAACAATTTTTTCAAGATTCTACATAGCAAAGGATTTTTTTTTTGGCTTCAAACGAAGCCATTTAGTCAAGATATTGTAACACCTCTAATATGATTGTCCATAAGAGTAATAAGTAGAGTTGGAATGTTATCGAAAATCATGTAACTAAGAAGCTGAGAAAATGATAGGGTAACAAAGCATTTATGACAATTAAGGTGGACCTTGAGAAGGCATATGACAAATTTAACTGGGAGTTTATTCAAGATAAACTTAATCAACTTTACCTTCCGACCAAGTGTATCTCGTTACCATTAGAATTCTTTGGACTATTCATCAATAGAACCTTTCCTTTCTTTCAGTGACGGCTTCGCCAAGGTGATCTGATGGGTGCTTAGCTTAGGATATAAATTAAGATCAAATCTAAGTCAAGTTTCAACTCTCAAGTGCACGATTGGTTGTAGAGTAGTGTGCTTAGGTGCGAGGTCGAATCCACAGAAAGGTGATTTGAAAGTTTTATGAAAAAAATGTATGTAAAGTGCCTAAGTAATTGCAGTAAATTAAATGATATATTGAAGTTTCAACTAAAGCTAATGAAAATAAAATAAAACTAAAATTAAATACAAAAGCTGAAATTGAGATTTAATAACAATTGGGAAGGTTTGGGGATCAGATTCCTATGAAAAGCTTAAATTCTAAGCTCGAACTTAAGATTTTCCTATTCTAATGCGGAATTAGACTACAAGTCTAATTAATTAATTAATTACCTATGTCTAATTAATTAACGAGTCAAACCTAATTTAAAGGTGCAACGCTATCCTCAAGTTCTTTATCTAGTTAGAGCGTAGATTTATCCTAAAATCTTAGGATAACTCGTTAAGAAATTAAGTGCAGAAAAACTATAGTACAACCTATAGTTTTTGTAATAAAACCCAAATATATATTCTATATAATTTAGCATAAGAATATCTATCATGCATTAAACAATAAATATTAAAGAACATAAATCATAAAAATATATAAAGCATCAAAATAGTAAATTCAAATCCAAGACCATAGAATCAAGACTATTACACAGAAATTCTACCATAAACAATGAATTATTTGTTCATATTCAAAAGAATTACACTGAAATTAGGAAAAGAATTTGAAGCGAACTTTCCCGATAAAATAAATTTAATGTGTTGAAAACGATGTTCAAAGCTTGATTCACATCCCAATCATTCGTTGAATTCTTAATTCGGAGCTCTTCTTTTTCCACTTTTTCTCTCGAGCACATGGCCAAGATTGGCCGTGGAACCCTTTTCCATCTTTCTATCCAAGTCCAATTTGGATTAATTAAATTGCATTGACCAATTTGGCCAAGGTATTAACCTTGGTCAACGGGTCAACTCTGTTATATATATATATATTTTTTCCTTCTCTCTTTTCAATTCTTTTCGCCATGCTTTGCCATCCACTAACAAATCTTTATTCCCTTCTCTTCGTCTAACTTCCTTTCAAATTTGTTCCTTAATGATTAAATTCTTACATGTATAAAAACACAATTAAAGTAATCAATCTCTTCAATAAATGTGCACAATTAATTCTAAAAATGCAAAGAAATAGGATAAAAATATGAATACATCAACACCCCTTATCCTACTGCTTGCTTGTCCCTAAGCAAGACTTAGATCTAAGCAAATCTTCAAGTTCTCAAGATGTTATTCTAATGAATCGATCAATTAAAGGACAAGGTTCGGGAAACGATTGATCTTATAGTGTAGTAGTGAAGCAAACTCATTCGGGTTTCTCTCTTTAAACACCCCATGTAGCGAGCTTTTAAGGTCATCAATCCCAACCACTTAAGGCTTAGGTTGATAGGCTTTGAAAGACCCCATGCGTACCTTACTTGCTCAAAGTGTTGAATACCGAAACACCGCACGCCTTAAGTACATATCCCTAAAGATAGACAATGAATACAAGGACAGTGGTGCTACGACATAGAAGTGAAGAATTTTTTTCTTTTTTTCTATTGTTTTGCTTCTTTTTTTTTGTTTTGTTTTGTTTTGTTTTTTTGTTTTTTTTACTATAAGGGCTCAGGCACGCAAACAAAACTACTCCAGCGAAGGCACTCATACCACAACCACATCATATCTCATCATCTCACAACCGAGCCATGGGACCACAATAGCCTAGGCATAATCTCACAGTCCTTACGCCTCGGCTTCATCAAAATCAATCCTAAAAGTTCAACTCAAAACTACCTCATAAAATCAAGAACTACCTACTCTCCTCAATCAATTCATAAGAGCTAATCAATAAGTTATCACAACTCCTCAATTACCGGAAAATCAACCAAAAAATCCACAAAAAAGCATAAAGATCGAAAAAAATTTCACAAAATTTCATAGTTCTAAAATTTTCTCCCAAATCAACAATAGACATAATTAAACACCCACACCCCTAAACCTAAAGTTTGATTGTCCTCAAGCAAATAGAATTAAAACATGCTAGGGGCATACGAAGGGAAAAAAACAACATATAATGAGAACACAATAGTGAAACAACATAAAAAGAAAAAAATTAAGAGAAATAGAGGGAGTGGATGGACATACCTGAAGAGGGCAATAGTGAGAAGAAATGTAACACTTCAAATCTACGACTTTGAATTAAGCTTAAGAGGAAATAAATAACAACATAAGACAAGAAACGATAAAAAATAATAAAAGAATAAAAAAAAATATTTTTTATGTTTTTTTATATTTTTTTGTTAGTCGACTACATTTACATCTCCATACAAAGACTCCGAACTCTAAGAGGTACTAAAGCCGACTCACTACAATCATAAAGACAAGGAAACAATTTAAATATGGAAAGATAGAATTCAAATGCCTGGATCCATTTAATATCAGCCAGTTAAACAAATCTTGTGCAACTTCAGAAGTGGAGTCAACTAAGTACATTAAAAATGCGAAGGAGAGGCCATTAATTTCAAATCATCAACGTACTCAAACCCCAGACATTTTCCCATACTTAGGAGGGAAAGCCAGGCATTATGCTTTCGGCCAATGGTTTTACTTTCATTGTATCCATCCTAGTTAACTCCAAGGCTTCCATTACATAAAATAATCCATTTTCGAGAAAATGGTAAAACCCACTATAACCCAGTGGAGGTCCAACCTAAAAGTTAGGAAATCACGGGAGTCGTTAGATGCAATAATAGTATCTATCATCAACTCTAAAGAAATAAGCACAAGCAGCTAGAATGAAGCAAAATGTAGGATTGGAATGCAAGTTATAACATCTAGAACCTAATAAATAAACTAAAAACAAAATATAATACTAGAGCAGATAGGAAAGAAATTAACATAAAAAAAGTAAAATCTAATAGCTACGTCTAGGGTGCCTCCTAGCAAGGCTGAGTTTAACGCCCTCTGCCCGGCGCCAATGTTAGAGCAAAATGCTCTTAGATTATTTGGGCACAAATAACCGAATGATGATTTCATAACAAAATATGAGAAGACCCTTCCATAAATATTGTTTCGTAAGGGGCATGAAGCGATCATTCTCAAGCTCATCTTGATAAGGTGAGAACTCCCATCCCAAGATTTTGTGTGTGTGCTTTTGCTCTAATTTGCTAGTGACCACATGAAATCCACTAAAATCGAACTCTACTTGCAAAGGGTCAACCCAAAAACTACAACAATCTAGTCACCTCCCTATACATCATTGCGTTCAAATTTGGGTCGAGCCCTAAATCTTCCTCTTTGGAGGAAATATTTTCTTCTTCCTTTATTAACCACCCAATGGCCCTCTTTTGATGATCAAGGACTATCAACACACGCTCCTCATGTTTTGATGAAAGATTATATGCTCTAATGATAGGAGAAGTACGATAAGGGCCTAGATATGCATGATCGGTATGAGAAGACCATGGTATGAGTTTCAAAATAGGGTTACTATCATTCATAGATGATTCAGGACAAGGAATAGAAGGTGAACCAGAAGTAGGCTTAAAAGACTCATATAAATAACAAGTAGGATCTAAGGAGTTGTGTGCACCCAACTTTCTTAAAAAGGTAGAAGAGTCAAATTGAGCTATTATGACATCAAGCTCATCCTCTAGACATGATTGGACTCTGGGATTGAAGGAGAATGTACATCAAACTCAGAAGGCTTAGCAGAGTCAGAACTAGGCATAAGAGAATTGGAGACAACCAACTTCTCTAGTATAGGAGCTAAGTCAAATTGAGTCGTAGAATCATGAAGCTCGTCCTCTCCCTCAAAACAACAAATGACCTTTTCTACCTCATTCTCTCTATCATTCCTACTATCATTCCCTTGCATTTTTTCACTCTCCTTACGTCCCCTAGTTTCTACCAAACCTAAGTCATGGTCACACAAAGTTTCACCACTAACAAAACTATCTTGATCAAATTGGTTTGTCACAGGTTGAATAGAGTGTTCATTATCAGTCCAACTATTTATTCTCTTAGCTAGTTGACCAATTTTGTCTTGTAGCCTATCTAAGGATTGGTGGTTGGATTCGACGAGCTGGACAAGTTGACTGATCTTGTTATCGAAATCTGATTCAGGAGAAGTAAGTTCAGTTGAGTTAGGATGACAAATATTTTGATTTAAAGAATTGCATCCAAAGTCTTCACGAAACTCAGAAGGATCGAGGTTGGGGAATCGAGATACATTATTCTGATTTTGAAAACCATGAGGCAAAAAAGATGAATTGCTTTGATCCCAAATGAATTTTGATGATTCTGCTGCTTAGGATTATATGCATTAGAGTACAAACCATTTTTCAAAAAATAATCCTGAGTGGTAGTTATATTACTATGAAAGAACTCAAAATATTGAGGACAATTAATAATGACATGCCCAAATTGAGAACATAAAGCACAAATTTCACATGTATTTGGAATAAGGGATGAGGTTATATCCTTAAAAGGCCAATGATTGGGTGACTCACTAGGTAGATTAAGAAAAGCATTCACATCAAAAAGGGTCATATTCCAATCAACAAAATTTTCCTAATATTTTTTTTTGAATTTTTTTTTTCCAAAAAAATAAAGGAAAAAAAAGGAAGAAAAAAAATAAAGAATAGATAAAACAAACACTTAAACAAATTATTACACTAATCCAAAAATAATACCGTGCCTCTCCGGCAACGGCGCCAAAAACTTGATGGGTGCTTAGCTTAGGGTATAAATTAAGATCAAATCTAAGTCAAGTTTTCACTCACAAGTGCACGAGTGGTTGTAGTGTAGTGTGCTTAAGTGCGAGGTCGAATCCACAGGGAAGTGATTTGAAAGTTTTATGGAAAAAGTGTATGTAAAGTGCCTAAGTAATTACAGTAAATTAAATGATAAATTGAAGTTTCAACTAAAGCTAATGAAAATAAAATAAAACTAAAATTAAATACAAAAGCTGAAATTGAGATTTAATGACAATTGGGAAGGTTTGACGATCAGATTCCTATGAAAAGCTTGAATTCTAAGCTTGAACTTATGATTTTCCTATTCTAATGCGGAATTAGACTACAAGTCTAATTAATTAATTAATCACCTATTTCTAATTAATTAACGAGTCAAACCTAGTTTAAAGGTGCAACGCTATCCCCAAGTCCTTTATCTAGTTAGAGTGTAGATTTGTCCTAAAATTCTAGGATAACGCGTTAAAAAATTAAGTGCAAAAAAACTATGGTACAACCTATAGTTTTTGTAATAAAACCCAAATATATATTCTATATGATTTAGCATAAGAATATCTATCACGCATTAGCTACAAGTGTAATGGAATAATAGACAATAAATATTGAAGAACATAAATCATAAAAGTAAATAAAGCATCAAAATAGTAAATCCAAATTCAAGATCATAGAATTAAGACTATTACACAGAAATTCTATCCTAAATAATGAATTATTCGTTCATATTCAAAAAAATTAAATTGAAATTAAGAAAAGAAATTGAAGCGAACTTCCCCGATAAAATAAGTTTAATATGTTGAAAACGATGTTAAAAGCTTGATTCGCATCCCAATCATTCGTTGAATTCTCAATTCGGAGCTCTTCTTTTTCCACTTTTCACCGCCTTAAGTTTAGTCATATGGGCTTTGGATTTGTCGTCACATTGCCAAGATTGGCCGTGGGACCCTTTTCTATCTTTCTATCCAAGTCCAATTTGGATTAATTAAATTGCATTGACCAAGTTGGCCAAGGTATCAACCTTGGTCAACGGGTCAACTCTATTATATTTTTTTGTTTTTTTTTTCCTTCTCTAACTTCCTTTTAACTTTGCTCCTTAATGATTAAATTCCTACATGTATAAAAACACAATTAAAATAATCAATCTCTTCAATAAATGTACACAATTAATTCTCAAAATGCAAACAAATAAGATAAAAATATGAATACATCACGATCCCCTTTCTCCATATTTATTTATTCTTTGAAAAGAAGCACTACGTGATACTTTGTGAGGTAGGGGCTCTGCAATGTATGTGACATCTTACTTGAGTAGTGCTACTCCCACAAGGTGAGTTGCATAAGCTGGTGAGCGATTATATGAGCAGGGAAGATGGAAGTGGATACACTTTGAACTTTTTTTTTTTCCTCATTCAATTTTCTTATAGATTACAAGAGTTAGAAGTGATTAAGAGACAACTAAGGAATATTTCTTATCCATGTTCAATAGTCCGAGTAGCTTCAAAGTAATCTAATAACCAATGTTATAATGAATGATTAGAGTGGCCAATTATATTTGTAATCACCTAGTGGTGGATATGGAAGTGGAGGAATGAAAAATTGTTTGGACGTGAACAAACAAGGGATGCTTCCAACTGTACTCAATTTCTGATAAAATACACAAATGAAGTGGTTGAAGCGTGGTGTTGTTTTGAAAAAAACAAATCTAGAGCGACTAAAAGGCATGTATTGGTTTGATAGGATAAGCCACAACAGGATGGTTGGAAGCTCAATATTGATGGTCGTTTAAAGGTTAATTCAAGGCTCGTAGTGACAAAAAGTTTGTTCCGTGATTAAATAGATGCATGGTTAGAGGGTTTTGTTAGAAATCTAAATATAATGGCTAGTCTTGGAGCAAAACTATGTGTCATGTGGGAAGGTCTTTGTCGAAATTATCAAATATTAAAAATTAATAAATTTCTAGATCAATTATAATGTCACGTCTATTTTGCAGTGAAGATTGAGATTTCACTTTTCTCCATGCTCCAGGAATCTTTCTTCAACCTTGTATGAACTTAATTATTCATCAGGCATTATAGGTGTTTTCCTAAGTAGGATCACTTATCTATTATCGCTCTAATTGGGTCAAAGTCCCAAAACTTGTCTATTGTCTCACTAACTGGCAAAATTAAAACTATACATGCAGAACGTTAAAAATGAACTTCGCCTATACATGTAACCTGTAGAGTCGTGTTTAGAACAATAAAATAATAATTTCTTTCTAATAAACTGATAACTTGATAGAAAGTTTTTACTTTTTTTGTGACAAGAAATACTTATTGAATAGTCCTTAGCTTAGGTCAACTAAGAGTATAATTTCAAATATCTCTAGAAGGATCGAACCTCATGTATACTAATCCATACACTCTACTCAGTTTGCCATTCACAGTTTGAGGAAAGTTGTTTCTTATTACTAGTCCTTATACTTGGAAAGACTTATGGCAAGTTGGAAAGACTTTGGAAAGCCTACATCAACAGCTAGGCCAGCAAAACAATCCAATAGTGTGAACAAGACTTTAGAGAATGTGGTTTCGAAAAGTCAATTTAATCGGCTGTTGCATATACAAAGTGCATGTGCTCTCTAAGTCTTGGAAACTTCCCAACAATGTATAGCAAGAATTCTTCATGTTTTTTACCCACACATGCAAAGTGGAGATGGCCTCCTCCCCTGCCCCCATAGAGAGCTTTAGCAGTTTGATGTCTACCCATTTGCGAATTTTATAGTCAAAGAAATATAATATAGATTTTGTTGCTAATCAAGCAAAAGTGTTTTGTTAATAAGCTCAAATTCAAAAGATTATAAAGTCAAACAAGTCAATATTGTCTTTACACAAAAAATGTCATCTAATCTCTCACTAACATGTAGGTATTCATTTACAATTGTGCTTATAAACTTTTTACATTTACAACACGAAATCTAATTATTTGCCAATATAATATAGAAATTAAAAAGCTGGGAGCTCTGCATTTGATACATGAACATGGATGAAGCAAAGTGAAGTCTAAGTATTCTAAACTTTAAACCAAATCAGACTATATCAAATTGAACTTCACTGGCAGAACCATGTTTAAGTCGAGCTACGTATAAGCACACTGAGACTAAGACCCTCTAATTGAGGATAATATAGTAATTTTACCATTTATTAAGAAAAAAGGGCAAAACCATAACAAAAAATGCATCAGTCGTCCCCGATGCGGGTTTGGATTCTCTTATCTACTAGATGGGTGTATTATGGGTCATCAAATTTAGTCTTTTAAAATCTCAACTATTCATTTTAAATTTATTTTAACTGCGCACCAATTTCATCTGGCAAAGTTGGACTGGTCTTATTTTGTAAGACTGCAATGTGTACGTGGTGGTTTCTATAACAATTTAAATTTAAAATGGATGGTTAAGATTTAAAAAATATATATATATATATAAACCCAACGAATACAATGCTTCCCCAAACCATCCCCCCCCCACCAAAGAGAAGAAAGATCAAAACAACCCTCCTCCCCTCCACCTCCCATCCAAGTCCCTCCCATTACCTGCCACTCTCTAATAAAATTTCTCACGTTTACTTCTATATATATATATATATATATATATAGCTCAATTTTGGGTGCTTGGTTCATTTGCGTGTTGATTATGACTTACTATGACGCATGAATTGCTAATTCTTTAAAAAATTCAATTTTTTTTTCTCAAAATACATTAATTTAATGGCCTAGAAACTAATTTTCTTACACATCATCGTTAAGCATATTCCAATTTCTTTTCTTTTTTTTTTTTTTGGGGGTCTGAAACATTCATTGTCGTAAACAGAAATTCAGGAGTACAACACATAGCTGACAAGGTACAACTCAAAACACAAACCGACATGAGCCACCTGGATCGGAGCCCAAATAACAGAAAGCCAGAAGCCAGACCGGAAAAAAGCATGTGTTGCATCACAAACAAGGGTACGAAAAATGGGACGTACCAATTTGCAATACATATATTGAATTCATATTTAAACCAAGGAAAATTCTTCAGTTACTCCGAACTAACATCAGTCTGTAAGAAAGAATGTGAAATTCACTTGTATGTAAAATTCATCCCAATATTAATCTGCACTGATTAAAGGGTTTCCACCAACCAATAGAGAACAATGATGCCAAAATTATTTGTTGAATGCCTTAGTTTGACAATCTTATCTCATCATGTCTCATTCATTTAAAATAGTTGCTTATTAAAACGTAATTTAAAATTGTTGTCAAAAGTGATTCTATGAGAAATGATTACCATGTGATAAAAAAAATAACTATTACAAAAAATTTTAGTTGATTCAATTATGTTTTTGTTTTTCAATTAGAACATTGCACACTCACGCGCTATACACAAAAATGAATTATTATATAGTTGGTAAACTCTTTCTGATGATGGCCTATCAAATAAGATCACATATTTTTAAATATGTCGTAACATTATGTACATGTATTCAATCAGTAATTTTTTTGATGTTCCTGCTCGTGTCCGGCGACAGAATGGGCACGACTCCCCCTCTGGAGCTAAAACATTAGAATGTGCGGAGCTATAAATGTATCAAGACCCAATGTTGTGCACCTCTTGGCTAGAAAGTCAGAAGTTGATGATTCTGATATTACAGAATTTTTAAGTATAATGCTTACTCAGTTCAACACACTTAAACCTCTCATAAATAATGAATTTGGGAACTTCTATAAAAAATATAAAGGAAAATCTAATAAACAAATCGTGGATCGAACCCTACAATATCAACAGAACCAGATTCATGTTAAAAGGCGTTTTCTTACTCACCAACTGCAATCAACATGTGGTTAATCTCCAGCATTTTATCCAAAATCTCCTCTTCAAATCTGGGTTTTCAACATCCAATACAACAGGGAAAACCTTGGTGGTGGTGCGATTTTTCTATAAATAAAAAAAAAGATGTTTCAGAAACCACATATCTTATGGAGAGAAGACAAAAGTTTCATACTTTTATGGGTAAATTATTATAGAGGTTACTAAACTATTTTGCCAGTTCTGTTCTAACCATCGAATTATTTTCAGCTTCAAAAAAGCCATTAATTTATTGAAAAGGTTGCATTCAGACCATTCTGATAGAATAAAAGGGGAAGAAAGAGTGTGGTGCTGGTGCAAGGTGGGGAAACGAAAAGACGTTGCAGAATGAGTTTTTAAAAAATGAAAATCTAAATACATAAATAAAAAAGAAGTAGAAATATAAGAGAAAAAAGAGAGTTAAATTTTATTTGAGTCCTGTAATTTTAAATATTTATGTTTGAGCCTAATTTGTTAGGTTTTTTTTAACGATATCTAACAGAATGGTCTGAATGCAAAATAATTTAATGACCTCTAAAATAATTTACCCTACTCTTACGAGTTAGATTTCTTCAGTTCAACAACATTTACAGAAACTCCCACACGTTGAACTCGAGAGCTCAAACTTAACGACGATGTTTACAATCATGGTTGAGATAAACATCAATTAAGATTAACACATCGAAATAATCTCTCTTAATGTTGCTGTATGTGCGTTTAAGATGAATATAATCATGGTGGCTAACTTTTTAACCAAGCGTACAAGAGGTTGAGGGCATAAATGGTATCTCCAACAGGAAATTTTAACAAAACCCGAACAAAAGGGATCTGTCATATACATAAAAAAGTATGGCGTATAAGTCTCATTTTCTAATCCGCAAGGGTGTCAAGCAATAAATACCCGTATTTTAATAGACCACAAAGAGTTAACAGAAGAAGATAAAGATGATACAAACAACAACAAAGATGCAGCTATAACAGTTGATAAACCTGATTACAGGAAAAAGAAGATTAATTTTATTCAGTAACTAATGTGCTGAAGATACAACATACCCAACGCGCAGTGCAGTGATCAAAATCTCTCAAAAGGAACTGGAGTTAAGAGAGATTCTTCAAGCTCCCAAAAACCTCGGTAGACCAACTCCGTTTGACTCTGTGGAAGCGGCAACCTCTTCACCTCAGTCATATACCTGTTACTCAGAATTCATTTAGGCCTTTCATCCAATTTATACTTATTAAAGAGCTGGGCGCATAAACTTGTGGGAGAGAAAAATGGAATGCAGTAAACACACGTTTCAACTTCATGAGGAAGTAACAAACAAAATGCAACTTCTATCTTGATAACAGTGAAACCAAAACCAAATCAAATCTCACTAGATGGGATCAACAATATGGACCTCGATAAAGATGAACAAAAAGAAAAATCAACCTACACATACTTCAAATGGTTCAAATCCTTAATTTTTCCATTTTGTGATCGTGCAGCATGTGTCTTCCATCCAAAGCCACCTGTCCCGTATTCTTTTGCTATTTAACAATAATGGCAGTCATGACTGAAGTTCCTATTCTTGGCTAGAAAATAAAAACTTAACAAAATTGTAAAACATCTAAACCATTTCGTGTAAAGCCAATTTTAAGAGCAAATGTGTTGTCGCTTAGAATTTATATTACAGTTTTTACACAAAATTAGAACTAGTTTTTTCTTTTTGTCAATAAATTCACAAGTTTATCAGCTATTGACTTCTCAAGGATATTCTGCAGTTCTAAAGAGCTGCAATCATAATGGCGGAAATGATTCATACAGGAATTAAACTTTTGGACAGGTATAATACGGAAACATTACTGATAAGAAATGTCATGATTTAGCAGAAAAATTTGTAAATGTACAACCGTATATCATAATATAGAAAAAGGATTGATAAAAGAAATCATAATATAGAGAGGAACCCAAAGTATTAGATGTTTCAAAAACCTGCTCGTGCAAAGAATAAGAATGATGAAAATCCTGAGAAGTTACAAAAGAAGAAACTAACCTATTTGCTGCACTTGTGATCTTATCACGAACCCCTGGGTTAGAAATCGGAGTTTGCCCAAATGAAAATGCTCCACCAAGAATTAGAGAGGCTCCAGTAGCACTTGTCCCCATTCTTTGTGCAAAGACAGACGTCGCCCACTCACGAAGTACAGCAAGCACCGAACGAAGAAGGCGTAACCTTAGACTTGGAGATGGCAAGATCACTCCAATATTGGTACAATTCGAAGTAAAAATATTTTGCTCATTTGTATACAAAAATAAGAAAAAAAAATTCTATAAAACATCAAAAACTGACGGATTCCTTACCTCGAGATGCTGTGCTGCCTCTGAAGTCAAACCCACTGTTGCCGCAGCCAACCCTATGAGTCCTCCCTAAACATTTAGACAAAACCAAATATTCAAACTTTAAAAAGAAAACAAAAGTTTAAAACAAAACTGAAGTGAAAACCAAAAAGTAACCCTCAATTCAACCCCTAAATAAATTTTCAGATATAGGTATATATATGCACGCACTAAAATTCACCAAAATATTAATTCTAAGATACACACACATATATACACTCAGTTTCACAAAATGATCAATTTTAAGACACACACACAGACATATATGTATACATATAAACCCCCAATTTCACCAAAATATCAATTTTATGATCTATATTTATATACACACACAGTCAATTTCACCAAAATATCAATTTTAAGATATTAATACACACACACACACATACTAAATTTCACCAAAATATGCAATTTGACATATGTATAAAACTGATTGTGATGGAAAGCTCACTTTGCGATGATTGGCCGGCGACGAGAAGGTGAACTCCTCGGTCAACAACTTGATAACCGCCGTTATCTTATCGTGATCCCCCGCCGCTGCCAACTGCTTCACTATTCCTTCCAACTATAAAACCACCAAAAAAAAAAAGTTCAAACCAAAAACTAAATCAATAAACCCTAAAAATTCACAAAAAAAAAAAAAAAGTGCATAAACATTTCAATGAAAAACTACAAAACAGTACACACCTCAAGGGCAGCATTTTTGCGCTTCTCGTAAAGCTTGTCGGAGAGATTACGGAGAACCGCCGATGGAATTATCGACAACGCCTCCGCCATATCCAAAACACCAAATTCACAAACCCTAACAAGGAAACAAAGAAAATCAAATTCCTTTCCTTTCGTTTCCTTTTCTGCGACTTGAATTTTCAATTCAAAGTCCTCTCCTGATCTTCTCTTCTTGTAATCGAAACATTGGCACTACATATATATATATAGAAAGAGAAGAGCAATATGTATGTATATGTGTATGTATTCATATATATATATATATATATATTGGGGAGGTGAATTTAAGGTAAGTAAAAGGAGTGAGAAAGCGAGAGAGAGAGAGAGAGAGAGAAGAGAATAGAACTGGTGAAATTTTTCTTACAAGGAAAATTAAATGTCCGGTTAAAAATATAAAAATAGTAACAGTTTCTAAAAGGATATGTTTTTCCTTTTCTGTGAATATCGTCTTAGTTTCTTTTGACTTTTTTTTCTTTTTTTCTTTTGCCTTCGTTGAGGATAAGGGCTCTGTCGTGTGCAGTAAGCTTTTTGTATTTGGCTTTTGCACCCGGATTTTGGATCTAATGTTATTCTTGCACCCACCCCAAATTTTTAAAGAGTTGAGTTTCTCATTTCAATTTGAATGGAGTTATTCTACAATCACTTTGGTGTTATAATTTACCAATCGCTTAATCGAATTTCAAGTTAAATATCAAATTATCAAAGATGGAGAAACAGGCATATTTTGGAAGGGGGATGAGCTAAAGAAACCAAAGATGGAAGGGGGTCTTGGATTCAGAGATCTTTACTGCTTTAATTTGGCGCTCATTGCAAAACAGGCATGGAGAATTTTCATTAAACCTTACAGCTTGTCTGCAGCTATTCTTAAAGGAATTTATTTCCCAAAGGACATATTTTGGAATGCAAGGAGTAAAAGGCAATCTTCATGGTCTTGGAGGAGTATTGTTCAAGGAAAGGATTTCCTTAAAAAAAGAACCTTGTGGAGGATTGGAAACGGAAAGTCTGTGGATATTTGGAAGGATAAATGGATTCCAACAGAGGAGGCTAGTCGGCATAAAAGACTTAACTCTCCAACATGGGTTAGCGAGCTGATCACTCAGGATCAGAAGAGATGGAACGAGGAGATGATTAACCACGTGTTTGATAGGTCAACTGCCCAGGAAATCCTTGCTATTGTTCTTCCGTGGTTCGAGAGAGAAGACTGCGTGATCTGGAGTCCAAGCAAGAATGGGCAGTACTCTGTTAAAGTAGGTTATTTTGTGGCGAGAGAGGTTTTGTGCAATAGGAGCCCAATAGATAGTGACAGAGCTAGCTTGTCCTTCCAGACCCCTATTGATGTTTGGAGACTTGTGTGGTCCTTGAAAGTTCCCCCAAAGGTGAGGTTTTTCATGTGGAAAGCATGTCGTAATTGCCTCCCAACCCAAGAGAATCGCTTCTTGAGAAAATCTGCTTCGTCCCCTTTATGTTCTTTGTGTAATCAAGGCGTTGAGACGGTTGAACATTTGCTGCTTTTTTGCCATTGGGTTCAGAGATTCTGGTATGCCTCTCCTTTGCAGTGTGCTAATAACCTTGTTGGTTCAGGAAGGTTTAGTGAATGGTTTTTGAGGTTTTCTGAGAGATGTTGTGATGCGGGTTACTGCAAGGAGGAAGCAACGACAAAGATTGCATTTTGTTGCTGGCAGATTTGGAAACAGAGGAATGAGAGTGTTATTAATGGGAGAGTCGTTGATATTCAGAAGACGGTGTTGAGAGTGCAGTGCGCATTGGCAAAATGGTTCAGCGAAGACAACGCGTGGAGGAACAGGGGTGTCAGAAGAGAAGCTGTCAATAGAGAGCCGCCAACACAGTGGGTTCCCCCGATGCTAGGAACAGTTAAGGAGAATGTTGACACCTCGTGGGAGAAGAATGAGAAAGCTGCTTTTGCATTTATTGGTCGGGATTGGAGAGGTTCAATGGATTTTGGTCAGGCTGGCCAGTTTCGATGTTTTTCAGCAGCGGAAGTGGAAGCTTATGTGATTCGTAATGCGTGTTTATATGTTAACCAGATTCAGCAGTCTTGCATC
Source organism: Ehretia macrophylla (assembly GCA_037974665.1). Classification (NCBI taxonomy): domain Eukaryota; kingdom Viridiplantae; phylum Streptophyta; class Magnoliopsida; order Boraginales; family Ehretiaceae; genus Ehretia; species Ehretia macrophylla. The sequence goes on along the minus strand of CM075767.1, from coordinate 16,865,185 downwards.
ATCATTGAAAGCGATGCACAGGACGTTCTTAAAGCAATCAGTGCTCCGGTGACTGCTCTTTGTTGGAGAGCGTCTGTCATTGTGGAGGACATCAAGAAGATTGTTGCTGAAAACTCGAGGGTGAGTTTTCAATGCATTAGAAGAACAGCCAACCAACCTTGCGACTGGATTGCAAAATGTAGGCGTAAGGAAGAATTGTCTGTTAATTGGAGTTCATGTATTCACCCGCAATTGTTGTATCTCCTTTCGCACGATATCCACCCCACTGGGGTTGGTTAATCTGTGTGTTTTTATGATATGATTGCTTGTTTGACCAAAAAAAAACAACTCTATATTCAAGGTTGAGTGACAAATTACAACTTACCAGCATACATACATATGTACGGACACAAACATGTAGTCTCCCTCTTGTATACCACACATTATTTTTTTTAATTGAATTGAATCTCCTTTTGAGGTTCTCCGTTTGTTTGCCGAAAAATATTTTTCTACTTTTTAAGTATTTGGTAACACCAGAAAATTGATCAACTAAAAAATATTTTCTAATCAACAATTGCGGTTGCTTTTGCTTAATTTTCTGGTGTTTGGTAACACCGAAAAATTAATCAACTAGAAAATATTTTACAATTAACAATTGCGGTTAGTATAAAATTTGAAAAAATATTTTCATGTCCTTTGGAAAAGAAAATATTTTACAGAACTCATTGTACATCCAAATATCAGAAAATATTTTTCAGTATTTTATTTTTTAGAAAAATATTTTCTCCCAATAAGTTATTTTACGGCAAACAAATGGAGTCCAAAATAATATTTTATTTTTTAATAAAATATTTTTCATTGAAAATATTTTTTACAAGTAAGTTATTTTATGACAAACAAACAGAGACTTAAAGTTAAGGTTTATCCATGCATGTAATTTATGTTTTTATTTGTGATTATTCTTTTGTAAATTAGTTGAAACTTTGTTTTCTAATTAGATTGAGATATTTACTTGTTTTTTTTCTTCCACATCATTATTTGATTATTTCTACTTGATAATTGATTTTTGTTCCTTATTATTTTCACATTGGGTGCAATTACAAAACATTAATAGCTTTGCTTAAGTTGTATGAAGTAACTTAATACGAAGCACACAAGCCAACTAATAGCTTTCGTTCGCATTTATTTTGTCAACATACCTCATAAAAATGAATTACTAATTTCTTTCATAGAAGGTACGTCATGGCTTATGTTTTTTATATGACTTATGGCTAGTATGAAAGGGTAAATGGGAAGCTCATGCTAGTATGCAAGTATTATTACAATTTACCATGCAATGAAGTTTTAAGAAAATGTGAAAGCGAGAGATTCATATTTTAGAAGTCAAACATAAGTCTTAGGCAGTGATTGTCTTGCTAGGGCTTATTATTATTATTTTTATTTTGTTATTATTATTATTATTTATTGTTGTTGTTGTTATTATTATTATTATTATTATTATTATTTATGTTTATATTGTTTACGATCATATTTATATTTATTTTTATTTTTAATATTATAATAATAAAATGACAATTATGTCATATTATATAAGTCATTCATATTATTACTCTTAATTCCTAGAACATACCAAACATATTATTCTCATTCCCAAGTTCATTCCATTCTCAATTTCATTACATTTCTTAGCTCATTCCATTCCTGCCCAAATTTATTTCAGTATACCAATCACTACCTTAGAGTACAGATTTGACTTGTGAAATCATACTTAGTAAGATTTAGGGTCAATTAGGAATCATCCCAAAGTAATAGGTGGCTTTGCCAAATCCTAAGAGCTAGGATTAAGTATAAAATTCCATTTATAAGCCCTAGCAAGACAAACTAAGAAAATCACTAACTCTTCCCAAACTCGTCGTCTCTCTCTTCCTATCTCTCATTACACAAAACTTCATCATTTGCCTTTGGCGATTAAGGAAGGCTTTACAGTGTCTTTGAAGTAGAAACATCTTATTTTAAGTTTTCAATATAAACAACAACCACAAACTTGATTTAAAAAGTTCAGCAAGATAAATTGTATGTTCCCGTATTTATGTTGTTTGCCTTTTGTTTTGACATGATTAATTAGGATCACCCTTGAATGTAACTTTAGAATTTTTAAAAATTCTTTCCGCTACAAGTGTATCTCGCATTTAAAAGTTCATTTAGGAAGTCCAAATTAGAAATTTCTACTTTCATTTTGCATACACTCTAGATTTAATTCTAGGTTTTACCAAATGGCTCTCCAGTGAAACAAAAGTAAAGTAGATGCTAAAAACTTTGAGGAAGGGCCTTCTTAGTGAAGAAAAGTTGCAATAGATTCATCCCATTTTTCGAATGAACAGTTTGAGCATAAGGGATTGTAAATTGAAATCTAATCATGTGGAATATAATGTTTCAGGCACCAATAAGAAAAAGAAAATAAGATACATTAGAAAATAGTAAATTTGTCAACTCAATTATAAAACTATCCCTTCTTTTCATTTTATTTAAATAAATAAAATATGCAATTCTTTATGAAATTTTCTTTATAATTTCATCCCGTCTAAACAAGATTTGACCCATTCCATTTCCTTTATAATTTCCATTTCCCTTAAATGCAAAAGTTGGTGGGCAACGGGTTTGGATCTACGCTGTTAAAAAGAAGTGATATAGATTGGGCTCATGAGGGGGCTAAGACTTTTATAATAGTTTTGATGATAGGGGACTGGTTATTGCTGGTTTATGCTGAAAGGCTAGATTCATGGATCTTCAATTGGGGTAGGTTGGGTTGGGGTATTGGGCCTTCAGGGAGCCCTTGGGTCGATTTGTATTTAATTGGAAAAATAGCACATTCAGCATCTATTATTTTTTAAAAGTTACAATTTTGTTCTTATTATTAATTTTTCAATTTCATTTCTATTATTTTCTCAAAAAATTTTAATTTTGTCTTTATTATTTAAAATTTTTCAATTTTGTCCCTATTATTTTAAAAAAATTTCAATTTCATCCCTATTGTTCAAAATACGTCAATTTAGTCCTTATTATTTTCAAAAAATAATATGACTAAATTGACTAATTTTGAATAATATGGATGAATTTAAAACTTAGAGAAACAATAGAGATGAAATTAATTTTTTTTAAAACAATAAAGACGAAATTGAAACTTTTTTAGAAATAATAGAGACGAAATTAAAAAAAAATTAAATCATAGTGACGAAAATAAAATTTGAGAGAAACAATAGGGACTAAATATGACATTTTTCCTATTTAGTTATTGTGTATTAATTTGCTTCGCTATGAAACATAAATTAAAAAAGGTTAATTTTAAAGGAGGCCTAAAGATGGCTACCCACCAAAAAAAGGAAAAGAAAAGAAAAATGCAAGACGTGTTTCAAAACAATAATAATGAAATGTTACCTTGATGAAATAGCTTTTCAAAAACTTTTTTTTTTTTTTTTTGTTGACAAGCTTTCCAAAAACTTAATTCTAAAGCAATTCTCGACAATGAGAGAGTTTACAATTATCCATCAGAAACTATAATAGTAATGAACACTGTAAATTTTGAAGAATCTTATCAAGCATATATAACAAAACAAAGAACACTACCAAACTTAGTACAAAAAATGGAAATCTTATATCAATCTCCATTTTTTAAAAATATTCAAGTTAGGCCTAAATCATACAATACACATAAAAAAAATATATATCTGACATGGCATGAAATATTGGGCTAGAGAAATGGGCCAAAACAAATAAGAAATTTGGTCAGAGTAATAGGCCAAATCTGACAAGGATTAAAGGCCTAACGAGTATTGACCCATTCAATCAAATGTCAACTAACTCTCTAAAGATTGGTCACGATTTATTCTATAATCCAAAGCCAATATCCCTACTAAGTTGCAATCATATTCTACAAAATCGGAGCTCCCTCTAATTGGTATAAGCCTCCTATGCATTTATAAATACATGCGTTCACTAGCTCAAAAAGATAAGTGACTCTTACTCAATACTTGTTATTTGCTCATTTGCTTTACATAAGCACTCTTTGGTCCTTATAACTGATTTAAATGTCGGAGGAGGACCCCAAGCCTAACACTTGAGTCTTTGTTTTGCAGGTTCGGAGATTAGTAAAATCACGAAATCCAGGCTTGGTTCATTGTTCGAGCCCACACCAGGTTAACTATTCATAACAGTCACTAATGAGAATTGAAATCACAACCTCATGCACCCACAATAGGGAAGACCTGGTTATACCAATCTCCATTACTGAAAAAGAAAATATAATAACAAATAGTTTTTGCTAAATAAGTAAGTGATCCTTTCCAAAAATTCAAACAAAATAATTACAATGTTGTAAAAACATTCCAAACCTAACTAAGAATTCTAAGATCAATATTTCAAACTATACAAATAAATTTATTTATAGGACCATCACAAATTTTAGTCCAACAAAAAGTTTGCCTCAAATATCATCCCGAATCTTTTTAAAAATTTGTTTCCCGGTGAATATAATAACAAATAGTTAATTATTGAAGATCGATCAATTTCACAACACTCGCGAAAAGAGTGATTGGATCACCCAACAGAACAGATAAACATTAATCTTGAGAAGTATTTTCACAGTGCTCGACCATGTACTCCCCGTTTCACCCTTGGCTTTTAGTTTAGCTTCGTGTCGCACATCAATTTTTGAACACGAAATGGTGCTCATCTTTGAGAGAGCAAGCACTATTTTTCTTGGAACCAACATAATGTATCTGGCCTGCACAGATTCAACAAAAATACTATTAAACTAATGAAATACCATTAAATTTCTTTTAGCTGTTTGTTTGGCTTGAGCAGAAATACTAGAAAAAATAGGATTAAAAATTAATAATATGATGGGTTTTTATTTATTTATTTTAACATGGGTGGAAATGTTAACAGTCGATTAGTAGAAATGCTTTGTTAGAATGTGTGAAGGTATAGACATTACACATCGTAAAAGAGGTAAAAAATAGTCTAAAAAGAGTTGTATGAAGTCACTTATAACTCTCAAAAGAAACATAATATGACATCATCATATTGATAAATTCAACACCATCTAATAAAATAAAGATTTGAATACATCTGGTAATACTTTGAGAAAAGAACGAAGAAGAAGAAATATGTTTGTTTTTGAACATTTACACTACACCCCTAGAAATATAATTAATTTCGAGCAATTCCTTATTAAACGGTTCATATCTTTTATTGCAAGACACGAGTATATATATATATTTTCTTTTTTTCAAAATTCAAACTTTTTTTCTTCTTTTGAATAGTACACTATTTATTCTTCCAAAAATTATTTATATTGTAAAATCCATATCATAATATTTGCTTCCAAACTTTTTAATTAGAAGATTTTTTAATTTTTTTTTGTCAAAATTCTCCGAACAATAAATGAAGATAAATTAAAATCGTCTTTATTCCAGAGACAGTATGGGCATTATCCAGGGAATGCAAAGCTTTTCACAGATCTGAGGATTTGGTGGAGGTTGAAGTCGTTAGTGGCTGCATTCCTTCCCAAGCTCCTCCTGTTCATGATGAGTCAGTTTCCCCCCTCCCCCCCTTCTCACCTTCGGCTCTCAAAACGCTAGAGACTGAGAAACGGGACCAGATCGTTGCTTGTAATTCTCGTGAGCCTAGTTCTCCAACTCTTAAGGAAGGAGGTTAGCTTGTTAGTCCACCAACTGTTCGAGGAAAGTCCACAATGGCAGCTTCTGAACCATCTTCTTCGAAAGTATCTAAAGAAGCAAATGGAGCCCAGCCAGAGCCAGGTAAAAAGCATGCTAACTGGAGATTCCTATTTGGTAGCAATTCCAAGGATAATGTAAAACTGAGTTACAGAGAGTTGAAGATTGTGGATGGTAAAAAAGTTGTGAGTGCCCCTCCACAAGTGATTGAGCCCCAAATTGAGTACTGGAGTTCATGTATCATTGGCCAGTTTTTTGGTAAAGCCCCCCATTTTTTTCATGGTGAAATACCTGGTGGACGAACACTGGAGTAAATTTGGCAAATGTGACCTCAAGACTGTTGACGATAGCTCGTTCATTTTCAAGTTTGACACAGAGGAGGCTAGTAAGAAACTCCTCAATGATACGCGGCATGTTAACGATAGTCTTCTATTGCGTAAATGGACCCCTGATGCCAAATATCTGGAACTGGATCCAGAAAGCTTTCCTCTATTGGCATTCCACTGCAGATGGTTAGTATCACTGAGTCTAGGTCTAAGTTTGGTTATGCAAGACTCTGTATTGAGGTGAACTTGAAGGAGAAGTTGCCTGATAAGATCCCAGTTGAGCTCGAGAAAAATGTTATTTGGCAAGTTGAAGTAGATTACACTTGGAAACCACATATCTGCTCAAATTGTGATGCTTTGGGGCATCAAGCTAACAGGTGCACCAGAACGTTCAAACAAGTCTGGCAAGAGAGGCCTGGTGGAAAACAGCCTAACAATGAACAAATACCTTCTAAGAGTTTGGATGTACAGGGTGAAGGCACATCTCAGGTTCGTAACAGTCCAGGGACAAAGCAAAGTAATGAAGAGGTGAATGAGAATGACTTTACCCAACCCAAGGCAAGGAACTTAAATAGACGTAAGTCTGGCTCTAGTAGCAGAAACAAATCTCCAATCCAGTCAAGAACATCCTTTGAAGTGTTTAATCAGATTGATGATGATTTAGGAGCTGCAATTGGTTCACTCAGTTCTAAAGCAGAAATCAAACAGTCGGAGGTGGGTGCTCCTCCAGACAAAGGCCCGCCAACAGCCAATCCCCCAATGATTGTACTCTATTGGAACATCAGAGGCGTGAATAAGCCTCATAGGCAGAGAGAGGGAGAATTGCTCAAAATTCCATCAATAAACTGATATCCTCTGATGGTAGGTGGATCACGGACGAGGAAGGAGTTAAGGAAGAAATTCTCACCTTTTACAAATCGTTGCTTGGATCTACTAACTCCCAACAGGAATCAATCGCAGTTGACGACTTGAGAGGACTAATTGAGAATTCCATCACCAGGGAACAAGCTGATGAGCTGACCAGGGACGTTTCTAGTGAAGAAATCAAAAGGGCCATGTTTGAAATTGACGGAGGAAAAAGCCCTGGACCTGATGGCTATACTTCTCACTTCTACCAGTCATCTTGGGAGATAGTTGGAGAGGATGTCATGGGAGCTATTCAGTCTTGTTTCAATTCTGGTCAATTGCTTAAGGAGGTGAACATTACTGCTATCACTCTGGTTCCTAAAGTCAATAACCCTTCCTAATATCTTGCTGCAACACGATATACAAGTGTATTGCTAAAATTCTTGTCGACAGGATTATACCTCTCTTGAATGGGTTGATCTCTCCTAACGAATCGGCTTTCATTGCTGGCAGACAAATTGCAGATAGTATTCTTGTGGCACAAGAAGTGGTTAGAGGTTATGGAATGAGAAGTCACAATAAGCGATGCACTCTCAAAATTGACCTCATGAAAGCTTACGATTCTATAAGGTGGGATTTTATTCTCAAATTTCTTGAAGCTATGAATTTCCCAACATGCTTTATCCGCTTGATTGAGGAATGCATTACTTCACCTCAGTATTCTGTGAATATTTGAGTTATAGAAATTCTATCATAATATGTATGCTCTAAAGTAAAGGTTATGGTAAAAAAATTAATTTAATTACTATAATAGCTTTATCTTCCACAACAGGCTAGTAATCTATGCCCTTGATGGTTTACTGTCAAATTACATGCATCATTCTGATAAATTAAATATAAAAAATTGTTTTATCTTTAATAGAAATATTATGCTTACATTTCGAACTTCTGTACAAATTTGAAGTCTTATATACTAAAATTGGAAAACATAATAACAAGGGTTAATACTGTAGTTAGTTGCTAATCTTTACTGTGTTTGACAAATATAATAGACATTTTATCTTTAAAAGTGTTACATTTAAATCGTTTCACTTTGTAAGTTGTGCCACCATTAATCCTTTTACTTTTATAGGTAAAAAAGTACCGGTAGGCTAAAAAAAAAAGGCGACTTTACCACTTTTTGAATGGAAAGTGACAAAATGACTAATTAAAGAATTTAAATGTAACACTGTTGAAGATAGAAGATTTATTTGTCAAACACAATAAAGACTAGAAATTAACTAGCTAGTGTATTAACCATTAACCCTAATAACAAATAGTAATGCCTCATGAGACAACCAACCAAGTCAGCCAATGAAGATTGCTTCCACTATAGCAGTTGCAAGGAGAGTGGTTGGATCACCTAACAGAACAGATAAAACGGTCGTGAGAAATATTTTCACAGTTCTCGAAAATGTTTTCCCTTTCCTCTTCTTGGCTTTTGATTTAGCCAAGTGTCAGCAGATCAATTTTCTTCAATCCCAGGTTGCCATCCTTGATAGAAGCATTAATATGCAGCATTTCCATCAAACAATGCACATGAAAGTTGTAATCTCCACACCTTGAAGCATAGGCCCAACCCGGAACACAGCCACCTGAAATCTTTTTCTCTTGACACCAAATGCACCTAGATGAGACCTTCTCATGAAGATCAAAGAGTATACCATTAATGGGCAGCTTCTTTAATAGTTTGCTGCAACAAGGATGCAAATCATATCGGTTGTTGATAGAATGGTAGTTGAAGCCTAGTATATCTTTCCCACACGCATCACACCACTTGATCTCTATGTCTTGTACTTGTGGCTTCTCAAAGAATTGAAGCTCTAAGTTTCCAAAAAATTCATGGGATGTGGTGCCTTTTGGGGACTTGCACTCCTCATGAAGTTCATAGTCACAGTTGTGGCATATGTGTCTTGGCCCAGATCCTTGTTGCTTGCATCCATCACATTTGAACTGCTTATTAATGCTTTTGATGAGATCAAAATGGTGATCGTCGTTGCGTGAGCATGCACTATTTTTCCTTGGAATCGGCGTATTGTACATGGGCTGCGAAGATTCAAGTAATTAAATTAATTAGCATTGAAACACATATTCTCATCAAAAGCAGAGCTCCAAGATTAAGGGCAGAAAAGGAATACCTAAATAAATGTATTTACAAATTACAGAATCGACTCAATACTGTTTTACAATTCCAAATAATTGAATTTATTTGTAAATACAAATTTTCACTAATTTCATTTGTGAATCAAATAAATTCCACATTACAAATGCTTTCAAACATTTTGGCCTTTATTTGGCCTAATTTTAGACACTTGAAAGCGTTTTCTTTCAGTTTAGAAACTAAAAGTAACCTATTTGGCCATTTTTTTAAAGATTTTTTAGGTAAAAATTGAAACTTAAAAATAAGAAACTCCAAATTGGAGCTTTTAAAAAAAAGATTTCATGATGTTTTTTCATAATATGAAAAATGTTCTAGAAGAGGAAGTGGGGATGACAATAAGGGAAGAGAACTTACAGTTAGATGTGAAAGCTTGGATTATACAAGCGAGGAAAAAGCAAAGATAGAGGTGAGTGTCTGAGTAAAACTTGAAGAATTTTCATTTTATAAGCTTGTAAGGCCAGAATAAATGGGAAAATAGGGCTATAAGTTTTTTTTTCTATTTTTTAAAAGTCTAATATTGTCTCAAAATTTTGAAAAACCAACATTATCCAACATATATCAAACAGTAACGGCTTTTCCTCAACATCACTTCTATCAAAAAATTTATTACTGAAAGCTCCACACTCAAAAGGTAAAATTTTACAACTAGGCTAAACAAAATCTAAATCTTCGAAATCGAAATATTGTGAAACAGTGAAAATTAGAAAATAATAATAAAGTATTCGTGTGCTAGCTATAATACCAAATATTATTAGATGAAATTGAAATAAAAAGTTCTCTAAAATAAGAAAAACTCATTTCAACTCCTTTTACTAGAGAAAAAATGAATAGCGTTGGAGATGGCCCAAATATACTAAGCTTAATGCTACTGACCTTCTCTGAGCATGAGTTTTCTTTTTTTCTTTTTCCTTTTTTTTTTGGGTGGGTTTGGACATGAGTTGAACTAGTACAAATCTTTTGTCACAAGTAATCTACGCCATTCACAAAATTTAATATAGATTCTCCTCTTCATATCATACAACATTATGATAGAAATCAATTGAAGTAAAACTTATTAAGATCATTTTATTATAATTATATTAACATATCATCATTATTAAATCTTTATATGAATATACTATCACAAATCTCTCTCGTAACATTACAATGATATAAGATGATTCAGATCCCCTAATAAGACTGACACTCTGCTTAGGCTCCATTTGTTGCAATAAAATATTTTGCTAAAAAATATTTCTGAATTTTTCAATATTTGGTAACATAGAAAATTTAGTTGACTGAAAAATATTTTTCAGTCAAAGAAAAAATTTTGTTCAAAAGAGTGAAAAATGTTTTCTTATCTTTTGAAAGAAATTTTTGTTTCCCGAAATTCACCCACTTTACCCCCAACCCAACCACCCCTACCCCACCCCGCCACAACACCCTACCCTCACTCCCCCTACCCCAACCCCACCTTCTACCCTTGGTTAATATATATTTTTTTCTTTATAAAATTTTATGTCAGAAAATATTTTTTACTATAAATCCAAACACAAAAACATCTTTTCCAATTTTCTAATTTTTAAGAAAACGTTTTTCTCTGAAAATATTTCTCTCAATAAGTTATTTTATGACAAACAAATGAAGCCTAAAACGTGATTGAAAATTAAAAATGAAACGATATAAGAGGAAAAAAAAAAAACAAAAAAACACGACCGGAAACATTGATTTCATAAATTTTTAACTTCAGTGTTATCTTTTACGAGAGAGAGAGGAAATAAAGGCAGAAGTGGAACATCGATTTTTTCCTCTTCTTTGTGTTTTACTATTATTCTAATTGGTAAATATAGATACTCCTTATGCAAAAATAACTAGGAACATACTCACTTTTTCAATGTGATCTCTCATATCGATAAAAATAGTATATGTATATCGTTTATAAGTGAGTTAATGGGTATAACTTACACTCATAATAATTTGGGTTAATTATTTGAAACCTATTGATTAGAGGACTTAAATAATTATTTTTTATATTTACAACACTAATTTTACTTGCGGATCTAAATTTTTATGCTCGGGGCATAACATTCAAAGTCTGAAATTTAAACATGTGTTGTTTTCATTAAATAGTCATTCTATTTATGCTTCCAAACTTATTTGTGTTCTAAATCTATATCAGTATAATCTATATATAAAATTTGTTTCTAAACTTTTTATTTAGAAGATAACAAGCTGCTAAAGAAATGTCAATCGTACGAGTAATAAATGACGATGAAAAAAAAAAAACTTTATTCTAGAGATTTTTTTTTGTGGGGTCAAGGAGATAGTATGGTATTTTTTTTTGGCTAGAAAAGTAAAAAAGATATCATTAAACTCAACAAAATCAAAGGTTACAAGTGTGAAAAATACCACACATCAACCTAACATAGGATATTTTCAAATTTTAATATTACCTAGATTCTCCATTTTCACCAAAAATCAATTTTAGTCCCATTGTTTTAAAGGATGCAAATTCGTTCCCAGTATTTACAAAAAGATTCAAATTAATTCTTACCGTTAAAAAATTAATAAAATATCTAAACTACTCCTACTAAAATAAGAAAATCACAAACCCACCCTCCTCCTTCCTCTTCCAATCAAACCCAACCCCATTCTCCCCCAACAACCACACCCACCCACCCCCCCCCCCCCCCCCCCCCGCGCGGACCCCCTACCGATGGGAATCTAGCCCCCCACGCCAATCTCACACACATACACCCAAAAATACACACGAACAACTATTCTTAATTGAGTATCGTACTCATTTGGGGACTAAATTGCAGTTATAGTTCCAATTGATATTGAATATGTCAAAATTAAAAAGTTATAAAGAACAATAGTTCAAGTAATTGAAACTATTCTTACTTGAGTGCCGTACTCATATTGGCATATTCAAAAAAAAATATCCATATGAATTTAAAATTAAAATAGCATGTCACTCTAAAGATATATAACAGACGCTAAGACGGAATCCCACCTTATTACAAACCATGATGAATTGTGCAATATATGAGAAATGAAGAATAATTAGAAAAAAAGAACTAAATGGAAACATGTAGTTTGCACAAATAGTACATTAGAAAAATACGGATATTTTGCACAAATAACATAGATTATTTTAAAGACTTGAGATGACTTACGTTATTATACTAAGAGTTATTATTGAGAATGAATATTTTCAGTATAGACATAATTATCAATATTCAATAATAGTTCTCAAAAAAAGAATCAATATTCAATTACACTAATAATATAGGTGATGAACAAGGCGAAAAATGAAAAATTGTTGAAATTTTGTTTTTAATAATTTGTAATTGGAGAGCATTGGACACGTGAAATTACCAGTCAAACCTAGATTAGATATTTTACGAAGACACACAGAAATTGCACTTCATTTTTAACCAGTTTGTGTGTATGGCAATTTTCAATGCGTATTGCTGTATATAACTTAAAAAAATAATAATAATAAACAAAGACGCAAAAGTTCATCAAAACTGCTGATAATTTCATATAGGGTAAATGACCGAAATGGTCCCTTATACAGATGGATATCCATTTCTCATCTTAATCGTTAAGGAAGCTTTGATTTGATGAAATACTCCACGAAATTTCCCCTTTGCCGTCCAAAATTTCCATGAAAGCTACTATGTCTAGTCTTATAGCGGAGAAGCAATGTATTTAAGTATGTCAAGTGTTGACCAAAAAAAAAAAATTAGAAGTGTTGACCAAAAGGAAAAAAAAAAAAATAGAAGTGTTGACCAAAAGAAAAAAAAAAATGCCAAGTTGAGTTAGTTTTTGGAGTAAATTATTTGCATAGCAGATTGGTCTCCAATTTTCAAATGAACCTTTTTGGTTTCTGAGTTTACAATTATGTGATGCTGGTAGTCCCAGACCCAAATTTCAATTTAAAATTTAACGATTTAAACCCTAATTCAATATAAAATTTAACAAACAAGTTGTTGATCTCTGTGTCAGAATTGTTAAATTTTAGGCAAAGTTTAGGGTGAAGACTAATGATATTACACATTTATCAATTCAAGGATCAAAATATTTATTTTAAAAGATTGATGTTAAAGTTACTATCGTAAAAGATATCCATCGTAATCAATGCACTAATCACTTGTTTAACTAAAACAAAAGGGATTCAACATAAAATAGCACTTGGTCATTTTGATCAACGTGTCTGCAAGTGAGCATATAGTGTATACAAATCAAATTGATTAAATAGGTTGACCTTGCATAGTTGCATAGACTTGTCAAACATTTACATTAGTCTAGAAACTTTATTTTATCTATATGTTTCTTAATAACTAGTCAACACAACAAAAGGTCTCTAAGTAAAAATAAAAAAATTGGATGTATTTTAACACACCCTTTGAAAACCTATAGTTACTTCGTCCAATGATGATATGGAAGATAAAAACATTCTAAATTACTCAAAAATACCAAAAAGACGAAATCTTACTGCAGCTTTGACTTCTGCTGGAGATTCATCATCTATAGGAAAAATTTCGTATAGATCAACGTCATCGATGGGACTTGAAAGCATTGATATAATGCTCAAAAGTATATTCTCCACCTGCGATAATATTATTGTGATTTTAGTCAAATGGATCATATTTAAGGCATGTGCACGTGTGTCAGTCACATCTTCAATTGTTTGATCAGCAACAATCAACAGAGGTCTCATTCCAAATCTATTGGAAATGTTTCCTAAAACTGCAAGTAGAGACTTATCTGTGGAATATTTTGATGAACATCAGATGAGGTGATAACATATGTGATATCAGAGCCGAGATTATTAAATGGCATTGGATTTAAGTTTCACCCTGCACATCTCTAACAATTTAAGCTTTTAAATGATGTGGTAACTTAATGCATTTATTATACTTGGCCTAAATCAACTATATTACAAGTTTGATCTCAGATCAATTCGTTATTACAACACTTATTTCATCGACCAACACTAAATCCATCCACATCAAAGAAATCAATTTTGTAGGAGGGAAAGATATATGCAGAAACTAGAGAGATAACTAGCAACATATCTAGTAAAACTATCGTGGTTTTACCGTATAAACGGGCGACCAACACTCGCTAGCAGGCTTGTAGCCATTGCGATCAATACCAGGTGGATTAAGAATTGGAATGGAGACTTTTCCATTAGGGTAAACTGTACGTCAAAAACCAAGAGCTCAACAAATCAGAAACATATTTTACAAGACAATGATGGTGGATAAGTAAGCAAAAATTGTAAATGCAAATTCAGGAGCAGTATACAGACCATTAGGATGCCAGATCTCCGAGGTAAACTTCACTGTCGGAGGACTGTCGGGATAGTTTAGTGAAAAGCTCACGGTGGCATTGAAGATACCTCCCTCACTGCATTTGGAAAATTCATGTAAGACAATGAGAATCTGAGACATAGATTGATATAATACATCAGAGGAGGACATCAATGGTGCAATGAACTTAAAACATGTCAAGTGAATTGCACTTGACTTTGCATTGTTAGTCTATTTTAACAAAGATGAACAAAATGGTCAAAATGAAACCCGATTAATAAACTAATGACTCTTTTAATTGTTACAACAGAACTACGGGAATAGCTTAGTAACCTTTCGCATAATACATCCTATATCATAAACCGTACTAAAAATTAAATCTTCTTTTTTTATCACACAACTGCACAATATAAGCTTAGTAAATCCAAAAGCAATCTCCTAGCTAATTATTAATCAAAGAAAACTTCACAATTTGCAAGAACTGCAAAATTTTCAATTAGACCAAATCTGCCCTGCTTTCGCAACTTTTTTCCTTTTTTAAAAAAAAAAAATCCATAAATATTCGAGCTTTGCTTAATTAATCCATGAGACCCTGGACTTAACGACCAGGTGAACTTCCAGTGCCCCTGAAGGATTCAAACTGTTGACCTTTCCTGACCAACTAAGCTACTTGCTTTTGCAAAATTTTAACCAAAGAATTTGCTCAATTTCTCAGAATTCAGAACTCAAAACTTGACAAGATTTCGCACAAAAATGATGCTTAAAAATCCAAGGAAGCAGAAAACAGAAACCCAATTACAAATAAACAGCTGAACTCAAGAAATAACAACCATTAAAGTACAATCAAGCACATAAAAATGCAATGTTTGAGAGAATAAAATACTAAAAAAGTCACGGAGCACACTTACTATATAGTATCAGGGGGGCCAAAAATGGTTAGATTCCATTGCAACATGTTGCTGCCATCCACCAACCCAACTGAAATCCCATCAATAGGGTTCCTCAAGAGATCTTCCAACAAAAAACACCCATCTTCATATTAGTAATTGAGTTCATAAATGAAAAATGCCAAATGATTAGCAAAAACAAATATAGTTAACGGCCATGATTTCATTAACACCTTTGAATTGCTTTCGAAGGATGTTACCAGCTTGAGAAGTTGAATCCATGAGCTCGATATATATGTGTGTGTTTGTGTGTGTAGTGTGTGTGTCTGTGTCTGTGTCTGTGTGTCTGTGTATATATATATATATATCTGTGTGTGTGTGTGTGTGTGTGTATAGTGTGGGTGTGTGTGTAGTGTATGTGTAGTGTGTGTGTCTGTGTATGTGTGTGTGTGTGTTTATATATATATATATATATAGAGAGAGAGAGAGAGAGAGAGAGAGAGAGAGAGAGAGAGGGAGGGGAAGGGGGAAGCTTAGCTTTGAACGAGAGGTGTTTTGCGTTTATATAGAGAGAGGACAATAAGTATAATTACGATTAGGCCCCAGAAGTTTCAAAATTTACACGACATGCCCAGACTTTATCTTCAAGAAGCATATTAAAAAGTTATACTCTAACGTTGACTTAGTCCAACATGATACTATCACTCTTGTAAACTACATGCATTCGCTCCCCCAACCCAAGGAAGTTTCGACCAAATAAGAAAATGTTAACATCTAGCAAGTATGAGTTTGAAATTTTTAGGCTGTTTATTTAGGTTATTCTTGTAATTGGTTTGGAATATATGTTAAGATATACAGTTATATTTATAAATTTATTAATTAGTGGTTGAGTTCCGCTAATTAAATTTTCACAATAATAAAAAAATAATAATAATAAAATAAAATAAAATGAAACAAAAACAACTACAGTAGAATCTTTTTAAATTAATACTCGATAAATTAATAATATTTTTTAAATAATAAAAATATTCAGTCCTGACTTGGGACCAGTATAAAAAAATTAATAATTTTGATTAAATAATAAAATAATACATTTAAAATATTTTTCATATATTATTGACCCAAATATTTTATAAATTAATAATTAATTAAAAATTACATAATAAATTAACTACGAAACTAGAGAAACTTATTCTAATCTCACTAAATTAGATTATTATCTTCTATTCTCATTAGAATTTTTTACTTGTCTTTTTAAATTAACCTAAAAAATATGAGTCACTTTTCAAAAACGATACCATAAATATAATATATTTACTCTTAAGCCCAAAAAAACTAATAATATCTCAATAAATTAATAATTATTAATTTATTGATAAGTTAATATCTTGCTAAACTAATAAATATAGTAGTAGTAATAATATTAATTTAAAGAGGTTATACTATACTTGTAGTCACAAGTTCCTGAACTAAAAACGTGTTTGTAGACTATATAGGTGGTCATCGAAAATTTTAGCTTTATTTATATTTATTATGAAGTAAATTAATTTTTTGATTGGTCGTCTAAATATTGAACTTATTACTTATTTATATTAGGAAGTTATACAATTGCCGATGTTCCACTCCATTTGGATCCATTGTTGAATAGGGACAACCAGAAAGGCTTCTATGTGGACCACATACACGGGGCCCACTAAATTTGAAACATAAAGTGGCCAACAGAAAAAATCCCAAATCTCACTAAATTTTAAATTTTTTTCCAGTCTTAGAGATTCTTTTACAAATAAGTGGACCTCATACATTTTTGTGAGAGGGATTTATGGTGAGACTGTTTCATAGAAAACTCTAAGTTTTATAGATTTAATCATTTTGATCTTACTTCCGTGTGTGTATAAAACTCCTTCATCGTATTTATACCCATTTTATTAAAATTTTCAACTTGGCAGACAACTATCAAATAGTGTAATTGCAAGCAATCTTTTATTCTTTCAATTTCCTTTTTATAACGAGGAATTGTATTCATTTGCGGGAAGATATTAGATCTACACGAAATTACAAATTCCGTAATGTAATGATATGTTCCAACTCTTACTCTAACAAAAAAATGACCTTAATTGTATAAGCGTATGTGTGTCATTACAATGAATCTTCTCTTCAGCGTTCTTCTCAAGCAGACCTTTCTATGCCATTTGCTAGGATGAACAGGATGTTACCAAAGGGTCAAAAAAGACTTCTGCGGACACTTGTGGGATGAGAATGCTTTCTTAATATATTATTTTATGTGATGAAAACAATTAAATGCTAGTATGAACTCGATTTTGCAACTTAAAATTACCATTACAAACCACTTACTTGTTCTTCGTTTATCGGGAACTAAAGCAAGAACGAGACTATTAATTAAGATTAAAAATATTTTCAAGTTCAAGTATTGCTCAATACTATCTTATTTTTATCACTCACTTGTTATCTTTTATGTGAATACTTAATTGATTTGTCAAAATTATAGATGTTTATAATTTTTTTCTCATCTTTTAATATGCCAAATAAATCATAAGTTTAAAATTAAAACAATATTATTGTAATGTTGTCCTCTCAGTCATACAGATAAGAGATCGAGTATTGCCATAAGATTTATTGTTGATGAACGAAGAAATCATGAGAAAATTGAAAATTGGTCAACAATGCTCAAAGAGATAGCACCAGTTTACATGCTAATCATGGGGGAGAAGGAAGCCGAACAACTGATCAACCTAGACACAACTAAAATTCTCGGCGTCCCTCCGTTAACAACTGATCAACCTAGATACACCTAATCAACTTTGCCTTTCTACCAAGTGTATCTCGTTACTATTAGAATTCTTTGGAACTATTCACCAATAGAACCTTTCCTTCCTTCCAGAGAGGGCTTCGCCAAGGCGATCCCCTTTCTCCATATTTATTTATTCTTTTTGAAGAAGTACTATGTGATACTTTGTGAGGTAAGGGACTAGACTGGTGACCGCTGCAGTTCTTGTCTGCAGTGTATGTGACACCCACATGAGTAGTTCTGTAATATCTCATATCGATGGAATATAGTGTTTGTGAGTGGTTTATAAGTATTTGTTGTGAGTATAAAGAATAATTTGGGTTAACCATTTTGGACCAGTAAAAAAGATGCCCAAGTAGTTGTTTCTTATGCTTACAACATTAGTCGCGGTTGCGGATCCGGCATTTCGGGCTCAGGGCGTGACAGAATGGTATTCAGCGCAGGTCATTAGCCGGTGCGAGAGCTAAGTGCTATGCGGGACAAAGTGCTACACCTAGAAGGCTGGTGAGAGCCACCTCTTGAACCTGTAGGAGCCACGTCTAGAATCCTTCACTGCCTGATTGGTCCTAAGTATGTGTGCCCCTGATGAGGACATCAGGTCCTTAACGGGGGGTGTGTAATATCCCATATCGATGAAATATAGTATTTGTGAGTGGTTTATAAGTGAGTATTGTGGGTATAAAGAATAACTTGGGTTAGTGGTTTATAAATGAGTATTGTGGATATAAAGAAGAACTTTGGTTAACCATTTTGGGTCAATAGAAAAGAAGCCCAAATAATTATTTCTTATGCCTACAACACTAGTCGCGCTTGCAAGTTCGGAGTTTCAAACTCAGGGCGTGACAAGTAATATCTCACAAGGTGAGTTGCATAAGATGGTGAGCGATTATATGAGTAGGGAAGATGGAAGTGAATAGACTTTGAGCTTTATTTTACTTCATTCAATTTTCTTATAGATTGCAAGAGTTAGAATTGATTAGGAGAAAACTAAGGAATATTTCTTATCCATGTCCAATAGTCCGAGTAGCTTCAAAGTAATCTAGTAACCAATGTTATAATGAATGACTAGAGTGGCCAATTATATTTGTAATCACCTAGTGGTGGGTATGGAAGTGGAGGAATGAATTTTTTTTGGACGTGAACAAAAAAGGGATGTTTCCAACTGTACTCAATTTCAGATGAAATGCACAAATGAAGTGGTTGATCGTTCAAAGGTTAATTTAGGACTTGCAGTGACAGGGAGTTTGTTCCGTGATTCAACAGATGCGTGGTTAGAAGATTTTGTTAGAAATGTAGGTATAATGACCAGTCTTGGAGCAGAACTATGTGCTATGTTGAAAGGTCTTTGTCGAGATTATCAACTATTAAAAAACTAGTAAATTTCTAGGTCACTTCTAATGTCAAGTCTATTTAGCAATGAAGATTGAGATTTCACTTTTCTCAAGGCTCTAGGAATCTTTCTTCAATCTTGTATGAACTTAATTATTCTTGAGGCATTATAGGTATTTTCCTAAGTAGGATCACTTATCTATTATCACTCTAATTGGTTCAAAGTCCCAAAACTTGTCTATTATCTCACTAAATGGCAAAATTAAAACTATATATGCAGAACGTTGAAAACGAACTTCGCCTATACATATAGTCTGTAGAGACGTGTTTAGAACAATAAAATAATAATTTCTTTTTAATAATTTAAATTTTTAGATGAGCTGATAAATTAATAAGAAATGTTTGTCTTTTTTGTAACAAGAAACACTTATTAAATAAAACAGACTAAATTCATCCTTATCTTAGGTCAACTAAGAGTTTAATTTCAAATATCTCTAGAAGGATCGAACCTCATGTATACTAACCCATGCACTCTACTCAGTTTGCCATTCACAGTTTGAGGAAAGTTGTTTCTTATTACTAGGCCTTATACTTGGAAAGACTTTGGCAAGTTGGAAAGACTTTGGCAAGCCTACATCAACAGCTAGGCCAACAAAACAACCCAATAGTGTGAACAAGGCTTTAGAGAATGTGGTTTCGAAAAGTCAATTTAATCGGCTGTTGCATATAGAAAGTGCATGAGCTCTCTAAGTCTTGGAAACTTCCCAACAATGTATAGCAAGAATTCTTCATGTTTTTTACCCACACATGCAAAGTGGAGATGGCCACCTCCCCTGCCCCCATAGAGAGCTTTAGCAGTTTGATGTCTACCCATTTGCGAATTTTATAGTCAAAGAATTATAATATTTAATTTTTTTTGCTAATCAAGCAAAAGTGTTTCGTTAATAAGTTCAAATTCAAAAGATTATAAAGTTAAACAAGACAATACTGTCTTTACACAAAAAATGTCATCTAATCTCTCGCTAACATGTAGGTATTCATTTACAATTGTGCTTCTAAACTTTTTACATTTACAACACGAAGTCTAATTATTTGCCAATATAATATAGAAATTAAAAAGCTGGGAGCTCTGCATTTGATACATGAACATGGATGAAGCAAAGTGAAGTCTAAGTATCCTAAACTTTAAACCAAATCAGACTATATCGAATTGAACTTCAATGGCAGAACTATGTTTAAGTCAAGCTACGTATAAGCACACTGAGACTAAGACCCTCTAATTGAGGATAATATAGTAATTTTACCATTTATTAAGAAAAAAGGGCAAAACCATAACAAAAAATGCATCAGTCGTCCCCGATGCGGGTTTTGATTCTCTCATCTACTAGATGGATGTATTATGGGTTATCAAATTTAGTCTTTTAAAATCTCAACCATTTATTTCAAATTTATTTTAACTGCGCACCAGTTTCATCTGGCAAAGTTGGACTGGTCTTATTTTGCAAGACTGCAATGTGTAGGTGGTGATTTCTATAGCAACTTAAATTTAAAATGGATGGTCAAGATTTAAAATATATATATATATATAAACCCAACGAATACAATGCCTCCCCAACACAACACCCCCCCCCCCCCCCCCCCCCCCCCCCAACCCAAAGAAAAGTTACCCCCCCAAGACAAGAAAGATCAAAACAACCCTCCTCCCCTCCACCTCCCATCCAAGTCCCTCCCATTACCTGCCACTCTCTAATAAAATTTCTCCCGTTTACTTCTTAATATATATATATATATATATATATATATATATATATATATATATATATATATATATAGCTCAATTTTGGGTGCTTGGTTCATTTGCGTGTTGATTATGACTTACTATGACGCATGAATTGCTAATTCTTTAAAAAATTCCATTTTTTTTTTCTCCAAATACATTAATTTAATGGCCTATAAACTAATTTTCTTACACATCATCGTTAAGCATATTCCAATTTTTTTTTTTTTTTTTTTTGGGTCTGAAACATTCATTGTCGTTAAACAGAAACTCGGGAGTACAACACATAGGTGACAAGGTACAACTCAAAACACAAACCGACATGAGCCACCTGGATCGGAGCCCAAATAACAGAAAGCCAGAAGCCAGACCGGAAAAAAGCATGTGTTGCATCACAAACAAGGGTACGAAAAATGGGACGTACCAATTTGCAATACATATATTGAATTCATATTTAAAACAAGAAAAATTCTTCAGTTAGTCCGAATTAACATCAGTCTGTAAGAGAGAATGTGAAACTCACTTGTATGTAAAGTCCATCCTAATATTAGTCTACACTGATTAAAGAGTTTCCACCAACCAATAGAGAACAATGATGCCAAAATTATTTGTTGAATGTCTTAGTTTGACAATCTTATCTCATCATGTCTCATTCATTTAAAATAGTTGCTTATTAAAACGTAATTTAAAATCATTGTCAAAAAGTGATTCTATGAGAAATGATTAACATGTGATAAAAAAAATTAATTATAACAAAAAGTTTTAGCTGACTCAATTATGTTTTTGTTTTTCAATTAGAACATTGCACATCCACGCGCTATATACAAGAATGAATTATTATGCAATCGGTAAACTCTTTCTAATGACAGCCTATCAAATAAGATTACGTATTTTTGAATATGTCGTTACATTATGTACATGTATTCAATCTGTAATTTTTTTGATGTTCCTGCTCGTGTCCGGCGACAGAATGGGCACGACTCCCCCTCAAGAGCTAAAACATTAGAACGTGCGGAGCTATAAATGTATCAAGACCCAATGTTGCGCACCTCTTGGCAAGAAAGTCAGAAGTTGATGATTCTGATATTACAGAAATTTTAAGGATAATGCTTACTCAGTTCAACACACTTAAACCTCTCATAAATAATGAATTATGAGTTGTATAGAACAAGTAATGTTTGGGAACTTCTATAAAAAATATAAAGGAAAATCTAATAAACAAATCGTGGATCGAACCCTACAATATCAACAGAACCAGATTCATGTTAAAAGGGGTTCTCTTACTCACCAACTGCAATCAACATGTGGTTAATCTCCAGCATTTTATCCAAAATCTCCTCTTCAAATCTGGGTTTTCAACATCCAATACAAGAGGGAAAACCCTGGAGGTGGTGCGATTTTTCTATAAAAAAAAAAAAAAAAAAAAGATGTTTCAGAAACCACATATCTTATGGAGAGTAGACAAAAGTTTCATACTCTTACAGGTAAATTACTGTAGAGGTTACTAAACTATTTAACAGTTTTGTTCTAACCATTGAATTATTTTCAGCTCCCAAAGAGCCATTAATTTATTGAAAAGGTTGCATTCAGACCATTCTGATAGAATAAAGGGGGAAGAAAGAGTGTGGTGCTGGTGCAAGGTGGGGAAACGAAAAGGACGATGCAGAATGAGTTTTAAAAAAATGAAAATCTAAAAGAAAAAAGAAAAAAGAAAAAAAAAGTACAAATATAAGAGAGAAAAGAGAGTTAAATTTTATTTGAGCCCTGTAATTTTAATTATTTATGTTTGAGCCTTGTTTGTTAGGTTTTTTTTAATGATATCTAACAGAATGGTCTGAATGCAAAATAATTTAATGACCTCTAAAATAATTTACCTTACTCTTACGAGTTAGATTTCTTCAGTTCAACAACATTTATAGAAACTCCCACACGTTGAACTCGAGAGCTCAAACTTAACGACGATGTTTACAATCATGGTTGAGATAAACATCAATAAAGATTAACACATGTAATAATCTCTCTTAATGTTGCTGTATGTGCGTTCAAGATGAATACAATCATGGTGGTTAACTTTTTAACCAAGCGTACAAGAGGTTGAGGTCATAAATGGTATCTCCAACAGGAAATTTTAACAAAACCCGAACAAAAGGGATCTGTCATATACATAAAAAAGTATGGCGTATAAGTCTCATTTTCTAATCCGCAAGGGTGTCAAGCAATAAATACCCGTATTTTAATAGACCACAAAGAGTTAACAGAAGAAGATAAAGATGATACAAACAACAACAAAGATGCAGCTATAACAGTTGATAAACCTGATTACAGGAAAAAGAAGATTAATTTTATTCAGTAACTAATGTGCTGAAGATACAACATACCCAACGAGCAGTGCAGTGATCAAAATCTCTCAAAAGGAACTGGAGTTAAGAGAGATTCTTCAAGCTCCCGAAAACCTCGGTAGACCAACTCCGTTTGACTCTGTGGAAGCGGCAACCTCTTCACCTCAGTCATATACCTGTTACTCAGAATTCATTTAGGCCTTTCATCCAATTTATACTTATTAAAGAGCTGGGCGCATAAACTTGTGGGAGAGAAAAATGGAATGCAGTAAACACACGTTTCAACTTCATGAGGAAGTAACAAACAAAATGCAACTTCTATCTTGATAACAGTGAAACCAAAACCAAATCAAATCTCACTAGATGGGATCAACAATATGGACCTCGATAAAGATGAACAAAAAGAAAAATCAACCTACACATACTTCAAATGGTTCAAATCCTTAATTTTTCCATTTTGTGATCGTGCAGCATGCGTCTTCCATCCAAAGCCACCTGTCCCGTATTCTTTTGCTATTTAACAATAATGGCAGTCATGACTGAAGTTCCTATTCTTGGCTAGAAAATAAAAACTTAACAAAATTGTAAAACATCTAAACCATTTCGTGTAAAGCCAATTTTAAGAGCAAATGTGTTGTCGCTTAGAATTTATATTACAGTTTTTACACAAAATTAGAACTAGTTTTTTCTTTTTGTCAATAAATTCACAAGTTTATCAGCTATTGACTTCTCAAGGATATTCTGCAGTTCTAAAGAGCTGCAATCATAATGGCGGAAATGATTCATACAGGAATTAAACTTTTGGACAGGTATAATACGGAAACATTACTGATAAGAAATGTCATGATTTAGCAGAAAACTTTGTAAATGTACAACCGTATATCATAATATAGAAAAAGGATTGATAAAAGAAATCATAATATAGAGAGGAACCCAAAGTATTAGATGTTTAAAAAACCTGCTCGTGCAAAGAATAAGAATGATGAAAATCCTGAGAAGTTACAAAAGAAGAAACTAACCTATTTGCTGCACTTGTGATCTTATCACGAACCCCTGGGTTAGAAATCGGAGTTTGCCCAAATGAAAATGCTCCACCAAGAATTAGAGAGGCTCCAGTAGCACTTGTCCCCATTCTTTGTGCAAAGACAGACGTCGCCCACTCACGAAGTACAGCAAGCACCGAACGAAGAAGGCGTAACCTTAGACTTGGAGATGGCAAGATCACTCCAATATTGGTACAATTCGAAGTAAAAATATTTTGCTCATTTGTATACAAAAATAAGAAAAAAAATTCTATAAAACATCAAAAACTGACGGATTCCTTACCTCGAAATGCTGTGCTGCCTCTGAAGTCAAACCCACTGTTGCCGCAGCCAACCCTATGAGTCCTCCCTAAACATTTAGACAAAACCAAATATTCAAACTTTAAAAAGAAAACAAAAGTTTAAAACAAAACTGAAGTGAAAACCAAAAAGTAACCCTCAATTCAAGCCATAAATAAAGATATAGGTATATATATGCACGCACTAAAATTCACCAAAATATTAATTCTAAGATACACACACATATATACACTCAGTTTCACAAAATGATCAATTTTAAGACACACACACAGACATATATGTATACATATAAACCCCCAATTTCACCAAAATATCAATTTTATGATCTATATTTATATACACACACAGTCAATTTCACCAAAATATCAATTTTAAGATATTAATACACACACACACACATACTAAATTTCACCAAAATATGCAATTTGACATATGTATAAAACTGATTGTGATGGAAAGCTCACTTTGCGATGATTGGCCGGCGACGAGAAGGTGAACTCCTCGGTCAACAACTTGATAACCGCCGTTATCTTCTCGTGATCCCCCGCCGCTGCCAACTGCTTCACTATTCCTTCCAACTATAAAACCACCAAAAAAAAAAAGTTCAAACCAAAAACTAAATCAATAAATCCTAAAAATTCAAAAAAAAAAAAAAAATTGCATAAACATTTCAATGAAAAACTACAAAACAGTACACACCTCAAGGGCAGCATTTTTGCGCTTCTCGAAAAGCTTATCGGAGAGATTACGGAGAACCGCCGATGGAATTATCGACAACGCCTCCGCCATATCCAAAACACCAAATTCACAAACCCTAACAAGGAAACAAAGAAAATCAAATTCCTTTCCTTTCGTTTCCTTTTCTGCGACTTGAATTTTCAATTCAAAGTCCTCTCCTGATCTTCTCTTCTTGTAATCGAAACATTGGCACTACATATATATATATAGAAAGAGAAGAGCAATATGTATGTATATGTGTATGTATTCATATATATATATATATATATATTGGGGAGGTGAATTTAAGGTAAGTAAAAGGAGTGAGAAAGCGAGAGAGAGAGAGAGAGAGAGAAGAGAATAGAACTGGTGAAATTTTTCTTACAAGGAAAATTAAATGTCCGGTTAAAAATATAAAAATAGTAACAGTTTCTAAAAGGATATGTTTTTCCTTTTCTGTGAATATCGTCTTAGTTTCTTTTGACTTTTTTTTCTTTTTTTCTTTTGCCTTCGTTGAGGATAAGGGCTCTGTCGTGTGCAGTAAGCTTTTTGTATTTGGCTTTTGCACCCGGATTTTGGATCTAATGTTATTCTTGCACCCACCCCAAATTTTTAAAGAGTTGAGTTTCTCATTTCAATTTGAATGGAGTTATTCTACAATCACTTTGGTGTTATAATTTACCAATCGCTTAATCGAATTTCAAGTTAAATATCAAATTATCAAAGATGGAGAAACAGGCATATTTTGGAAGGGGGATGAGCTAAAGAAACCAAAGATGGAAGGGGGTCTTGGATTCAGAGATCTTTACTGCTTTAATTTGGCGCTCATTGCAAAACAGGCATGGAGAATTTTCATTAAACCTGACAGCTTGTCTGTAGCTATTCTTAAAGGAATTTATTTCCCAAAGGACATATTTTGGAATGCAGGGATTAAAAGGCAATCTTCATGGTCTTGGAGGAGTATTGTTCAAGGAAATGATTTCCTTAAAAAAAGAACCTTGTGGAGGATTGGAAACGGAAAGTCTGTGGATATTTGGAAGGATAAATGGATTCCAACAGAGGAGGCTAGTCGGCATAGAAGACTTAACTCTCCGACATGGGTTAGTGAGCTGATCACTCAGGATCAGAAGAGATGGAACGAGGAGATGATTAACCACATGTTTGATAGGTCAACTGCCCAGGAAATCCTTGCTATTGTTCTTTCGTGGTTCGAGAGAGAAGACTGCGTGATCTGGAGTCCAAGCAAGAATGGGTAGTACTCTGTTAAAGCAGGTTATTTTGTGGCGAGAGAGGTTTTGTGCAATAGGAGCTCAATAGATAGTGACAGAGCTAGCTCGCCCTTCCAGACCCCTATTGATGTTTGGAGACTTGTGTGGTCCTTGAAAGTTCCCCCAAAGGTGAGGTTTTTCATGTGGAAAGCATGTCGTAATTGCCTCCCAACCCAAGAGAATCGCTTCTTGAGAAAATCTGCTTCGTCCCCTTTATGTTCTTTGTGTAATCAAGGCGTTGAGACGGTTGAACATTTGCTGCTTTTTTGCCCTTGGGTTCAGAGATTCTGGTATGCCTCTCCTCTGCAGTGTGCTAATAACCTTGTTGGTTCAGGAAGGTTTAGTGAATGGTTTTTGAGGTTTTCTGAGAGATGTTGTGATGCGGGTTACTGCAAGGAGGAAGCAACGACAAAGATTGCATTTTGCTGCTGGCAGATTTGGAAACAGAGGAATGAGAGTGTTATTAATGGGAGAGTCGTTGATATTCAGAAGACGGTGTTGAAAGTGCAGTGCGTATTGGCAGAATGGTTCAGTGAAGACAACGCGTGGAGGAACAGGGGTGTCAGAAGAAAAGCTGTCAATAGAGAGCCGCCAACACAGTGGGTTCCCCCGATGCTAGGAACGGTTAAGGTGAATGTTGACACCTCGTGGGAGAAGAATGAGAAAGCTGCTTTTCCATTTATTGGTCGGGATTGGAGAGGTTCAATGGATTTTGGTCAGCCTGGCCAGTTTCGATGTTTTTCAGCAGCGGAAGCGGAAGCCTATACGATTCGTAATGCGTGTTTATATGTTAACCAGATTCAGCAGTCTTGCATCATCATTGAAAGCGATGCACAGGATGTTCTTAAAGCAATCAGTGCTCCGGTGACTGCTCTTTGTTGGAGAGCGTCTGCCATTGTGGAGGACATCAAGAAGATTGTTGCTGAAGACTCGAGGGTGAGTTTTCAATGCATTAGAAGAACGGCCAACCAACCTTGCGACTGGATTGCAAAATGTAGGCGTAAGGAAGAATTGCCTGTTAATTGGAGTTCATGTATTCACCCGCAATTGTTGTATCTCCTTTCGCACGATATCCACCCCACTGGGGTTGGTTAATCTGTGTGTTTTTATGATATGATTTCTTGTTTGACCAAAAAAAAACAACTCTATATTCAAGGTTGAGCGACAAATTACAGCTTACCAGCATACATACATATGTACGAACACAAACATGTAGTCTCCCTCTTGTATACCACACATTTTTTTTTTAATTGAACTGAATCTCCTTTTGAGGTTCTCCGTTTGTTTGCCGAAAAATATTTTTCTACTTTTTCAGTATTTGGTAACACCAGAAAATTGATCAACTAAAAAATATTTTCTAATCAACAATTGCGGTTGCTTTTGCTTAATTTTCTGGTGTTTGGTAACACCGAAAAATTAATCAACTAGAAAATATTTTACAATTAACAATTGCGGTTAGTATAAAATTTGAAAAAATATTTTCATGTCCTTTGGAAAAGAAAATATTTTACAGAACTCATTGTACATCCAAATATCAGAAAGTATTTTTCAGTATTTTATTTTTTAAAAAAATATTTTCTCCCAATAAGTTATTTTACGGCAAACAAATGGAGTCCAAAATAATATTTTATTTTTTAATAAAATATTTTTCATTGAAAATATTTTTTACAAGTAAGTTATTTTATGACAAACAAATAGAGTCTTAAAGTTGAGGTTTATCCATGCATGTAATTTATGTTTTTATTTGTGATTATTCTTTTGTAAATTAGTTGAAACTTTGTTTTCTAATTAGATTGAGATATTTACTTGTTTTTTTCTTCCACGTCATTATTTGATTATTTCTACTTGATAATTGATTTTTGTTCCTTATTATTTTCACATTGGGTGCAATTACAAAACTTTAATAGCTTTGCTTAAGTTGTATAAAGTAACTTATTACGAAGCACACAAGCCAACTAATAGCTTTCGTTCGCATTTATTTTGTCAACATACCTCATAAAAATGAATTACTGATTTATTTCATAGAAGGTACGTCATGGCTTATGTTTTTTATATGACTTATGGCTAGTATGAAAGGGTAAATGGGAAGCTCATGCTAGTATGCAAGTATTATTACAATTTACCATGCAATGAAGTTTTAAGAAAATGTGAAAGCGAGAGATTCATATTTTAGAAGTCAAACATAAGTCTTAGGCAGTGATTGTCTTGCTAGGGCTTATTATTATTATTTTTATTTTGTTATTATTATTATTATTTATTGTTGTTGTTGTTATTATTATTATTATTATTATTTATGTTTATATTGTTTACGGTCATATTTATATTTATTCTTATTTTTAATATTATAATAATAAAATGACAATTATGTCATATTATATAAGTCATTCATATTATTACTCTTAATTCCTAGAACATACCAAACATATTATTCTCATTCCCAAGTTCATTCCATTCTCAATTTCATTACATTCCTTAGCTCATTCAATTCCTGCCCAAATTTATTCCAGTATACCAATCACTACCTTAGAGTACAGATTTGACTTGTGAAATCATACTTAGTAAGATTTAGGGTCAATTAGGAATCATCCCAAAGTAATAGGTGGCTTTGCCAAATCCTAAGAGCTAGGATTAAGTATAAAATTCCATTTATAAGCCCTAGCAAGACAAATTAAGAAAATCACTAACTCTTCCCAAACTCGTCGTCTCTCTCTTTCTATCTCTCATTACACAAAACTTCATCATTTGCCTTTGGCGATTAAGGAAGGCTTTACAGTGTCTTTGAAGTAAAGACATCTTATTTTAAGTTTTCAATATAAACAACAACCACAAACTTGATTTAAAAAGTTCAGCAAGATAAATTGTATGTTCCCGTATTTATGTTGTTTGCCTTTTGTTTTGACATGATTAATTAGGATCACCCTTGAATGTAACTTTAGAATTTTTAAAAATTCTTTCCGCTACGCGTGTATCTCGCATTTAAAAGTTCATTTAGGAAGTCCAAATTAGAAATTTCTACTTTCATTTTGCATACACTCTAGATTTAATTCTAGGTTTTACCAAATGGCTCTCCAGTGAAACAAAAGTAAAGTAGATGCTAAAAACTTTGAGGAAGGGCCTTCTTAGTGAAGAAAAGTTGCAATAGATTCATCCCATTTTTCGAATGAACAGTTTGAGCATAAGGGATTGTAAATTGAAATCTAATCATGTGGAATATAATGTTTCAGGCACCAATAAGAAAAAGAAAATAAGATACATTAGAAAATAGTAAATTTGTCAACTCAATTATAAAACTATCCCTTCTTTTCATTTTATTTAAATAAATAAAATATGCAATTCTTTATGAAATTTTCTTTATAATTTCATCCCGTCTAAACAAGATTTGACCCATTCCATTTCCTTTATAATTTCCATTTCCCTTAAATGCAAAAGTTGGTGGGCAACGGGTTTGGATCTACGCTGTTAAAAAGAAGTGATATAGATTGGGCTCATGAGGGGGCTAAGACTTTTATAATAGTTTTGATGATAGGGGACTGGTTATTGCTGGTTTATGCTGAAAGGCTAGATTCATGGATCTTCAATTGGGGTAGGTTGGGTTGGGGTATTGGGCCTTCAGGGAGCCCTTGGGTCGATTTGTATTTAATTGGAAAAATAGCACATTCAGCATCTATTATTTTTTAAAAGTTACAATTTCGTTCTTATTATTAATTTTTCAATTTCATTTCTATTATTTTCTCAAAAAATTTTAATTTTGTCTTTATTATTTAAAATTTTTCAATTTTGTCCCTATTATTTTAAAAAAATTTCAATTTCATCCCTATTGTTCAAAATACGTCAATTTAGTCCTTATTATTTTTCAAAAAATAATATGACTAAATTGACTAATTTTGAATAATATGGATGAATTTAAAACTTAGAGAAACAATAGAGATGAAATTAATTTTTTTTAAAACAATAAAGATGAAATTGAAACTTTTTTAGAAATAATAGAGACGAAATTAAAAAAAAATTAAATCATAGTGACGAAATTAAAATTTGAGAGAAACAATAGGGACTAAATATGACATTTTTCCTATTTAGTTATTGTGTATTAATTTGCTTCGCTATGAAACATAAATTAAAAAAGGTTAATTTTAAAGGAGGCCTAAAGATGGCTACCCACCAAAAAAAGGAAAAGAAAAGAAAAATGCAAGACGTGTTTCAAAACAATAATAATGAAATGTTACCTTGATGAAATAGCTTTTCAAAAACTTTTTTTTTTTTTTTTTGTTGACAAGCTTTCCAAAAACTTAATTCTAAAGCAATTCTCGACAATGAGAGAGTTTACAATTATCCATCAGAAACTATAATAGTAATGAACACTGTAAATTTTGAAGAATCTTATCAAGCATATATAACAAAACAAAGAACACTACCAAACTTAGTACAAAAAATGGAAATCTTATATCAATCTCCATTTTTTAAAAATATTCAAGTTAGGCCTAAATCATACAATACACATAAAAAAAAATATATATCTGACATGGCATGAAATATTGGGCTAGAGAAATGGGCCAAAACAAATAAGAAATTTGGTCAGAGTAATAGGCCAAATCTGACAAGGATTAAAGGCCTAACGAGTATTGACCCATTCAATCAAATGTCAACTAACTCTCTAAAGATTGGTCACGATTTATTCTATAATCCAAAGCCAATATCCCTACTAAGTTGCAATCATATTCTACAAAATCGGAGCTCCCTCTAATTGGTATAAGCCTCCTATGCATTTATAAATACATGCGTTCACTAGCTCAAAAAGATAAGTGACTCTTACTCAATACTTGTTATTTGCTCATTTGCTTTACATAAGCACTCTTTGGTCCTTATAACTGATTTAAATGTCGGAGGAGGACCCCAAGCCTAACACTTGAGTCTTTGTTTTGCAGGTTCGGAGATTAGTAAAATCACGAAATCCAGGCTTGGTTCATTGTTCGAGCCCACACCAGGTTAACTATTCATAACAGTCACTAATGAGAATTGAAATCACAACCTCATGCACCCACAATAGGGAAGACCTGGTTATACCAATCTCCATTACTGAAAAAGAAAATATAATAACAAATAGTTTTTGCTAAATAAGTAAGTGATCCTTTCCAAAAATTCAAACAAAATAATTACAATGTTGTAAAAACATTCCAAACCTAACTAAGAATTCTAAGATCAATATTTCAAACTATACAAATAAATTTATTTATAGGACCATCACAAATTTTAGTCCAACAAAAAGTTTGCCTCAAATATCATCCCGAATCTTTTTAAAAATTTGTTTCCCGGTGAATATAATAACAAATAGTTAATTATTGAAGATCGATCAATTTCACAACACTCGCGAAAAGAGTGATTGGATCACCCAACAGAACAGATAAACATTAATCTTGAGAAGTATTTTCACAGTGCTCGACCATGTACTCCCCGTTTCACCCTTGGCTTTTAGTTTAGCTTCGTGTCGCACATCAATTTTTGAACACGAAATGGTGCTCATCTTTGAGAGAGCAAGCACTATTTTTCTTGGAACCAACATAATGTATCTGGCCTGCACAGATTCAACAAAAATACTATTAAACTAATGAAATACCATTAAATTTCTTTTAGCTGTTTGTTTGGCTTGAGCAGAAATACTAGAAAAAATAGGATTAAAAATTAATAATATGATGGGTTTTTATTTATTTATTTTAACATGGGTGGAAATGTTAACAGTCGATTAGTAGAAATGCTTTGTTAGAATGTGTGAAGGTATAGACATTACACATCGTAAAAGAGGTAAAAAATAGTCTAAAAAGAGTTGTATGAAGTCACTTATAACTCTCAAAAGAAACATAATATGACATCATCATATTGATAAATTCAACACCATCTAATAAAATAAAGATTTGAATACATCTGGTAATACTTTGAGAAAAGAACGAAGAAGAAGAAATATGTTTGTTTTTGAACATTTACACTACACCCCTAGAAATATAATTAATTTCGAGCAATTCCTTATTAAACGGTTCATATCTTTTATTGCAAGACACGAGTATATATATATATTTTCTTTTTTTCAAAATTCAAACTTTTTTTCTTCTTTTGAATAGTACACTATTTATTCTTCCAAAAATTATTTATATTGTAAAATCCATATCATAATATTTGCTTCCAAACTTTTTAATTAGAAGATTTTTTAATTTTTTTTTGGTCAAAATTCTCCGAACAATAAATGAAGATAAATTAAAATCGTCTTTATTCCAGAGACAGTATGGCCATTATCCAGGGAATGCAAAGCTTTCCACAGATCTGAGGATTTGGTGGAGGTTGAAGTCGTTAGTGGCTGCATTCCTTCCCAAGCTCCTCCTGTTCATGATGAGTCAGTTCCCCCCCCTTCTCACCTTCGGCTCTCAAAATGCTAGAGACTGAGAAATGGGACCAGATCGTTGCTTGTAATTCTCGTGAGCCTAGTTCTCCAACTCTTAAGGAAGGAGGTCAGCTTGTTAGTCCACCAACTGTTCGAGGAAAGTCCACAATGGCAGCTTCTGAACCATCTTCTTCGAAAGTATCTGAAGAAGCAAATGGAGGCCAGCCGGAGCCAGGTAAAAAGCATGCTAACTGGAGATTCCTATTTGGTAGCAATTCCAAGGATAATGTAAAACTGAGTTACAGAGAGTTGAAGATTGTGGATGGTAAAAAAGTCAAGTGATTGAGCCCCAAATTGAGTACTGGAGTTCATGTATCATTGGCCAGTTTTTTGGTAAAGCCCCCCATTTTTTTCATGGTGAAATACCTGGTGGACAAACACTGGAGTAAATTTGGCAAATGTGACATCAAGACTGTTGACGATAGCTCGTTCATTTTCAAGTTTGACACAGAGGAGGCTAGTAAGAAACTCCTCAATGATATGCGGCATGTTAACGATAGACTTCTATATCGTAAATGGACCCCTGATGCCAAATATCTGGAACTGGATGCAGAAAGCTTTCCTCTATTGGCATTCCACTGCAGATGGATAGTATCACTGAGTCTAGGTCTAAGTTTGGTTATGCAAGACTCTGTATTGAGGTGAACTTGAAGGAGAAGTTGCCTGATAAGATCCCAGTTGAGCTCGAGAAAAATGTTATTTGGCGAGTTGAAGTAGATTACACTTGGAAACCACATATCTGCTCAAATTGTGATGCTTTGGGGCATCAAGCTAACAGGTGCACCAGAACGTTCAAACAAGTCTGGCAAGAGAGGCCTGGTGGAAAACAGCCTAACAATGAACAAATACCTTCTAAGAGTTTGGATGTACAGGGTGAAGGCACATCTCAGGTTCGTAACAGTCCAGGGACAAAGCAAAGTAATGAAGAGGTGAATGAGAATGAGTTTACCCAACCCAAGGCAAGGAACTTAAATAGACGTAAGTCTGGCTCTAGTAGCAGAAGCAAATCTCCAATCCAGTCAAGAACATCCTTTGAAGTGTTTAATCAGATTGATGATGATTTAGGAGCTGCAATTAGTTCACTCAGTTCTAAAGCAGAAATCAAACAGTCGGAGGTGGGTGCTGTAATACGGGAACAGAAAGCTATGGAAAATTCTGCAAATAAACCCAGTGTGAGTTTAATTTTCATTGAATTGACAAAAACTTACAACGTAGAGGTCCAGCCTCTTTTGGGAATTAAAAAGAACTTTTAAGAAAGCTAAAATTTAACAAGTATATTCTGCTCTCCTCAGCTGAAGCTTGCTCCTTATATAGTTGTTGCTTCTCACGCCAATTTGCTCTTTGTTGGTGTAACAGATTCCCCAAGGTTGAGGCCCCATTAAGCATCAAGGCGGTTAGGCCTTTTTCTTGTCCTTTTGCTCCTACGTGGCTGCTGATTCATCACGTAAGGCTCACCTTCGTTTGTTACAGGTGCTCCTCCAGACAAAGGCCCGCCAACATCCAATCCCCCAATGATTGTACTCTATTGGAACATCAGAGGCATGAATAAGCCTCATAAGCAGAGAGAGGGAGAATTGCTCAAAATTCCATCAATAAACTGATATCCTCTGATGGTAGGTGGATCACGGGGATCTACTAACTCCCAACAGGAATCAATCGCAGTTGACGACTTGAGAGGACTAATTGAGAATTCCATCACCAGGGAACAAGCTGATGAGCTGACCAGGGAGGTTTCTAGTGAAGAAATCAAAAGGGCCATGTTTGAAATTGACGGAGGAAAAAGCCCTGGACCTGATGGCTATACTTCTCACTTCTACCAGTCATCTTGGGAGATAGTTGGGGAGGATGTCATGCGAGCTATTCAGTCTTTTTTCAATTCTGGTCGATTGCTTAAGGAGGTGAACATTACTGCTATCAGTCTGGTTCCTAAAGTCAAGAACCCATCTTATGTTAAAGATTTTAGGCCAATATCTTGCTGCAACACAATATACAAGTGTATTGCTACAATTCTTGCCAACAGGATTAAACCCCTCTTCAATGGGTTGATCTCTCCTAACCAATCGGCTTTCATTGCTGGCAGACAAATTGCGGATAATATTCTTGTGGCACAAGAGGTGGTTAGAGGTTATGGAAGGAGGGGTCACAATTAGCGATGCACTCTCAAAATTGACCTCATGAAAGCTTACAATTCGATAAGATGGGATTTTATTCTCAAAGTTCTTGAAGCTATGAATTTCCCAACATGCTTTATCCGCTTGATTGAGGAATGCATTACTTCACCTCAGTATTCTGTGAATATTTGAGTTATAGAAATTCTATCATAATATCTACGCTATAAAGTAACGGTTAAGGTAAAAAATTAATTTAATTACTATAATAGCTTTATCTTCCACAACAGGCAAGTAATCTATGCCCTTGATGGTTTACTGTCAAATTACATGCATCATTCTGATCAATTAAATATAAAAAATTGTTTTATGTTTAATAGCAATATTATGCTTACATTTCAAACTTCTGTACAAATTTGAAGACTTATATACTAAAATTGGAAAACATAATGACAAGGGCTAATACTATAGTTAGTTCCTAATTTTTACTGTGTTTGACAAATATAATAAACATTTTATCTTTAAAAGTGTTACATTTAAATCGTTTCACTTTGTAAGTTGTGCCACCATTAATCCTTTTACTTTTATAGGTAAAAGAGTACCGGTAGGCTCAAGAAAAAAGGCGGCTTTACCACTTTTTGAATGGAAAGTGACAAAATGACTAATTAAAGAATTTAAATATAGCACTGTTGAAGATAGAAAATTTATTTGTCAAACACAATAAAGACTAGAAATTAACTAGCTAGTGTATTAACCATTAACCCTAATAACAAATAGTAATGCCTCATGAGACAACCAACCAAGTCAGCCAATGAAGATTGCTTCCACTATAGCAGTTGCAAGGAGAGTGGTTGGATCACCTAACAGAACAGATAAAACGGTCATGAGAAATACTTTCACAGTTCTCGAAAATGTTTTCCCTTTCCCCTTCTTGGCTTTTGATTTAGCCAAGTGTCGCAGATCAATTTTCTCCAATCCCAGGTTGCCATCCTTGATAGAAGCATTAATATGCAGCATTTCCATCAAACAATGCACATGAAAGTTGTAATCTCCACACCTTGAAGCATAGGCCCAACCCGGAACACAGCCACCTGAAATCTTTTTCTCTTGACACCAAATGCACCTAGATGAGACCTTCTCATGAAGATCAAAGAGTATACCATTAATGGGCAGCTTCTTTAATAGTTTGCTGCAACAAGGATGCAAATCATATCGGTTGTCGATAGAATGGTAGTTGAAGCCTAGTATTTCTTTCCCACACGCATCACACCACTTGATCTCTATGTCTTGTACTTGTGGCTTCTCAAAGAATTGAAGCTCTAAGTTTCCAAAAAATTCATGGGATGTGGTGCCTTTTGGGGACTTGCACTCCTCGTGAAGTTCATAGTCACAGTTGTGGCATATGTGTCTTGGCCCAGATCCTTGTTGCTTGCATCCATCACATTTGAACTGCTTATTAATGCTTTTGATGAGAACAAAATGGTGATCGTCTTTGCGTGAGCATGCACTATTTTTCGTTGGAATCGACATATTGTACATGGGCTGTGAAGATTCAAGTGAATAAATTAATTAGCATTGAAAGAAAGCAGCAATAGGTTATTGATAAAAGTTTAAAAACATAAACAATCAACTATGCTAATGATATATTATGAAATTTGTTCAAATTGATTTCTTATACTGATTAATTGATAGGTTATGTTATATCTGAAATATGATTGATTTCAAAATTACTCAAAAATACTACAAAGATGAAATCTTACAGCAGCTTCCACTTCCGCTGGAGATTCATCATCTATAGGAATATTTTCGTTTTGGTCAACATCATCGATAGGACTTAAAAGCATTGATATAATTCTCAAAAGTATAGTCTCCACCTGCAATAAAAGAATGTCAGTCACATCTTCAATTGTCTCAGCAACAGTCAACAGAGGTGTCATTCCAAATCTATTGGAAATGTTTCCTAGCTAAAACTGCAAGTAGAGACCTATTTGTGGAATATTTTGATGAATATCAGATGAGGTGATAACATATGTGATATTGAGCCGAGACTATTACATGGTTTTGGATTTAAGTCTTACTGCATGTCTTTAAGTTTAAGTTTTTAAATGAAGTGCTAATTTTTAATGCATGTATCACATGCAATTCGAGACTACTTGGCCTAAATCAATTATATTACAGGGTCTGATCTCACATCAATTCGTTATTACAACACTTATTTCATCGACCAACACTAAATCCATCCACATCAAAGAAACCAATTTTGTAGGAGCAAGAGATATATTCAGAAACCATAAGGTTAGTCGAACAAAATTCGGAAACTCACGAATTTCAAAAAAAAAAAAAAAAACATATCTAGTAAAACTATGGTGGTTTTACCGTATAAACGGGCGACCAACACTCGCTAGCAGGCCCGTAGCTGTTGGGATCAATACCAGGTGGATTAAGAATTGGAATAGAGACATTTCCTTCACGGCAAACTGTATGTCAAAAACCAAGAGCTCAACAAATCAGAAACATATTTTACAGGACAATAATGGTGGATAAGTAGGCAAAAAATTGTAAAACCAAGTTGACCAGGAGCAGTATACAGCGATTAGGAAGCCAGATCTCCGAGGTAAACTTCACTGTCGGAGGACTGTCTGGATAGTTTAGTGGAAAGCTCATGTTGGCATTGAAGATACCTCCCTCACTGCATTTGGAAAATTCATGTAAGACAATGAGAATCTGAGACACAGATTGATATAATACATTAGAGGAGGACATCAATGGTGCAATGAACTCAAAAACATATCCCGAAAAGTGAATTGCACTTGACTTTGCATTGTTCGTCTATTTTAACAAAGATGGACGGAATGGTTAAAATGAAACCCGATTAATAAACTAATGACCCTTTTAATCGTCAGAACAGAACTAGGGGAATAGCTTGGTAACCTTCAGCATAATACACCCTATATTATAAACCGTACTAAAAATTAAATCTTCTTTTTTTTTTATCACACAACTGCACAATATAGGCTTACTAAATCCAAAAGCAATCTCCTAGCTAATTATTAATCAACGAATACTTCATAATTTGCAAGAACAACTGCAAATTTTTCAATTGTATGCCCTGCTTTCGCAATTTTCTTCTTCCTTTTTTTTTTTTTTTTAATCTGTGGCTATTCAGGCTTTCTTTGACTAATCACATGATACTCGGGAGTTACGACCAAGTAAACTTCCACTGGCCCAGAAAGACTCGAACTAATGACCTTTGATGAAAAATTTGCTTAAAATCACAAAATTGACAAGATTTTGTGTGAAATCTTAGTTGGTCAGGTGGATTAAAATCACAAAATTGACAAATTTTTTGACAAGATTTCACACAAATATGATGCTTAAAAATCCAAGGAAGCAGAAAACAGAAACCTAATTAAAAATAAACAGTTGAACTCAAGAAATAACAACCATTAAATTACAATCAAGCACATAAAAATGCAATCTTTGAGAAAACAAAATACTAAAAATGGCACGGCGCACACTTACTATATAGTATCAGGGGGGCCAAAAATGGTTAGATTCCATTGCAACATGTTGCTGCCATCCACCAACGCAACTGAAATCCCATCAATAGGGTTCCTCAAGAGATCTTCCAACAAAAAACACCCATCTTCATATTAGTGATTGAGTTCATAAATGAAAATGTCAAATGATTACCAAAAACAAATATAGTTAACGGCCATGATTTCATTTAACACCTTTGAGTTGCTTTCGAAGGATGTTACCAGCTTGAGAAGTTGAATCCATGAGCTTGATAGACGTGTGTGTGTGTGTTGGGAGGGGGGGGGGGGGGGGGGGGGGGGTGGGGCGTGGTGGGGGAGGGGGAGAGAGAGAAGAGGAGGGGAAGGGGGAAAGCTTAGCTTTAGCTTTGAATGTGCGAGCTTATATAGGCAGGAAATTAATAATTGCCATTAGGTCCCTGTAGTTTCAAAAATTTTATGACATGTCCAAACTTTATCTTCAAGAAACACATTAAATATTAAAAAAAAAAAAAAAAACTTATACCCTAACCTTGACTTCGTCCTACGTAAGTTCCGTGTAATACTCTAGCAATTACACTATGATAATGATACATTCCTCTTTCACTATCACTCTTGTAAACTACTTGCATTTACACCCCTAACGAAATAGTCGGCAAATATAAAAAAAAATGTAACATCTGAGTGAGTTTGAGTTTAAAATTTTTGGACTGCTTATTCACACTGTCATACTTGTAAATTTATCAGTTTTTTTTACGTTAACAAAAAATAAACAAATAAAATAAAATAAAACAAAACACAAAACAAAACAGATTACTTGCATTAATCAATTCCTGAACCAAAAACGTGTTTGTTTACTTATATTACTTATATTTACTGTGAACTAAATAAATATTTGAATTGGTCGTCTAAGGGAAAATATTACATTTAATTTTTATTTTTATTTTTATTTTTTTAAAAAAAATTAATTTGGTTTCTATTATTTAAATATTTTTAATTTTGTTCCTATTATTTCTTTAAAAATTTTAATTTCGTCTTTATTATTTCAAATATCTCAATTTCTTCCTTATTATTTTCTAAAAAGTTCTAATTTCGTCTCTATTATTTTTTTTTAAGTATCAATTTTGTTCCTACTATTTTTTAAAAAGTTTTAATTTTATCCCTATTGTTTAATATATCTCAATTTCCTCCTTATTATTTTTTAAAAAGTTTTAATTTTATCCATATTATTTTTTAAAAGTTTTAATTTTGTCCCTATTATTTTCTTAAAAGTTTCAATTTTGTCCTTATTATTTTTTAAAAAATTTAAATTATTGCCTATTATTCAAGGATTAAATTAAAATTTTCTGAGAAATAATAGAAAATAATTTAAATTTTTTTTAGAAAAAAGAGACTAAATTGACTAATTTTGAACAATAGGAACGAATTTAAAACTTTAAGGAAATAACATGTGAAATTTTTTAGAAATGATAGGGAAGGAATTAAAACTTTTGAAGATACAATAAGGAGAAAATTGAAAAAAATTTAACAATAAAGGCCAAAACAAAAATTTTTAAAACAATGAAAACTAAATGTAACTTTTTCCCATTGTCTAATATGGAACTTACTTAGGGTAAATTATGCATATAATCCCTATTGTTTATATATATATATATATTTTTTAAGTTGATCCTTAATATTTTAAAAAATAAATGATTTTAGTCCATAATGTTTACAAAAGTGATTCAAAATGGTCCCTATTATTCAAAATTAGCCAATTTAGTTCCTATTTTTTCTTAAAAAAAGTTAATTTAGTTCTTTTTATTTTCTAAAACATATTCAATTTAGTCTCTATATGGAATTCCTATTTGGAGATTAAATTGATTTTTTTTGAAAATAATAAAGACTAAATTGACTAATTTTGAAAATGTATGAAAAGTATATTAGAAGTGCCACTGCACGTTTGGTCTGGTGTTATCACTCTCGCTTTAGCGATAAGAGGTCTTGAGATCAATATTTGGTGTGGGAGAGTAAGCCAAAGTGATAAGAGTTATTAGTTCTTTTGCTAGAAAAAGGATAAGCGTGGGAGAGTACTTTTGGCTTTTTCGTTCATGAAGTCATGTGCATGTGAAGGTTTGAATCTTTTTTCATGCAAAAGATTTGTTGCATTGTAACTATTATTGTTAAATAATGAATTTTTTTAGCTTTAGGTTGCAAATGTAAATAGAAGGTTAAATCATATTAAATTTGTGAGTATTTATTATTTCTTTTATTCAATGCATGTGTGCACAATCCAATGCCCAAGAGTGGGTGTGCAGGTGGGAGGTATTCTCTTCGCCGAACTTAATCATTCATTATGGTGATATTAGAAATTGGATCAATAGACATCAACGAATTATAGTCGTTGCAAGTTAAATTAAAAGGAACGTAATGCTACACTTGGGGTTTTATCAGGGAGTGGTCAGGCTCCACCAACTGAGTTGCCACACCATTTTAAAAAAAAGTGAAACTAAAATGGAAAGTTTCAAATTTGATGAATTCTACAGTAAAATATTGGGAGTGAAATAAATGGGGTTGAAAACAACTATCTATTGAATCACATATACTTTCAAACAACTGTTAAATAATATATTAGTAAAAAAATTCTATGTTGATTTTCTAAATTATGTACTAGATTGTCTGTAACTAATTAATCTATTAAAGCAATTGGATAAATCTATATGGTAATTTTGTATCAACAATTTCTTCTGCTTCACCTTAAGTGCAGTAAGAAAACTTCAATAGCTTGGCTAAGTCATATAAAGTCCAACTTATTACAGTGATGTACGCCAGCTAATAATTTTGATATTTCCTTTATTATGTCAATATACCTCACGGAATTGATTTATTGATCTCTTACTTATAAGGTTCAATATGAATTATGTTGTTGATATGATTTATGCTGGTGTCAAGTCATGTATTATAGTTTGATGATAAATATTGTACATAATCTTAGATATTGTAATTAGTAAATAAAAATATTACTTTTGTGGAAATATATTCTCAAAAATTATAAATTGAATTCCATGAACCCTAATGTGCATTTGATGATTGTCAAAAAGAACAAGAAAAGAGGAGAATATTCAACCCTAATGTGATCTTGATGATCGACAAAAAAAAAAAAGAAAGAAAGAAAGAAAGAAAGGATTTAATATAATTTGTGATAACAGAAGAAATCTCAAGTCTCACTAAATTTTATATAGATTTAATCATTGAGATTTTCAACTTAGCTCTAACAAATAGTGTAATTATTGGCGAATTGTACAAGCAATCTTTTATTTTTTAATTTCTTTTTTATGACTAAGGAATTCACTTGTGGGAGGACCACATTGAATCTACATAAAGTTATAAATTTTGTAGTGCAGTAATGCGTTTCAAAAAAGACTAAACAAAAATGACCTTTCAAGCAGATTTTTTCTATGGGATAATTGTATAAGCTTATGGGTGTCATTAGAATAACATCATCTTCTTCTTCTTCTTCTTTTTTTTTTTTTTGGGTCAAAATAACATCTCCGTCTTCGGCGTTCTCCTTAAGCAGACTTTTCTATGCCATTTGCTAGGATGAATGGGATGTTATTAAAGGGACAAAAGACTTCTGCGGACACTTGTGGAATGAAAATGCTTCTTTAATATTTATTTAATATGATGAAAACAATTAAAATGTTAGTATGAACTCAATTTTGTTACTTAAATGACTTTTCCAAGATTATACATAGCAAAGGATTTTTCATTTTTTTTTCAAAGGAAGCTGTAGCCATGTAATTACAAAATTATTCAAGAAATTGTTGTTTGAGATTAACAGTTGGATTAAGAGACCCTAAGGGTCAGCGCGATTGGTCGTGGGGGTGTTTGTTTTTGGGTAACGTTCCGGGTTTGAATCCCCTATAGTACGTCAGCGTCTCTGTCTTGACCGAATCTGTGTATGCGTTGGGTCGCACCGCTGTACCCTAGGAATTTTACCTTAAACACAGCTATAGGTCGGGCGTGGAGTTGCTGGTTTGGTTCACCGATCAGACCCACGTGGATTGGTTGTGGGGGGTTTAGTTTGGTTAATCAAAAAACAGGATTAAGATTTCAGTCAATTATCTATCAAGATTCTGATCAAAAGCAATTGCTATGTATAATATAATATTATATAATCAAAAGATGTTGGACCATGTAGAATAATATTATTTAATTATATCAAACATATATATGACAGATCAGAAAGTAAAAGGCTCTGACAAATAAAGAAGAAAGTAAAGGCTAATTTAGACAATAAAACTGCAGGATCAATATGGAAGGAAAGACCTAACAGAGACAAATAACTAAAGTACAAGATACAGAAAATGGGGAAAAAGAACTAAAAATGCAGACCAAATTCAGCATCTAATCTCGAGTTTGACTCGATATTTAGGTTTGTCATGCTCCACAATAATATTAATGTCTCTTTCACACGTAAACTTCTCAGAATATAACGATCATCTTCTATGATGGTAGCATTCTAATCACAAAAGTTTGACTCGATATTTAGGTTTGTCATGCTCCACAATAATAATGTCTCTTTCATGCGTAAACTTCTCAGAATATAACGATCATCTTCTATGATGGTAGCATTTTAATTACAAAAGCTGACGAAGTAATAATGTTAAGCTCTCTCTCAGCTTATGCGATACAATATGACAATTTGGTTTCCTGTTTTTCTGACATCTTCTCTTCGGCGTTCTTCTTAAGCAGACTTTTCTATGCCATTTGCTAGGATGAAGAGGATATTACCAAAGGGGTAAAAAGACTTCTGTGTACACTTGTGGAATGAGAATTCTTTAATATTTATTTATTTAATGTAATGAAACAATTAAAATGTTAGTACGAACTCAATTTTGTAACTTAAAATTACCGTTACAGACCACCTAAGTAATTACCACTAGCCTGTTGGTTCATGGGGAGCCAGAGCAAGAACGTGACTATGAAGATTAAAATAATTTTCAGGTTCGAGTATTGTTAAATATCATTTTATTTTTATTACTTATTTATTATATCTTATATAAATATTTACAGTGAAGGACTCAAGCACTTAAACTCAATATATGCACTTGTGTAGTAAAAGAGATCATGTGTATTCATACAATAAAAGTATCCAATATAATAATTTTTTTTTTTCTAAATGTATTTTTTCAAGTTGATTGCACACTCTCTTTATAAGCTAGGTCCGCCATTGGATACTTAGTTAGTATGTTAAAATTATAAACTTTTTTATTTCTCTCTTATTTTTTAACATGCTAAATAAATAATAATTAGAGTATTAAAATAGTATTATTGTTATGTTCTCCTCTCGATCTTACAGATAAGAGATCGAATTTTGCCATAAGATTTTATTGTTGATGACCAAAGAAATCATGAGTAAATTAAAAAATGGTCAACAATAATAAAAGAGATGGCACCACTTTAAATGCTAACCAAAAAGACTTCCACCGCCCCAAAAACAAACGACTTTTCCAAGATTCTACATAGCAAAGGATTTTTTAATTTTAATTTATGGCTTAAAAGGAGACTGTAACCAAGTAGGTCAACTCCAACCCATTTTCTACACACTCATTTATGTTACATGTAGGAACGTTTGTTGAAGAGATTTTTATATTCATTTTTTAACATCTCTACTTGTAGATGTGATGAAATATATCTTTACAAATATACCTAAATTCAATTAGGGAATTAAAATAATATGTTTTATTAAAAATGAATATAAACAATTAACAAATATAAATAAAAATTCAATAATAACGTTTTAAATTAAAATAATATGTTTAATTAAAATAAATATAGATTTTGGAATAAAATAAAATTAAAAAATTTCTAAAATAAGGAAGTTGTTGGAGTAAAACTGTAATAGAAATTTCTTAAAATAAAATATAGGGAAGTTATTAGAGTTAAATTAAAATAATTTTTTTTTAAATGTAA
The DNA here is from genome assembly GCA_037974665.1 of Ehretia macrophylla. NCBI lineage: Eukaryota > Viridiplantae > Streptophyta > Magnoliopsida > Boraginales > Ehretiaceae > Ehretia > Ehretia macrophylla. Next base: position 16,820,325 of record CM075767.1, on the reverse strand, counting down.
ACGAATAATTCAAATTTTCTACATAGAGAAAAAAATAAAAATAAAAATTGTTGGAGTAATTAAGTATGAGATGTTGTAATAATACCTCTCTAATCATTCAATGTCGCAAAACTCATCTATTATCACTCTAATTGGCAAAACTACGACCGTACAGGTACTGTTTGAAGGAAAAGTTATTTCGTCAGGTCTTACACTTAGAAAGACGTTGGCACGCCCACGTCAACAGCTACGCCAGCAAAACAACCAACCAAAAAAAAACAAAAAATATCAACAAGACATGGAAAATTCTTCCATCAACCATGGCTGATAGTCAGCTAAAAAAAATTCAGCTGTTGAGATGATTTATTGATCATCTCAATCATTAAAGCTCTCTAAATACTAATTTCACGATGATGACGTGTCACAATCTTATCCATTCATTTATCATCAGTCATGATTGATGGAAGACTTACTCACAAGACATTAGAGATTCAGGTTTTGAAAAGTCAATTTAGTCGGCTGCTGCGTATACAAAATGCTTTAAGGCTATCCTCAATGGGGGGCTATAAAATGTAAAACTTTTCATTTTTAGGTATTTTTGTATTTTTTTAGAGTCCTATACCCTAAAAAGTAACACTATTTATAAAAAAAGTACGTGAGGTCCACTACTTTTGGGTTAAAAGATGTCAAAATAGTGTTCCGAATTTCAAAAATGTGGACTCCACTTACTTTTTCTATGAATAATATTACTTTTTAAGGTATGAGGCTCTAAAAAAATATAAAAATACCTAAAAATAAAAAAATTTACATTTTAAAACTCCCCATTGAACTTATCCTAAATAACTTCCCAACAAAGTACCGGAAGAATTCTTCATATTTCTCACCCCTACATGCAAAGTCTTTTTCTGCCCCATAACGAACTTTTATAGACAAAGAAATAGAATATAAAATTAAAAAAAAAAACCGGGCACGGTGCATTTGCTACATGAATCAAACCCAAGTATTCTAAACGTTAAACAAAGTCAAACCATATTGAATAGGGCATTACCGAGTTGTTGAGTTCAGGCTATATGAGTGTCGTTGGTTCTTTTAGAGAATCGTATATTCTATTAGATTATATATGTGAAATATCTTCTAAATATCTCTGTTTGTTTATCTCATTTAGTCTTCTACTACTTTTCTTACAGAACATTGATTTCGTACCTTTGTAATTTCTAAATTTTAAAGTATTCTAAGTTTTAAAATGACCAAAACAGAACATTATAATAGAATAACCTCGAAGATACTGATAAAAACGTAAGCAAATGTTAGTTCAAGCTCATAAATGCTTTCAAGAGATATTCTCAAATTCTCAAAGTTATGTGTTTTAAATGTAAGCATATATAAGAATATATAAATTTCAGTATACATGATTTTACAGTACAGATTTTAAAAATAAATTGCAACGGAATGACATACATGTTTAAGTCATGATAAAACAAGATGTAATCGTTACCCGATTTACTGACAAGGTCTTCCTCTCTCTGCTCCATTTAGGAGCAACTACCGTTTATAGGAACAGTTAATTAGGGCTAGAGTAGGAGGGGACCTAGTCATATATTTATAATTATTCTAACGGATCCTCTCATAAAATGTTTAGTTAGAATATACAGGCCTATACACAATTAACCATATATGGATTTATGAGGTAGGCTTAAAAACAATATGATCACAACTTAGTCCATGAATAAGGTCCACTAATATATGTATTACTTCTAAAAGGTCAGGGCTATGGGTTGTCTATTTTCATTCAATATTAGTAAGCTTACCCCTAATACGCCCAATACAAGTTTCAACATCAAAATTTAGAGAAAGAAAAAAAAATATCAATTCTAATGAGTATTTCAACCCTTTCTTTAAAAATATGACCCAATCATTTATGTCATAACAAAGAAAAAAGTTTATTCAATTAAGCTCCTTTCAAAAGCAAAATTTTTTGAATAAATAGTCATAAGAATTTCTAAGAATAAAGACAACTGACATAAACTATTAGATAAAATACATTTACTAACAATTTTGGAACTAAAAATCAATTTTACTTTGCCATTGTCAGAGTTAAAACCATAACAAATTTAAAACTTATCCAAAATGGAAACACAAATTAAATTTCGTCTAAAAGACGGTACATAAAAAATATTTTTTCAAAACAAGTTCAAAACTAGTCTCTAAAAATAATGGACCCTATGAATTCAACTTCAATGGTAAAATTATTCCCAACTTTAATTTCAAACTCTAATTCACTTGGCTTCAGTTTGTTTTCAAACCTTTACAAAGAAATGATAACTTGAACGGTTGCACTATTATTAATCCACCAAATATTTGAAGAAACATTACTAAAAAAAAAGTATGCTAAACAAATACAAGCTAGTGAATTACCTTCTTCAACTTTCTTTTCTCTAAACATAATTTGTACTTAGCACAATCAACTTTTTTATGACCTTTTTACTTACAGATTTAACACTTCATTTCGAATCAAGTGGCAACAGATTTAGGACCTCTTACATTGTGATTCATCTTCTGATTCTGACCCTTACCACCCTTTTTAAAACCCTGACCTTTCTTAGGAGCATGAACTTAGATTACAAGGTACTAGTCTTATCAGAATAGCCCTTAGGGTTGGAAACAAGAAATGTAACCTCAGGATTCCACTCTTAACTTTGTTTTCCTTAGCAGCACATTGGGAAATCAAGTCTATGGTAGTCCAAGTTTCCTTTTAGGTATTATAGATAGTCTTTATGTAAGTAAACTCAAATGTTAAGTGTCAAAAGTATGGTGAAAATAATAAAATTTGAATTGTGACACCACGAGATCTAAGTTTGGTTAGAATATGAACCATTTTCACAACATAATCCTTGATCCCACATAACTTATCATATTTCATAATCATAAGTTCACCCATTAGGTCCCAACATATATAACATTTGTTTTTCCCTCATAACTATTCTAATTAGTTGAAACAATAAGTGCATCAAAATGCAAGGCTAAGTCAAGGTCAACTATTCCCAGGATCAACTCAATGTCTACATACAGTTTATTGAAATGTTACACATTCAAGACCTCAAAAGTAGTGCTCACATTGTTCAAAGTAAAAGAAACTGTTCAAGAAAGAAAAAAAATACAACGTTAACTAACAGTAGCCATACATGTTCCATTACAAAATAGCACTTCAAACGAAAGAGCCTAGACACATCGTTATATCCCTACCTTTGGGCAGAAAATGTAGCATGTAAATAGGTACCCTTTTAACATAAAGCGTCAATGAGATCATCCTACTGATAGAAAAGGTCAATCACCTTTGGGCAACTGAACTCCCTAACAATAGTATAATCTCGACTCATACTTTATGTTCGTGCTACTTGGCTAAAGTCATATAATGACCTCCTTTGGGTAATCATTGAGCACTTTACTATGGTAGTTTCTTAACCAATATGAGAAAAGTCATAGATCTGATTAGACAACTCACTTTGGTGAATTTTGCCTAAACCTATGTTGTCAACTCATTGGGAAAATTAGTGCATAACATAAATGAACGTGCTCTGCATGCAATTGATCACATAATATGAAACACTTCAATATAAAATTGCATTCGACAATAAACTTGAACAAATTATATCAGTAGAGTACATCTGATGCACATAAAATTTAAATAGAGGAAGTGCACAAAATTTCACATAGAATTGAGGAAAAACACAAAATTTCTATTTAATTCAGAAGCCCAAATTTTTTAATTCAACCTCAATTCATTTGGCCATAATTCAAGATTACCATAGAAAATTATGTACGACATATATATTTAAATGAGAGAAAACAATTGAGCTTATTTCCAAGCAAAATTAAGGTGATAAAGCCTTATTCGATATATGTGAAAAAATTACATTTAGTAATTATTCTTTAGCCAAACATAGCCCTTCCAACTTAAAATAAGGCATTGTTTGGTATCACACAAATTTCACACCAGTCAATAAAGTCACCTGGCCAAACAAGGCCCTTCTTTTATTTTTCAAAAGAAAATTGCTGAAAAATAAATTAATCTAATAGGAATTGAACTCACAACTACACCTACTATTATGCAAACATTTAACCAACACTGGTAGCTTCATTTTTGAAGCAAAGTAGATCTCACTTAATTATAACATATAACATCGCAGTGTACCCGATGTAGTGCTGAAACAAAAGAAATTATTTACGCTTGCAGTGATTCGAAACTGCACCTACTGTGTGGACAAGAAGGTTCTTAACCTACAACACTCTAAGAATTCTTGAGGTATAGGCTAACAAACGAAATATAAGGTTGTTTTCTGCTTGTCTGTTTCAGCTAAAAATAAAAGACAATTAGCACCTGCTAGGATTCTATTGTAACAGAACATAAATAAAATTATATATATTGTTGTGATGTTGCTTGATTTCGGTTCACTAGTAGATAAAATAAAACACTAACGTGCCCAAGAAAGTTTCGAACCCGCATTTATCAATAACCTCATCCAAATTCTTAACCAGCAAGCTAAGTTAGTTGTTTAAACCAAACTAAATTTATAAATATAATAACCAGTCTGCCGCAACAAATTGTAGCTGAAACAAAAACTATAAACTTATAAGGGCCACCAAGATTTGAGCATGCGACCTTCAAGGTATTAAGCAGAGACTCAACTGACCTTGCTACTACACCATGCTACTGTGATTTTATGGCAAATTGAATTACTAAATCCTAATAATCATGTAAAATAGATAAAGAAAAATAATCAGCTAACAAGAGTCGAACTCAGGTGGACCTATGGCAGCACGCATCCATAGCCACTAAAGCTAATGCTAATTTGTTAATACAAGACAACCGTATACATATCAAAACCCTATATTTAAATGGTCGTCCTCAACCTCCAGACGGGCCGTTGCAGCCCGCTTAAGCCTGAAACTAAACCCAAAACATAAAAACCTCATATTTGATTTGTTTTTCACAATTAAATAGCCTAATCCTAGGTTTTTTTATACCAAGGAATTCAAATTTGGCATCATTAGATTTTACTGAATTATACAAGTGGGTCTCGGATTTACACCTAAAACTAGGGCTTTTAATCTTTTGAAACTTATAAACATAATCCAACAACAACTACCAAGTATGAAACATATAAGATGCCAAATAAATTCTATTAAGTGTATATATTATCAATTATATAATATACACATAAAAATTCAAAAACCAGTATAAAGTATTTCAAGCTTAACATACCAATTACAATAAATAGCATGTTATACATCAAAAGAGCAAGCAGAGAATGATCTACGAAAGCCCTCAATCAATTTCATGAAATAACAAACAAATATTCGCTAATTAAATTAAAAACTTTCATGTTTTACATAGCCAAACAAGTATTATAAAATTCTTTAATTTTATGGCTGTAAATTCATGTATAATTGGCTCTGATACCACATATAAGCATATATAAGAATATATAAATTCTAGTATACATGTTTTTACAACACAGACTTCAAAAATTAATTGCAGCAGAATGACATACATGTTTAAGTCATAATAAAACAAGATGTAATCGTTTCCCAATTACTGACAAGGTCTTCCTCTCCCTGCTCCATCCAAGATCAACTACCGTTTATAGGAACAGTTAGTTAAGGTTAGAGTAAGAGAGGGGACCTAGCCATTTATTTATAATTATTGTAACGGACCCTCTCATAAAAGGCTTAGTTAGAATATACAGGCTTATACACAATTAATCATATATAAATTTATGAGGTGGGCTAAAAAAAATATGATCACAACCCAGTTCATGAATTAGTTATCCAACCTATTTTATAAAACCAAAAAATAATTAACGGTAGCCCACATAATGGAAAAATATTCCAACATTAAAAACTTTGTTTATTTAAATAAAAAACATGCAATGACTAGTTAAGTGGCTATATTTTTTAAATGCAAGTCGAGCTATCAAATGAGTGTCTTGTCCGGAATGCGTGTCCCTTACTGGGACTGTCGGTCAAGGCTTTTCAGATGAATGAATCATCCAGCAGAATCGTCCAGAGCCTATTGTAACTGCCAGATGAGCTATCAAAACGAGGCATTTGTCAGGCAGGCTCGTCCGATTGTTCCTACCTTAGTCGGTTGAGTTTGTCAGTTGAATCTTTCAACTAGTAGACTCAACTAGGCTTAAGCAAGATTAGCCTGACAAGTTTTAGAAGCTAGTTTTAAAGTATCAAACAATTTTTCGTAAAACACCCTTGAGAGTGAAGAAAGATTTTGGAAAGGTTAAACATTTGAAATAACACTTATGAGCTTTCATAATTAGATCGGAGGCGTACCACATATTCAAGGCCACTACCTCTTATGACGTTACGTCTCTTTTCTTGTAACTCACTCTTCAATCTTCAAGGACAAGATCTTGGCTCGGATCTTCATAGCTTGATGATACCAAAGTGAATATAATCTACCTTTATTTATAATTCAGCCTCATTTATAATGTTTCACATACTCTTTGCGTTGAATTATGCTTTGGAAGAGCTTGCATGGAATTTTTACGACTTGCATGAAGAAATAGATCAACAAATAAAGATGCAAGAGCAAATTAAAGAAGATGAAGAACATCACATCATGAAAAGATTGAAAGTCATGAAGATGTTGAAGATACAGTATAAGGATGGAGAAGTGGTGACATAAGGGGTACCAGCATGATTTTTGTCTATTGCCTTTGAATCTTGATGTTTTTCTTTTCAAAATCTTTTGATCAACCCTTAATATTTTTGAAAATATTTCATTTCTTAAAGAAAGAAAAATGGATCATAAATCTTTTGATAAACAAGGTTTTCATTCTTCTATAATCTTTTTTCCTTCAAAAGACTTGGTAGCAAATGGTTTTAAACATTTCTCTACTTGTCCCTAAACGACTGAGTGTTCCAAAAAATTATCCAGTCTTGATAAACACAACCAGGTATCATGCGACCGAGTCCTGTTGTTTTTAAAAAACTCGCCATATCTTTTGTCCTTTGGAGTCATTCTTTAAAGCTCCATTTGCAAAATAACTCTTCCAACATCAAGCATTGAACGCCAAGCTTTCAAAAGACTTTATTACACATTCATTGCTACAAATCTTGAGCTAACACTTGCAAATCATTGAGCAATCAAAGAGTTTTACTTGTATGATCCAACTATTAATCTAGGAGTTAATATTTGTCCTCATTTATTACATCCTTCAAAGCTTGTATATACTCTAGTTTTATAGCCTTGAGAGATTCATTATATAAGAGTGTTGAAATCTTTTTTGTGGACTCAAAGAAGTGAAGAGTGATTGTAACTCTCTTGTGGACTCAAGAGAAGAATTGTATTGTTGGTCTATGCTCCACCAATTTTTGAAGAAACAACTTTAGTGGAGCTAGTAGAAATCTTAAGGGGATGAGATCTTAGGTGGTGGATGTAAATTAACGACCACCTAAAAATCATCGGGTTTGGTTCTCTATCTTACTATCCTTAGCTTCATATATTGTGTTCACTATGTGTTTGATAAATTGTTTATTTGAGTTAAATTGTTATTGTTGAAATGTTTAGTGGTAGTAATTGGCTAAATACTTAATTCACCCCCTCCCCCATCTTAAGTATAATTTCCCTAACAAACATGTTGAGCTTCTGATGAGATCATCTTGATTTACCCTAGAACTTGATCAGCTAAGAAGAGTTTGAAACTTAATAGGATCCACAAGCTTGATCATTATATTGTCTTCATCTTTTCAAGTCTTAATTCTTCAAGATCTTCACTCTTTTAGCTTTCCAAGACTTCAGCGGATTTTCCAATCTATGATTAATCTCAAACATACATAACTTGTACAAGCCACGATTAGTTAATAGATTAATCATATGATGAAGATTTAGTTATCATCAAAATAAGAGATAAGGCCTTCAAGTTGTCAATATTTATACCTTGCATCATAGAAATGAGGGAATACTCAATTTCAAAATATAGAAAAGGATATATTTTCTAGACCCTGGAACTTTCAGTATATGAGCTTTAGGCCTCCAACTTCTTGAAAGATGAGACTTACACCCGTTTCTTAGATATCTTTTAAATTTTTCGTTGATTTTTTAAATTTTCATTTATGCCCTTAGCATCATCAACACGATATGTCATTATCATATTTTTTATCTGCTACAATATTTAAAACTGTTGCGACTAAAACATTCTGCAAATGGTTTTAACTATTGCATATAATTTTGTTACAAATTCTCCAGTGCATCTGGTTAAATAATAAACATTGGCAATTAAACTATGGCTTCAAATCATTGCGAAAAAGTTATTTGATGAGAAATTATTAAAAAAAATACTAAAAAAAAATTAACTATTGCAAAAATTTTAGTTTATACAATGCTCAAAAAATCGTTATTATAAAATACTTATTACAACCTTTTCAATTTTTGCAATTAAAATGTTAGAAAAGAGCTAAAATATTGCAATAATACCTACTGAATTTATCAAGATCTAATTATGTTACTGATTTGTTGCGCACCTCTTGCCTTGAAATTCAAAAGTTGATGATTCTGTAACTACAGAAATTTAAAGGGGATATTCTCTTTGCATACTAATGCTTACTCTGTTCAACACACTTATCTCTCTTAAATAATGAACAATGTGTATTACGAAACAAGTAAGGTCTTGGAACTCTACCAAAAAAATAAAAGAAATCTAATAAACAAGTAGTGGATCGAACTTTACAATATCAACAGAACCAGATTCAGTGTTAAAGGGATTCTCTTCTCACCAACTGCAATCAATATCTGGTTAATCTCTCCACCATTTTATCCAATCTCCTTTTGAAATCTGGGTTTTCAACATCCCATACAACAGGGAAAATCCTGGTGGTTGTGCGATTTGTCTGCACAATAGATGTTTCAGAAACCACGTATCTTATGGAGAGAAGACAAAAGTTTCATACTTGTAAGGAGACATTTGATTCACGGATAGATTTTTCGTTCTCGGGAATGATATTTCATTCTCAAGAATGTGATTAAAAGTATTTGGTTTGTTAAGAATATTTTGTCAAATTTCTAGGAATATTACTTTATTATATTTGGTTTATAATATTGAGCAATTTTCCAACAATGTCTCAAACTCAAAAAAAAAAAAAAGAATATCAAATAAAGTGTACAAATAACGATCCATGTTCCATACTTTTGCTAAGACGCGAGTAAAAAAATATTTAATATATTAATAAAATGAAAGTAAATTTATTGTTAGAACTTATAAATTTTAACTTGACATTGTAAAATTAGAAACTTAAATTTATTATTTTAAAAAAAATAAAAATAAAAATTTAAAGATTATTTAATTTATTTTTATCTTATTTTTAGTTTTTAAATTTATTTATTTTAAAATTTTAAAATCTAGAAATTAGCATTAAAAATAATATTAAATATAAAATTCTATTGTAACTTAGAAAATTGATAATTTTTATTTATTTTATTTTATTTTTATTTTTATTGTTATTATTTTATTATTTTCTAAATATTTTATTCTATATAGTTTTTTATTTTATTCTTACTAATTTTGTTTTATTTTTCCTTATTTTATTTATTTTATTTCTTATTCTATTTTATCATTTACTTTTTTATTTTTATTTTTATTTTATTTTATTTATTTTCTTATTTTATTTTTTATTATTTATTTTTTCTATTTTATTTTTAATTTTATCTTATTTTTTTATATATTTTTATTATTTTATCTTATTATTTTTTATTCTATTTTGTGAATTATTTTGTTATATTTATTTTAATTTTGTATTTTTAAGATTGGTATTTGTGTCTTTTATTTTGTCAAAAATATTCCTAGGGATGAAATGGGGACAGGGGGCGAGGATTGGGGTGGGAAATGGGAAATGGGAAATGGGGCTGGGGATGGGGATTAACTTTTAATCCCCGCACGCGGGGGGGGGGGGGGGGGGGGGGGGGAGGCGCCCCATATAACCCGCCATGCTTACATAGATAGTTATTTTTATTATTTTAGTTTTATATTTGTATTGGAATTTTAAAATTATAAATATAAAAGTATAAAAAAAAACGATATTAAACAAACTATTATAAAAATAGAGAAGAAAAATTAGATTATTTAAAAAGATTTTATAATAATTTTTAAGACCATTGCATGGCATAACTTGAGATTTGGTATCATTTGACATAAATACTTCAATTTCTCTATTGATCATAGTGAATTTAAAAGATCTGTTAATTATTTCAGTTGTACTTCAAAAAGTTTCATATAACATAACTAAGGATGAATTTTAAAGATTTACAACTACTATTATAATAATAAATGCAATCTCACTAACACAAGGAAATGTTCTTTTTCAATTATAATTTTCATACACAATGGCTAAATCATAATTTATTTAAATACTTGAAAATCATTATTATATTATCTTTACTTTTGAACTGCAAACATAAAACTTTAATGTATAATTAATATTTAAACTTTATTTAAGACCTATATTTATATTTATCATTACTATAACTTTAATTTATATTTTAAAGTTACATGATTCAAATTAACTTTAAAAGAAAAATAAAATCTCTACGGATAATCCCCATTCCCCACGGAAAGTGAGGGGCGGGGACGGGACGGGAGTATAAAATACAAGGATGGTATGAGGGATATGATAACTTTTTAAATGGCAGGATGGGGATGGGGCAGGGTGGGAAGGGACGGGGAATGGGGATAACTCTCTCCACCCCATTGCCATTCCTAAATATTTTCATAACTTGAGAATGTGAGATTTCTATCCACTCATATGAAAATAGAAATTAACCAAATAATAAAAATATTACATTTCCATAAATATGATATTTTTAAGAATATTTTTTTATTCCGCGAATCAAATATAAAAATTTTATATTCCATACTTCACATTCTTAAAAATCTTATAATATTCCGCAAACCAAACGTCTTAAAAAAGTTAGATTTCTTATATTCAGCACTTAGAGAAACTCCCACCCGTTGAACTCGAAAGCTCAAACTTAACGACGATGATTACAATCATGGTAGAGATAAACATCAATTAAGAGCAACACATCATAACAATCTCTCTCGATGTTTTCCGCATGGGAGTTTAAGACGAATACAATCGTGGTTGTTAACGTTTTAACCATAGCTACGCTTGCCACTACACATTCAAGAGGTTGAGGGCATAAATGGTATTTAAGCGGTATTTCGAACAGGAAATTTAACAAACCCCTAACAGAAAGGGTCTATCATATACATCAAAAAGTATGGCGTATAAATCTCCTTTTCTAAAATGCAAGGGTGTAGAGCAAAAAATACCGGTATTTTAACAGACCACAAGGGGTTGACAGAAGATAATTAAGATGATACAAACAACAACAAAGATGCAGCTATAACAGTTGATAAACCTGATTACAGGAAAAAGAAGATTAATTTTATTCAGTAACTAATGTGCTGAACCAAGATTTGATACAACACACGCAACGCGCAGCGCAGTGATCAAAATCTCTCAAAAGGAACTGGAGTTAAGAGAGATTCTTCAAGCTCCCGAAAACCTCGGTAGACCGACTCCGTTTGACTCTGTGGAAGCGGCAACCTCTTCACCTCAGTCATATACCTGTTAATCAGAATTCATTTAGGCCTTTCATCCAATTTATAGTTATTAAAGAGCTGGGTGCATAAACTTGTGGGAGAGAAAAATGGAATGCAGTAAACACACGTTTCAATTTCATGAGGAAGTAACAAACAAAATGCAACTTCTATCTTGATAACAGTGAAACCAAAACCAAATCAAATCTCACTAGATGGGATCAACTATATGGACCTCGATAAAGGTGAACAGAGAAAAATCAACCTACACATACTTCAAATGGTTCAAAACCTTTATTTTTCCATTTTGTGATCGTGCAACATGTGTCTTCCATCCAAAAGCCACCTGTCCCGTATTCTTTTGCTATTTAACAATAATGGCAGTCATGACTGAAGTTACTCTTCTTGGCTAGAAAATAAAAGCTTAACAAAATTGTAAAACATCTAAACCATTTCGTGTAAAGTCAATTTTAAGAGCAAATGTGTTATCACTTAGAATTTATATTACAGTTTTTACACAAAATTAGAACTAGTTTTTCCTTTTTGTCAATAAATTCACAAGTTTATCAGCTATTGACTTCTCAAGGATATTCTGCAGTTCTAAAGGGCTGCAATCTTAATAGCGGAAATGATTCATATAGGAATAAAACTATTGGACAGGTATAATACGGAAACATTACTGATACGAAATGTCATGATTTAGCAGAAAACTTTGTAAATGTACAACCGTATATCATAATATAGAAAAAGGATTGATAAAAGAAATCATAATATAGAGAGGAACCCACAGTATTAGATGTTTCAAAAACCTGCACGTGCAAAGAATAAGAAAGATGAAAATCCTGAGAAGTTACAAAAGAAGAAACTAACCTATTTGCTGCACTTGTGATCTTATCACGAACCCCTTGGTTAGAAATCGAAGTTTGCCCAAATGAAAATGCTCCACCAAGAATTAGAGAGGCTCCGCTAGCACTTGTCCCCATTCTTTGTGCAAAGACAGACGTCGCCCACTCACGAAGTACAGCAAGCACCGAACGAAGAAGGCGTAACCTTAGACTTGGAGATGGCAAGATCACTCCATTTGACAACAATTGATCATAAGTATTCAATACAGGTTCTATTGCACCCTTGCAGGCAGCAAGAAGTGCTCTCGCAACATCATCATCTCCAACAGCTTCAACCCCTGAAACCACTCGTTCCTACAAAGATTGATTAAGAAAGAATGTAGGTTTGAGTGGACAAATCAAGACTGCATTTGTAAGTCGAAACGCCTACTACAGCAGAATATCTAGAAAGAGAATCCTTACCAGTGCAGCCTTCTCAAGGTGAAGACATATTGTATCTAAAGGTAAAACAGCTCCATCTCCAGGAAAAACATGGGAACCAACCCTTTTCAATACTGCACAAGCTTCTGCAATGCCACCCCTTGAAAGAGCTTGATCAATGACTCTAGCCCAAGTCTCTCTTAAAATACTACTATCAGCATCACCAGAGTAGCTTGCAAAATATAGCATTTCCAGACATACCTGTAAGTTGCATGGATTAATAAGAAATTGATTGGAATTCAGACATCAAGAACTTGGTCATATATTTATCCAGCAGTGTTGGTACTTGACGGGAACTAAAATTTGTCACTTGTAAAAACAACACAGAAATGTCAAAAATCCACCAAAATAATGATATGTACAGATGGTTCCAATAAATTTCAACCAACAGAAGGGAAAACAATATCCTGTGACTCAAGTTATACTAGCTTAAAGACTTAGTCACACTGTTCTTTAAAAAGAATCTCTCGTTTTATGTAAGCCTAGTTCAGAAAAACCAACATTATCAATTGCACATTAATAGTAAACCCACATACTATAAGTAGAAAAACAAAAAGTTTTAGATATATGGAGACGACAATGGAAGGCAATTATGCATCAACCTTTCGGTTCCATGGTCCAAAACTAATATCACTTAATAAGCTTATGTTCCCTAAAGGAACAGTTTTTGAGAAAAAAGGATATATGATTACCAGGGAGTATAAACTATTCTTTATTTCTGTGAGAAGAGGAGGCAATGAGAAGGAGATTATTTTTTTTGGGTGAAAAATGAGAAGGAGATGACAAGTAAAACTTCCATACACAAGAAGGACGTAATCAGTCCATGCCTTCAGAAAAGAGTCAAAGAAAAGCAAGGTGCCAGCTAATTTTCTTTTACTGTACCAACTTTGCCTACATCAATAACTATGGACCCTTTCTAATAGAGTTTTTCTCCAGCAATATGTGGACTAGGGCATCCACCTTTCTGCTTCTACATCATTTAGAAATCTTTTAGCATGAAAGCATATCAAGTCAACAAAATCTCAAAGAGATGCAAAATGTCATGCAGAAACCTACAGTACATGCCTAATAAAATTCCAATACTCCTCAATGCTAACTAGCACACTGGGAGCAGCAAACAAAGAAGAGGTCCTGTTTCATTTCCTAAAGAATCTACTTACCTCCCAAAGTTCAAATGGAACGGCATACTCATTATACAATTGGGTGATGCTTTTCAAATCCGATGACAACTCCTTGGCCTTTTCACGTAAAGTATGCATAAAATTGGGATCAGCAGATTGACCATTCTCAGATGGTGAGTTATTTGGGACAGAATCAGATGTGCTAGGAGTAGCTTCCAGTCTAGAAGCCATAGCCTCCAATTCCTCCTTGATCTTTATTTGGAATTGAAGAACAGCAAGCTTTCCTTCAAGCAGATCGAGAAGTCCACTGTCAAGAGCACCACGGCTAGAACTACCAAGCCCATCTGTCTCACTCGCACTCTTGGCCTGCAGGACAGCATTACTCAAGTATTGACGCCTGCCATTAACAACATGAAGGAATATTCAGAAGACAATGACAACAAAAAGAATGTGACCAACAATTCATAGTATAAGGGCATATTTTCAAAAACAATGATATATTTTATATGCGGTTGACTTGTATATGAAGAGTCACCCTGCAAAGAGAAACCAATATGTCATTCCAACTATATCTATTTTTGAAAGATGGCATTCCAACTATATAACAATCAAATACTTCATCAAAAAGATGAACAAAAAATCGAACCAAAAGAAAAACATTACTTCCACCAAAACGTCAAAGTAATTTGAAATAGAGGGAGTATGGAAAAGAATTTTCAATTGTTTTATAAAAAGTCTGCACATTTCAGGTGCACTGCTGCTCCAACCGTGTTCTCATATATGATCAATATCTCTACATAGCTTTTGTCAGTCAAAAAGTGACGCTTGCTTGAGTTATGTCAACAATGTAAGTGATGCCAAATTACTATATCTATAATTTCCAGAACATAAATCCTGCCTGGTACTTTGCAATTAGCATCAATGTTTGAAATGGTCTTCAGAATGAACAATTTCTGCATCTTTTGAGTGAAGTTGTACGCTACCAATCAAATGTATAACATAAACACCATTAGTTTACAGATAAGTGAAGAAAATGAACCTTTGTTCCAATGTGGGAGCATCCCCTCCATCAATGGAGCGTCTTTCAGCTAGTCTTACTAACACATGAGCTGCAAGAACATGCTGCCGCTTCAAGACATAATATCGCGCCAAAAGTTCAAAATATTTCGCTTGATTAGATGGTATAGGTACTCTTGAATGCCCAAGTGGAGAAGTTGGATACGTCACTGCAGAAACTGCCCGGACCTGTAAAAGTCGGTTAAAATACAAGGATGATAAAGAACGACAAGCTTCCAGAAAAGTCGCACTGGTGATCCAAGAAAAGTAAGCCCTTAGAGCTCAAGAAGTATGAATAACGTCAATCAGAAGATAAAGCCAAACCTCATGTATTGGCTCTCGTCCAGCACTTTGCAGAAAAGGCACCAAATCTGGGCCCCCATATTCCAGCAGTTCATCTTCCAGCCCTAGGTCAATCAATGTCCGGTACAAATACTCATGAAAAACTCTATCAGATGATTGGACACCAAGTTGAATAATCTGGCATATGTACTTCTTTCGAGAGACCGGATCAAGGACAGACTGAGCAGCAGGTCTGATGGGAGATCCAAATTCCTTCTGCGAAGCTTTACCTTTAAGAGCAAACAAGGCACTGGCAATAATGTCATAGCACTGCTCGCGTTGAGCAAGTGCATGTTCCCGAATTCCTGCATCTATATGCTCATTCAAAGCATCACCAGCAGGATCAACAGCCTGTGCTTTTTGCAAAGGTAAACGTACGACAGCTTCATAAAACCTGCAATTTTCTTGAATTTTTAGCTTGAGACATAATTCACAAGTACATGTAAAACAGCTCAGTCTCTCTGTCAACAAACCTCAAATCTTCGAACCGTTTGCACACAGTTCGAAGGTCAGCAGATTCTGGAACTTTGCTCAGGTAGCTGAAGGCCTCTCTAGCCAGGTTTTCTCTTTCCTGTTTATCAGAGGTAGCAGCAGCTCTCTCAAGACACTCAACAGCCAAGAAAAACTTGTAATCAGACTCTTTGTAATAGCTTGGACAGCCATCTCGCAATCTACCACTAATGTCATCAACTGTTCCCCTGCCATCAGGTCCGGTATAGTACTGGAGGAATGGATAATATATGAAGTAAGAGAAAGATCTATGAAGAATTGTAAAAACATCATTCGGATCAAGTAATATCTTCCATGTCATTTAAGATTAATTAAAAAGGTTGTAATTATGATGTTTCTTTATCTTGCAATGGCAAGTTGATAAGCTGATTAATAGCAACACGAAGTACCTCCATCAGAGCAGATATAAGACATGTCGCAATTCTATCACCCTCCTCAGAACAGACTAACTGATGAAATGTCATCTGAACAAGTGCTTGCCTTGTATTTGCATCAAAACTTTGGATTAAGCGTGTAACATGGTGCTGTGAAAGAAGTTGGAGTAGAAAGAGGGCTTCACCAGATCTAAGGAGTAACTGCCTGATACACTCCATTGCTCTCACCTGCAAAACAGAGTCAATAACTTTGTAAGATACTTGCCAAAATTTGAAAACTTTCTAAGATACTTGTCAAAATTTATGACAGAAGCATATACCAAAAAAAAATGCACAAATATCAATTACCTCCATGGCAGCTAGTTCTGCAGAACTGTATGGAAGACGCTGCCTTTTGTTCGATATTCCAGCTTCATTGGACTCCATATTGCGGGAATAAGAACCAAAAAGATTCCTCACCATACTTCTGTCACCAGCACCAAGGTCTGCACCAGTTCCAATCAGGATGGAACCTGTTAAATCTCCTAAACCTGCAACAGAACCATATAAGCCCCTTCTCTGATTTCTTCTAGATCTTAGAAACTTCTCAAGAGAGCGAATTTTGTCTTCTAGGACTTGCATTGCCCCAACAGAGAGCCTGCATACAACTACACCATTTTCTGACCTAGCATCTGAAGAAGCTGAGGTGCCTTTGGTGACAAATACAGGAAGCTCCCATAGAGGTAGAAGTAACCTTGATGAACACAAGCAGAGGCCTTCATGAGCACCTGAAAACACAGGCTCAGCCTCTTGAACAACTTGACCCATGCTAAATCCCCCGGCTGCAGTTCGAGTATTTGACAACGCACCACTCCCTTCTAGCTGTGGTATCCCAACAAGTCTTGGGTCTTCAAAAGCTTCAGCAGCCTTCTCAGACGCAACATTGCTTACGAGGGTTTCTGTATAGACTATCCTCACAGCGAGCATTAAACACATTGCAGCTGCCTCTCCAGCTCCAAAACGACTGAAGAAATCTTCTAATAGAGATCTAGGTGAATTGGACTCAAACAACCTCCTCAAGATGTCAACTGGTCTGTTGAAAACTACTTCCATCATGCCCATGGTACTGAATATGACGATTCTCCTTCTTGGCAATATATGTTGGGTTAAAAGTTCACCTCTAGCCCAAAGTTTTACAGATGTCTTTTCAAAGGTTTCCCATGAGCTATCGACTCCACAAAATTCTGGTTGTAAGTAGAGTGACTGCACAGTGGCAGCTGTATCTGGTAGAGGTAGAATATCTGCAACAGATAGCATTCTTCCTTCAACAGGTAGGGACGACACTGTTTCTCGGAGAGCACGAGCACCCCTCAAACCACCTCCCAGGCTACTTGATGAGGATGATTGTGTAGTTGAGTCCCTATTCACAATCAGGAGAGAGGAAACAGTTGATGGAGAAGAATCAGAAAGCACAAGAGTTCCCACAGAGTAATAGGCTGATTCTATCTTGAGTGACAGATCATCACTCTGAGATCTACCAGCAAGAGACATGGCCCCAAAGGGAAGCCCACTACCAACCCCTATAGGGGGAGAAGGCCTAGTTGTTACAACTTTTAAAGAGCTAGGCCTTTGATTATTAGCACCAAGACCACCAAAACCTCCAATAGCACCATTGCTTCCACCAGATGATGCGGTAGAAAGGTACATCCTTCTGCCATCTGATAAAACAGCAACCAGATGCAGCCACTTTGATTCTAAAGTAGATACAGTCGAAATGGAAACTATAGATGTTTTAGTGGGCCGAGAACCTGCTGGCTGTCTACCATCCCTCTGGTTGATCAAATTTCTCTCTTCTGCCACCTTCTTGAGTGGGCCATCTCCATTTGGTCCAAGAGAAAACACTTGGATTTTCATTTCTTCTGTACGTGCATATAAAATATGTCTCTCATTGTCAACAACCATTTCAATAATGGGGTCAACAGCTCCAAATTTGAAAACATTTGGTATAACCCACCTACGTGATGAGAAAAAGACCAGCTATAAATTTTGATATTAGACAAGATTTCTGATTTTATTTTTAGAGACAGAAAGAAGGATCTAAATGGAACCTTGCATACTAACATGTCGACTTCAGTGAACAAAAGAGAAAAGATTAAATTGAAGAGAATAGAAGTCCGAGGCCACCAACACAATGTACAGCAGCCTGGGCTAGAGCATAAAATAATCGTCAAGGCAATAAAGAAACATTAGAAGGAATACCTTGAAACAACACTTCCCAATCCTGCTGTTAGGCAGACCTTACGGCAACGTTTGTGCCATCCCGAACCAGTTGTATATTGCATCTCATAAATGTGGCCGTCACGGCCAGCCAAGAAAATACGACCTTTATCAGTGCAACTGATACATGTCATGGTCACTCCATCAGATGGTACCATATATTCCGGCAAGGGCTGAAGTGAAACCTCGGCATATGGATCAGTTCCATCACCCCTTCCAGAGCAACATACTCCTACAAGGATTAACTGATTGCAATACAAGGTAAACATAAATCACGCTAACAAATATATGCAGGATAATGTGGGGAAATTTACATGGTAAATATGCTCAGGGAAAGGTGAAAACTCACTAAAAAAACTGGTTACATCTTTTATCCAGTATAGGCCTCTGACCAACCCATGAGACATAATTCTATTTCAAATTGGGTGCTTGCACAAGAAAATGAGATACAGATAGTTGGATGCTTTGCTTTCTCCCTATTGTAGTGCTCTTCCGCTTCTATTTTATTTTTCCAACAGATGTAAGATTCTATAGAAATAGACAAGGTCCAAAATGTATCCTGAATTAAATTTTAGATGATCCATTCTCACGTATACACATCTATATCAAGGTCACAAGCTAACATCAAACCATATGCGATGAAAAGTAAAGAAGGTAAAAATGAGAAAAAATAATTCCTGAGATTATCAAAACATCTACCACGCATGTTATCCTAAACATAACAAGAACCAATTGCAATTACAGAGATTGGACCACAAAGTAGATTGAGTGGCAACCAAATATGCATCATCGTAAAAGAAAGAAAATGTATTACAAGAAGACTTATATTTTAGGTAACATTAGATGATATGACTACCTCAACAGGAGTTGCCAACACTAACAGATACTGGATAGCCTCAATAAAGATGCCAGGCTTTGCTTTTGCCAGGCCAACAGCACAAATAGCTTGTTCCTCCCCACTGAACTCGGGACATTGACCATCCCTATTACAAAGTAACATTTGAAACCAAAAACAACAATCACAAACAGATCATTATAATAAAGCTAAAATTTATAAATGTATTACTTGCTTGAATACATGATACTGAATATTTGGAGTTTGTGCTCCTAACTGATCCCAGTACAGCTCAGACATCTTACACTTTCGTAAATAGTATCAAACTGTTTTCTTCATAAGTGCCTTTAAGTGCAATCACAAGATATAATAACTACCAATAACCACTTGATGGATCATGGATATAAGATCCTCACAAAGAGAATAAATAAAGCCAACAAGTGAAAAAGAATATAAAAAAGACAGGCAAAGCATAACTTATCATTTAGGCTGCCCAAATGTCTAGTGACAATCAAAGGAAGCAAATTTTCAAAGATATATTGGGTTTCATAACATATAAATGAAAGAAGCAAAGAAATAACTCCTGCTAGCTAAAGATGACACTATCTTCACAGGTATTTTCTATATTTTACACGTGATGAAACTTTTGAAATAAATAAATGAAGCCAATTATCTAAAAAGTGAGAGCATAATAATCCATGAGCTTTTCTGGGTAAAAATTCCATGTTAGCAATCAAGTATTCACAAGAAAGAGAGGGGTACCTCTTATACCATTTATATAACTATGCATACACAGACAGCATATATAAGCATTCACAACAATGTTGTGGTCTCAATCTACAAAGGAAGCAGTCAATGATCTAACAACGACAAATTTTCAATTAGAAAACTTTGGAAAATCACAAAACTATAAGAAACTTTGGCACTTCTCAACCTTGCTAAGGTGGAGTTCTAATGGGCAAAGCCAAATATAAAAACAAACACTGATCAAGTTAAGTGCAGCTTTTCAGGACCTACTGAATGCAAACTTATAATAAAGTGGATACGAATCTTGGGAAATATCAAGAGAAACCTATAACCCAAGACCATATAACTGAAAGTTAGGAATTCTACATGTTATTTATCAAATTGCAAAAATTTTTGTTTTGGCTAAATGAAATGCAATTTCAGCAAGGATTCACAATCTTTGATTTTCAAACAACAAAATTAAAATTGAAAAAGAATGATCCAAGAATGAAAATTAAATTTTAATGGGTAAGAAACTGTCTGTTCCAGATCATCAATAATAGATTAATGTTTTATATAAGTGGCTTCTCATATGAAGCCAATAAGGCATGCCCCTAACCACAAAAATGTTTACAAAGAGACCCTTCACTGTACACTTTTTTCTTTACCCTGTATATTCCATTAAGGCATCCCATGAATCTGTATGAAAAGGTACAACTCGTTTGGTAGTAAAAATGGAATTAATGCTTCTGATCCTGCATAAGGTAAGTGAAAAGCTTCTATGGTATCTGGGGCTCTTCTCCTCCTCTCCTTCCTTACGATGACATAGAGGAGCAAGAGAGACGAGCCTTTTGAGCTGCAACATTAACATGATTTCTCTCTTAGCAACATAGGAGATCAATTACTGCACGAAGAATCATCCGCTCCACACAAAAACACAGCATATTAGGTCCCATAACTGATCTGCAACGCTGCAGTGAGGAGTCCTCATGAAGCACCTGCTACAATCAACTTCTCCTTTTTATGTTCTCAGCAGTAAGAATTGAATCCTTGAATGCCACCCGAACAAACAATACACTTTTAAGGAGCTTTCACTCTCCAGATAGTTTTCCATGGAAATGTTGCTTTAGGCTCAATCAACACAAAATAAAGAGGTCTTATAAAAACATTGCAGCTATAAGGTCAAAGGCAGAGCATTATCTTCCTTCTATTCCCACTTTCGAATTTGTCTCACATACTGGGAGACAACACCACAAATTGTTTGCACTGGAAAGCTCATTATATCTGCAACAGCATACCCTTAATGCACAAAATATCAGATTCGCCTATTCATTACCAACTTTTTAGCCAAGATACTGACAGAAACCACCCAGCCATTTATGATACTTCTCAGTAAACTCACTAAGATTCGACAATATTCACATATTCCCATCCAAAGCTTTCAGTGCCATATTTGATTACAATTACCCCTCTCCTGAGCATCCTGTCATCACAATAAATCACCATAACCACTTCTCACAAAAGCCTGATTGTAAGGGCTCAATTTACAGATCAGTAGTCATCCTTAGTGAATACAAATAATTACACCATTGCAGTTCACCAAATCGACTTCTTCTCATTGTTGAATCCATTCACAACAATACTTTACAAATTCCCAACCTCTTCCCAACAAAAATCAGCATAAAAAAGATAGACATGTTGTACATCAGTCCCCTAGGGAAGGCAACGACTGACTTGGTAAAACGGCAAAGATACCATTTAAAAACTACGAAGTAACTCCTCTATTTTCCCAACTTGTTTCTAAGTTCATCTATTGGACGACTTCACACGTGAAGGAAAAATGGAAAGTTCAAGCATTCAGGCTATAAATAAGTGTGAAATCGTGCAACCTGCCCAGAGCTGCAATCAGGAACATTTCAACTATTGCATGTGAAACTTTCTTAGATCTTTAGGGCAAATTCTAATTGTTTCTCAATGCTCATCCCAGAAAACGGGAAAACGAAAAAGAGGCAATGGTATTTATTTCTCCACTTCTCAATGACCTAGCATAGTTTCAAGGTTCAGATAACACATAAAAATAGAAAACTAAAGGGCAGCATAGAATGATGTCTCCATGGTGAATAACAAAATCTGAGATAAGAACCCTTACCCTGAAATCCATTTGGACAGAAAAATGAAGACAATTAATATATTTTCAACTGAAGGTCTGAAATCCACTTACTCCAAGCCCAAAACCCTAAACCTTAAATCCAAATGGTCTATAAAAGATATCCATACCATTGAAAAATGTGCCAGCCCTTAGATGGACATAGAATTATATGGTAGCTACGTAAACTGAATCTAGAAACCTGGACAATAAAAGAGATATACAGGAGAGAAATGTGAACAAACAAATTTTATCATATATCACATCATCTACTATTCAATGGTCCAACGTATCTCCAATCGAGTCACCAACAAGCATTAAAACTCTACAGAGGACTTGCTGACCACATAAGAATTATTCTGCAGTATATGGCTCTGTATTTAAGACATATGAATTTATTTGTGCATGTTCTTCTGCACATATATCTATAAATAAAAATATAAACAGAATCTATTTCAAAAATATCTAAGGATCTTGCAATTCTCACCACTTATCAAACCGCCAAAGAAACAAAGAGTTATCAACTGATGCCCATGCTCTGCGTATTTCTGGAAATATTCCACACAAAGCAGTTCCCTCACCACCAGCCGCATTATATCTTTCAATGAGTACAGGAGGCAACTCCCAAGTATCCACGACTTCAACCAGCGGAGGCCACTGCATGGCAAGATGACTAAAAAATTTAATAACTTCCTTAAGTTGTGACAAAATAAACGTGAACCAAAGTACTAAAAAGCTAGAATCTTGACTGATAAAAGCCATGCACTCCACATCATCTCAGGTCACAGAAGCCATCTCAACATTCAAGTAAAAGAAAAGCTTTCTCAGAAATCAAGCAGCTCGGAGAAGTTCCATGGAGGATGTAGCTCAAAAGCTTAATTATGTGATTTTCTTCACCAGCATATACACTGAAAACATTGTCACCAGCCATTTGGGAAATCTAGTAGGATGATGAACATACTTATATAACAGTAACCAAGAGATTCCATTTTCTCAATGTAACATTCTCCCTCAATATAAATGGTGCTTAAAAAGAGAAGCCAGACCAAAGCAGGTTACTTACTGAGCTTCGATCATCTATATCTACAGAAATTCAACACAGCTGAGCAGGACCAGTTCCATATTTCTCCTCGTATAATTACCTCAATTAGTCTTTTAGTGCACTAAACAATAACTAATACTTCCAAATTATCCGGAAAATTATCAAATTCCCATTTTTCCTGAGTCAAACCAACACTTTAAGCTAATTCCATACACCACGAAAAATTCCTAAGATAAAAATGTCTCACTAAGTTCGGTGCGGAACATAATGAACCATAAACAGATCCAAAAAATTAAAACTTCTATTCATTATTCTTTCCCCCAAAGTTAAATAGAATCGGTTCACGCCAGGTAAAAGGAAAACATATCAGGAAACAAAAAAATCCTAATAATCACTCAATGATAATATCTACTTACACTTTTACGTCCATATATAAATTCATGCACACGCGTACAAATTTATATATGTGCGAGCTAGAATTCAAATTCTTTTACAGTACAAGTGTGAAATATTAACTCAAAAGAGCACAAAACTGAAAAAAAAAAAAAAAAAAGATTATTTAATACCATCATGCGCTTAATACTTAATTCATAAAACTAAATATTGTTTGTTTTCTAAATTTAAATGTTATATCAGCCTTTTCTTCAACTAGCAGTTCTACTCTACAAAAATTACATGAAAAAAAAAAACATATAAAATACAGAAAATTCAAATTAAATATAACATTGCACAACTAACTTAAGAAAAACAATATATATATTGAAGAGAAGAGTACCTCACGGGGATGAGTAGAATAAGGATGGCTAGTGTATCGCGAAGCTTCCAGAGCTTCTTCGAGGTCGAGGTGAGCCGCCACGTCACGGCCGATACGGTCGCCGATGACAAGCCCGGCGTTGGTGACGTCAGGCATGACAACCTCGCTTTCCCACGCCCCCATGTAGAAAAACCCTAGAATTCTTCAAAACTGCTTCTAGGCCTTCTTTAGATTATTGAAAATTAAATTAGAAAAAAAAAAAGGAAAAATTGCTGTATCGGACGGCGGAGAGTTACTGGAGAACGGACGGCGGGGAAGGGGAGCTGGAAAAAAAAAATTTGAGCAGTTGAGAGGAGGGAGAGGAGAGTGTAGGGTTCTATTAAGTTTTTGAGAGTGTTGAACTAATTATAATAGTGGCGGGCAAATTAAGCTTATTAATGTTTTGAAAACCCGGATGGGTGGGTTGGACCCGTTTGGCATAATTGTAATTTTGATTAGGAATGACAAAGGGAATCCGTTTTATTCAAAATCGACGAATAATCGTTTGATAAAAATTTGATAACAAAAATCGATAAAAGGCCTGTTATGTTTGAGTTTTAAAAAGAGAAATTGACGAGTAAACCGATAGATTTTGATTTTAACTTTAAAAAAAAATTAAAACTCGAAAGTTGATTATTAATTTATTATATAATATATATATATATATATATATATATATATATATATATATATATATAATTTTATATGTATCTGTATATAAAATAAATATTTAAATTTTAAAAAATATTAAAAATACATAACATTTATACTAATATTGTTGACTTATTCTTTACTAATTGCACTTTCATTTTGTAAATCTTAAATTTAATTGACCAAAAAAAAAATATTTTAAGTTTTAATTTTTTATTTTTTATTCTAATCTCTAACCCCCAGTTTGGATTGCACATGGGAAAGGAAAGGAAAGTAAAGTAAAGTAAAGTAGAGGAAGAAAAATAAAGGAAATGAAAGGAAAATAAATCTCTTGTTTGTATTACAAAAAAATAATAAGGGAAAGAAAATGAAATAAATTTATGATTTGTTGTTTAGATTGGAGAAGTAAAAGAAAGGAAAAGATAATTTTAGATGAAAAATTACCTTATTATCTTTTTTTATAAGATAGTCATAGAAAAAATTAAGGATAAATTAGTCTTTTTATTTATTTTCCTTTCCTTTCCCTCCATTTTACCCAAAATTAAAAGGATTGTAAAATCCTTCTCATTAAAAAAAATGGAGGAATTTTGAAACCCCTTCAATTCCTTTATTAAATATATATATATATATATATATTTTTTTTTTTTTTTTTTTTTTTTTTTTTTTGCTCCATACGTGCTCCGAACGTAGATAATCCGTACATCTGTTGGATCTCGTTGCTCCGTACATCTCATCAAGGCTTTTTTTGTGTGTGTCTATTAACATTTCTCTAATGATGCTTAATGATATTTTTTATGGTCAGCACATTAATGATATAGAATATTTTTAATTTTATTGTCTTATGAATTGTGTTTATTTTATTTTTAGATTTTTTAGTTTTATTAGATTTGAATATTTGCAATGAATTAGTATATTTTTTAGTTTTATTATATATGGATTAATAGTTATGTAATTTATTTTTAAATTTTTATTGCATTGTGTATGAATTTCATTTTATTTTGTTTTTAAGTTTTTTTAACATTAAAATTGACTTTTTTACAGTATTTGTGGAGTAAATTTTTTATTTAAATTAATTTGTTTTAGATAATCGGTTTTGGATTCGGATAACCGTAATTTTTTTAAACCTGTCGGTTTTGGTTTTGAATAACAATTTTTAAACTTGTCAGTTTTCGATTTCAGTTTCAATTTTCGGTTTGCTAAACGATTTCGGTTTTGGTTTTGTAAAAAATCGCGAATAACTGACCCATTGTCATCCCTAATTTTGACCCAAAAAGATTTGGATTTATTTCAACCATTTTTTTAGCAAGATATTTCATTAAATAAAAAGAAAGGCATTAAACAAAAGTTGTTTCAACAATTTATGTTCTTCTTTAGATAGCAACTAGTACACTAAAATAAATTTAGATAGGAATAGAATAAAACTGGGATGAAATGAACTTGGAATGAAAATGACATACTTAGTATGTTCTAGAAATTAATATATTGATTCTAAACTAATGTTTAGTAATTAATATACAAGAAAAGTAATAGGAATAATTTGTATAATATGACAAAATTATCATTTTATTATTATAGTATTAAAAATAAAAATAAATATGAATATAACTATAAACAACATTCATATAATAAATTATAATAATAATAAAATATATAAAAACAATAATAATAATAATAATAATAGTAAGAATAATAACAGTAATTAATTATTATTAACCTTTTATTTTATTTTATTTTATTTTTATTTTATTATTATCTTATTATTATTATTATTGTTGTTGTTGTTGTTGTCGTCGTCATCGTTCTTATTAGTTTTATAATAATAATTATTATTATTATTATTGCAAAAGAAATAATATATAAAAGTTATATTTTTATGGGGTTATGTTAGTCATTTGAGAAATAAGTTTATTCCTAAGTACATGTGAATGGGTTAATCTATGTGTTTGCTCTACAATGACTAATCTCACGTACAGGGGTAGAGCTGGCAAATGGGCCAACCCGGCACAGCTCGTCCGAATCATGGTTAAGAAAAATGAGTCTGTCTCGACACATATGTTTAGTGGGCTGAGTTGGGTTGGGCTCAATTCTTAAAATATAAGACCCAGCTCGGTCCACGAATCCGCTACCACGAGTCGCGAGCTGGGCTGAGTTGGGTTAGGCCATCCCATTTTTTTATTATTTTTTTATTAGTATGTTCTAAATTTTGATAGTTTGATTAATAACAAAAAAAAATTAATCTTAACTTTTTTTATGAAAATGTTAATTTAATAATTAACAAGATATAAGTTAATTGATAATATTAATATAAATAATAAAACATTACTTAACAAATTACAAGTTAACGAGACACGGATACGTTATTAATAAACATAAAAAAAGAACATTACATAAATGCTTGAAGAAAGTTGGTGGAGAAGTTTTCCATTTTATTATGTTATTTGTGCAAATGTTGGGCCTATTAGTGGCGGTGGTTGAGGATTAAAATAGTTTGGAACATTTGAGTGTTGAAATACAAGATGTATTACAAGCGTTCCAGTTCTAAATTGACGACGAAATATATATTTACGTTCACAATAGTTACAAATTACATATTCATATTTTTCAAAGTAAGAAAAATGATTTCAAACATCTGAATATAATCGTTATGAAATATTTTTTCTCCTATAGTCATAAATATTGTGTATTCTCTTGTAGTAAAATAAAGAGACAATTGGTAGTAAAATAAATATATAGTTTTATAGTAAAATGAAATTGAATACGCTAACTATTTATAAGAAAAATTACATGTACAAATTATAATTTCAAGATGGGCTCGAATTGGGCATGAGTTGGGCCTGTGCTGGGTTCGAGCTGGGTTGGACTGAATTTATGGGCTGAGTTGGGCTGGGCTTGGGCACAAATGGACTGGGTCCAAAAATATATGACTCAGCTCGGCTCACTTATATGTAGTGGGTTGAGCCAAGTCGAATCCACTTTTATTTGAGCTAGGCTGGGCCCGAATTTTCGGGTGCTGGGATTCATTGGGCCTGTGTCGGCCTGGTCCGGCCCAAATGTCACCTCTATACAAGGAAATGAGATTACATTAGAAATGGGATTCTCAAATTCATTTATTGATACCAAGCATGGGATCGGAATAGAGTTATAAATGACATTCTATTCCTAATTCAATCTAGTGTACCAATCACTTTATGTAGTTAAATTTGTTTGTGAATTATAATGTATTTTCTATTTATTTCTTAACTTTAAACCTTCGGGAAGGGGATAAGAAAATATACGAGTTTTATGGTATAATAGTATCCACACAACTATGGACAACCTCTCTTATTTTTTAAAACAAGTACATTATTGAAATTTTGTTAGTGACGGGAAATACTTAACTTTGTAGGCGAATTCATAATTGCTTTAAGACTTCGCCTAAATATTTTAGGGGTTATTAAATTATTTCGCCAGTCTTATTTTGATTATTGAATTATTTTTTATTTCTAAAAAGAAAGTTAATTTTTAACAATATTTAATTCAAACCATTTTGTTAGATTCTATCTGAAAAAAATTAATCAAAATGCTTTCTTTTTATTCTTAATTTTAATTTCTTTTATTTTTCTCCTCCAATTCTCTTCCATCGTGCTTATCTCTTTTCCTTCCCTTGAACACCGTCATTCACCAACACTCTACACCACCTCCACCAACGATCCATCACTACCATATCCATTTTCCATCTCATCCCACCACATTGACCACCTCAAAATAATTGTCGTTCATATCTTTCGTATCATTCATCAACAGCCATGATCAAACACCATCATCATTCCTTCCCTTTGATATGAAAGAGATGAATAATAAAGAATTTGTGGAACTATAATAATCTCTTAAAAGCTGTAATGCTCTTGTTAATCATCGTTTAAAGAACAATATGTGAAAATCGTGCCAAATATTATGGCATTTCATCTATACAAACAAGTGACTTATAAATATCATGATCTTAATTGTGTTATATAATATATCTCGATCATTTATCTGTAGAATGTTAGTTAGTTGTAGCTCTTTGATATTTTTCTATTGGTCTAAATTTATTTTTTTATTTTTTGTATGATATATTTGGTTCATAAGTAGTCTCTTCCTTTAACTAAATTGTGATGGATTTGATATCTAACACTAAGATAGCAATTGATATGTTGGAATAAGTTGATAACTGAATGATATTGGTACGAGGAAATAAATATGGGTGAAAAGTATTGAAATGACAAAATTGTAGTGGGTGAAAGTGTGGTTGAAGGTTTTAAGTTTGGGATTAAGAGGTAAAAGGGTAAGGGATTGAGACTGGGACTGGGACTGGGACTAGGACTGGGACCGGGATTGGGATTGGGACTGGGGTTGGGGTTAGAGTTTTAGAGTATTGGTGTTGAGTTACTTTTTCTTCAAGAGTAAACTTCATTAACAAATTCTCATTTTATTTGTAATATGAAATGAATTTGGACAAGAATATGATGATCTAAGTAATTGAATGAACTTGGCAACGAGCATGGCATGCTTAATATGCTTTATAAATGAAGATATAAATGGATGTATTGAGTTCAAGCCCTATGTTTGGCAGTCAATATACTAGAGTAGTATTGAGAATAATTTGTATAAAATGATACGAATGTCCCTTTGTTATTATGTATAGTGTATGCTTATTATTTATTAAGGTTATTATTATTTAACATTGCTAATATTGTTACTAGTTTATTATTGTTTATTAAGAATTTTATTTATAGTATTGAGAATGACTTGTATAAAATAACAAGAATGTCCTTTTGTTATTATGTGTAGCATATGTTTATTATTTATTAGAGTTATTATTATCTAATATTATTATTACTACTTTATTGTTTATTAAGATTGTTATTTATTTATGTGATTAATGATTGTTCTTATTACCATTGTTACTATTATTGTGTTTTTGTTTAAGACAATAATAAATATACTAAGTGCCAGTTTTTTTTTTCTTTTTGATTCAAGGGAGACATAAGTCATATAATACATATCAAATATTGTCATTAAAGAGAATTAATCTCATATCCTCTTGCAATTACAACGAGGACCACACAACTAGACCAAAGGCCTTGTGGCATAAAGTGCCAATTTTGGAATATAATATGTTGAGAAAGGATATTTATGCCATTTGACAAATAAATGTTGTAAACATGTATATCATATATTTATTGTTACTTAAGATTATTATTATTATTATGATTAATTTTATTACATATAACATGTATATACAAGGTTAGGTTTGTAATATGTTATGTTTTGAAAGGCCAATACGGTCATTTGACAAATGAGTTGTGCAATACGCATATAGTATGCTTATTAATTGATTAGGAGATAGTTGACACATTTCCCTTCTTCCTGGAATAAAATCCCTCCTTTTTCGTTGGGTTTTTTTTTTTCCTTTTAAATGAATAATTCGGTAATCGCTTGAATCTTTTTAGATGATTCTTCCCATGGTATAATCAATAGCATTGCTAAAACTTTTGGATTGTTTGTGAGATCTTTATTCTTAGTGCATTTGAAACTCACATCTAGGCTCCGTTTGTTTGCCGTAAAATATTTTTCAGAAAAATATTTTTTGAATTTTACGGTGTTTGGTAACATCAGAAAATTAGTCAACCTTAAAATATTTTTCGGTCAAAAATTACAGTTGTTTTTTCTTAATTTTACGGTGTTTGGTAATACCATAAAATATTTTTCGGTCAACAATTACGGCTAGTACAAAATTTTGTAAAATGTTTTACGGAACTTTAGGAGAAGAAAATATTTACGAAATTTACAATACATTCAAACACCATAAAATATTTTTCAGTAATTTATTTTTCGGAAAAATATTTTCCTCTAACAAGTTATTTTACGGCAAACAAACAGAGATTTAAAAAATATTTTATTTTTCAAGAAAATATTTTACACAAGTAAATTATTTTACATCAAACAAACAGAGCCTAGCGTGCACTAATGAACTAATCCCAACAATATGGACTTTGATTTCATCTCTCGTGGATCTGTCGGCCCATTCTACTATTGATGGTCAAGTAAGTTGTTTTAATTTTAGTTTTAGCATATGGAACGTACACTTGGAGATCATTTTAAGGTAAGTTTAGTTTATAGGATCGTTGTCTTATGAGCCAAGATAGATTTTAGGTTTTCTTAATTTTCCTAAAACCTAGGGTGGTGTCTCATCTTAGAATAATAAACCCCATAGGAGAAATTTATGTTCAAAATTGGAAAGATTTTTTTTTTTTTGGTCGAAAAAAATGAAGAGCTTTGTCAAACGGTATAGGTCACTTTGTGGGAGGAATAATTAGATGATCATTTGATTACTCCTTAGATGAGGAATACTTTTTCCCTCATTTCGTAGATGAAATGTATTACGATTTATTAGATTTGATTTTTTTAAATCTCAAGCGTTTATTTTGAGTTTTAGTTGTGAAAAAGGTAGTTCAAATAAATATAAAATGAATGGTTGAGATTTCAAAAGACTAAATCTGATGGCTCATAATACACCTCATCTAGTAGATGAAGAAAAAAGTAGAGAAGAGATCCAATCCCGATTAGCCATTCTATTTTGCTATATATCTTCAGATGAATGTGTGCTGGATATAAATTTGATTACTAAATACCATCAATTATTGTGTGACAATTAGATAAACTAATAAAATGAACAACAAAGAATGCTCGATCAAATCCAAATTTACTTAAGGCCCTCTGATAAAAACATGGACAAATTTAAATTTTTTCTCAGTGAAAGTAATAAAATAATTTTACAATTATATAAATATTAAAAATTTTCTCAGTGAAAGTAATAAAATAATTTTACAATTATATAAATAATAATTATTTTTAGTAAGTGTTAATTCATTTTTTAATCTGAAAATACATAGATATTTTTTTTTTAAATTTAGAGCTAGCGAAAGTTGCATCATTTGAGCATCCACCTTCATAAATACTAGCGGACCTAGGCATTCAAGCTCAGAGGGTGCACTCGTACTGTAAAAGATGTTAGGATGTGATATTATACAACAAAATTGTTAAATATAATAATTTTTAAAATTTTTTTTTCTCATATACATGTAGATCTGCCCCTATAAAATACTCTTCTCTTAGAAAAAGTAATTAGTAACAATAGCAATGCTAAATTCTTACATTAGTTGGAGGCGGCTCTTGAATGCCTCCCAAGTCAAATCTCTTTCAAGATATTCAACATTAGAGGGGTCAAAGGGTCCTTTAATTCGATCTATGCACTTAATCACTGCCCTTGCTGGTAGGACACTTTTTGAAGGATCTGAAGAAGTCTTGTAGCTTAAACATGATGAAAATCCCTGACATGATAAAACAATTTTGAGAAGCAAGTAAGCACCAAACATTGAAAAGAAAACAAATTAAGAGAAAAAAAAATAGAAATTTTGAGTATTTATTTATCTTTTACTAAAGAACCCCAGTATTATTTTCAGCACTCAAAATTCTTTCATGAGCAGTGTCGAATAGTTACACATTAGAAACTACTTATAAGTAAGTGAGAGATTTGTTCAGGCTTCGAGTTCGAATCAACTAAAAAGTTAATTTCCTCGAGGGCATATCCCAATATGACTTATGCAAGGTGTATGGGATGTCGGCGAGAAACTTGTTCATGTCTCGAGTTTGAATCAATAAAAAAATTAATTTATTTAGTGCCAATCCCATTACATCTTGTGTCTTATTAAAATAGAACATTTTATGAAAGAGTCATGTATTCCGATATTTAACACTCTTAACATGAGTTCAGAGACATAGAAAGAGTTTGAGGAACAACATCTATAGTAAAATACAAACCAAACCCATAATCCTAACATATATTACCTTGAAGATGAGGACTTCTACTTCATGGTCATCCACAATTGCCTTCACCAGAAGAGCTTCATCTCTAGCAGATTGGCTGTACATTTCCAACATTGCTAACTCCTCATTGTGACCATATTCTTCATCATCCTCCTCCTCCTCATCATATATAATTCTTCGCCTAGCACTACATTCTACACCAGAAAATCGCTTTGTGTGTAGTTTAATCAGACCATTCTTGGAGGAAATGGTTGCTGCAGTATGGATTGAGTTGTTATCACTAGTGTGACAAGATAGGAGAGGTCGTGAGAAGAGTGTACTCCATGTTCCTAAATGCTTCAACATGGGGTGGCCAAGAGACTGCTGGCTTGTGAGGCCAGATAAGGTCTAGATATATGCTTTTATATAAACCACTAAAATCCAGTAAAGCATACCGAAAAGTTGGTAGAATAGTCGGGTAATAAATGATTAATGTGGTTAAAATTTTGAATTTTAAATATGATTTCACCCTCTACTAGTGCCAAAAAAAAAAAAAACTTAAATATTATTTGGAACAAATGAATTCTATAAAATTTTGTGGAATTTATTTACAAATCCAACTTTTTTTGTTTAGAAGAACTTCTTTAGAAAAATACAAATTCAAGATTTGCAAATCTTGAATTTACTCGAACTTTACCCAAATTCTTGCTCAAGAGGTGAAATTTACAATTTTAAGTTACAAAATTAGTCAGTCATCTTTTAAAGATTAAACTGTCATCTAAATTTTATTGCTTTTAGTCTTTTGCTCTCATTTTCTATGTAATTATTTTTTCTTATTTTTCTTGCAAGCTTCTTCACAATAAATTTATTTTCTATATATCTTAGTCCATATTTTTTTTTTGGGTATTCAAATTAAAAGCCCAAATTATAAGTTATTTATTCACTTATCCTTAATTTCAGGTAATCTTAATGTACATAATTAGTCATCTAAAATTACAAATTATTTCTTCGTATTATTTATTCATCTATCTATTCGTATTATTTATTCATCAATATTGATTAACTAAATTTAATTCTAAAATTGATTAATGATATTGATGAAATATATTTTCCTATCAAAATTTCAAAAATAAAGTTGTAAAATATAGGTACATAAAAAGAATACCTACAATAAATATATTTATAAAATATTAGAATTGACTTAATACTGTTTTTCAGTTTCAAATAAATGAATTCATTTCTAAATCCAAATCCTCACGAAATTCATTTATAAATTAAATGAATTCCACACCACAAAGGTTTCAAACACTCTGTTAATCTCTTTAAAAAAATACAATAACTTCAAACAACCTGTTAATCTCTTTCAAAAAATACAACAACTTCAAACAACTAATTAATCCCAATACCTTTTATCATTTTTTAATTCTTTTTTATTTTAGAGAACTATTTTAAAAAAAGTGGAAGGAAATATATAGAGTAGTTCAAATTGTTTGCGATCAAGGTTATTAGTTGATAAACATTAGTATCTATAAGTAATTATCACCTATTTACTAACAAAAAGTAAAAAGGCAACCATTACTGTTAGATTTCTATAATTAAGCACTTTTATTTTCAATCAAATTTGATGAAACAAATTCTATATTCCCTTAATAGAAAAGCACTTTCCATTTAAAAATCAAATTGCTGGCTTATAAGCACTTGTCGCTCGATGCTTGTAAGCACGTTCTTTTTCTAATTAAATTATGCCAAACATCCACAATCTAAATTTAAATGGACGGTTATATTGTAGGTTTAAGTGCAAATTGAATTTAATTTGTCAATTTTAGACGTTGAGATATGGGATATCATGTAAATTTAACAACATCCGATTATAAAAATGTGATAAAAATCTCCTATCATTATGAGAAGCATGGGGGAGTATGCTGTATTTTTATAAATCATACACTACGTTTAAATTTGCAAGGATAAAGGAAGGAAAGCATTGCATCAAGGAAAGGAAATAACAAATTTAATTGAATATCAGAAAATGAATAAGGAAAAGCAAAGTAAGAAACTTTATAATTTTTTGTTTGAATTAGAGAAATAAATGAAAGAAAATAATAATTTTGGATTTAAAGTTATTAAAAAATATGAAAGTAATGAGAAGACATTGGGTAGTATCTTCTGTTATGATAGGAATCAAATTGTCTTTTCTCAAGAAAATTGTCACTGAATTCTTTGATATTAGTTTTCAGTGTTCGAAAAGAACCGTTAATTGTGTCATAGACGGGGTAATAAAAAAATTTACAAATTGTAATTTGAATATAGATTGAGTTGCTAATATTCTACCTCCTTTTTAGGAGCTGTCGTACTCTAATTTTCATCCCCATGAGGTTGGATAATTGTATTTCATATTTTAACACCTTTTTATATTTTTTCAAAAGTATACAATACCCCTATATTTTATATATAAGTTTATTATTTTCTTGTGTTTTAAAAACGTAGTTAAATATCCTATGTCTTTTATAAATAAATTGATTACTTTTGTGTTTTAAAAACGTAACTATTCAACCCTCTATTAAAATAAATGATTCTTTTAACCATTCTTTTAACGATTTTTTTTTTTAATTTAAGGGAGGTATAGCCAAGAAAGGTCAGGTAGCTTAGCCCAACTAGACTGTAACCATCCAAAGGAATATCACACCTCATTTATCACGTTCCAAAAGAAAATACAATTCTGTTGGTGGTTGAAGCCCCAATCCTTTCCTTTCACCACCACCACCATACTACTCAAAAAAAAAAAAAAAAAAACATTTTCAATACCTTTTGTTATTTTCAGGAAAAATTGTTTTTGAGAATGATTTTATTTTCTAATCTTGTAAAATCTGCTGATTTAAAAAGGAAAAAGAGAAACAAGGCCACTCTCTATCAACAACCCGTCATATATTTCGTCACTCCGATTACGGTAATCCTCTTCATCTATGTTATATTTATCATCGCATTCATATATTTTTCTATACACTATTAATTTGAGCGTCAAAATATCTTTGGTCGGCACTTCATTGGTGTAAAAGACTCACATCGCCCCTTGCCTTATGATCTTGTAGGTTGCTGGTGCCCACAAATTTGTAATTGTAATTTTCGGAGTCTACAAAATAGCAACATTTGCATATTTTCTTTAATTTTGCTAATCCATCTTCAAAGAAAAAAGTAACATTAAAATGGTAGATAATATTACTCATGCTTGGATGGATGGATGAAAGAAATTCGCACATCTTCAAGAATGAGATCGCCACTGAGGAGCAGCTTCTGAAGAAGATTCAAGATGATGCCATTGCCAAGATCATAATTGGATGGAGTTGGAGCAAAACTATAATTAATAGAGCATAGATTAATATTCACTTAAGTTAACAATTTGTCACCCTTTGTCTGTTGTCTTTGATCTCTTATATGGACATTTTATATACTTTTTCTCCTTGAAATACATGAATTTGTGGACTTAGCAGAAAAAGTAGATAGTATTACTCATAGTGTAATCTACATTTTTTATATAAAATTATCGTTTTGTTCAAAACTTAGTGGATCATAAATTTTATAACTTTGTTCCAATAAGAAAAATTAAAATATAAAAATCTTAACATAAGAGAAGCCAAAATAATAAAAATATATAAAAATCGGGGTAGATACGCATTATTTCTCCTCAAATATAAAAAATTAGATGAAAAGAAATGTGAAGTAAAAAATCTATTACAAAATGAACTAATCGAATCTAGACGCTTCTCTATAATAGTGAAGTTGTTGTGAGAGTCTTGGATCTGACTGTTCCTAAACTTAAAATCCTAATAGAAAATTAACTAATCGAATTTAAACACTTTCTTATAATAATGAAGATGTTGTGAGAGAGTTAGACCCGACTGCTCCAAACCGGACCTCATAGCAGCCCTTAGACAATTGTCAAAGTAAGTAAGCTGATAATAGTTGCTCTAAACACTTTTTTAAGCTAAGCCAGATGTGCTCTTTTGTCTTTTTTGGTCAATCCAAATGCGCTGCTTATTTGACCAAAATAAATAAATAAATAAAAAATGTGCTGCTTTAAACCCTACAAAACAACGTGCTTATAAGCACCTATTTTCAAACTCAACCAAACAATTACATCCTCCTTTTATAAACCCTTCAACAACAACACAGTCTCAGCCCACATTTCCACCAAAACACACACACAACACACACTAATCTCCTCCCTTTCAGCCGCCAATCTAAAAATGAAGCCACCAACCCTTTCCCTCCACCACCACCACACACCATTCCTCCGCCGTGCCCTCACCACCACCCTCCCCACCTCCACCACCCCTACCCGCCACCCTTTCAGAGTCCGCATGTCCCTCCGCGAGGACGCCCCATCTGTTGCCATCGTCGGCGTAACGGGCGCCGTGGGCCAAGAGTTCCTCTCCGTTTTATCCGATCGTGACTTCCCTTACCGCTCCCTCAAACTCCTCGCCAGCAAACGCTCTGCTGGCAAAACCCAAACCTTCGAAGACAAGACTTACACCATCGAAGAGCTCACCGAAGACAGCTTCGAAGGCGTGGATATCGCGCTTTTCAGCGCTGGGGGTTCGATTAGCAAGCATTATGGTCCGATTGCGGCTGAGAAAGGGACTATAGTCGTGGATAATAGCTCTGCTTTTCGTATGGTTGAAGGCGTGCCACTCGTGATTCCAGAAGTTAATCCTGAAGCAATGCAGCATATTAAGCTTGGATCTGGTAAAGGCGCGCTTATTGCGAATCCTAATTGTTCCACTATCATCTGCCTCATGGCCGCCACGCCTCTCCATCGCCGCGCTAAGGTAATCGATTATATATATAAGAGTTTGTTATCAAATTTTGGTTTTGCTAAGGATTGATTATTTAAGAACATAGAATCATATTAATATGTGTTGTCATACTCCTTTCACAAGGCTTTTGTAAATAGCAGGGTCTAGGGGAAGTAGATGTATGCAGCCTTAACCTGTTGCAAGATTTAAGTAATTTCTCCTCGAAATGGAATTGTTGGTTCCTGCGTTTGTTCTTATGCCACCCGAATGAAAGGAGAACTAAATCTTTTTTTTGTTGTTGTTTCATTCTCTTCTTGATATGGTTTCCTTGAAATATGTAGTAAGCTTCAATCTCCCGTTGATGAGGTTTTGCCTCTGCCCCGAATCCACATTTCCAGCAAACAGTCTTTTGCAGAAAGGTTGTTCGACTGAATTAAGATTAGAGTTTACGGTTTCTTAGAAATGGCCAGCAGGTGAAATTCGAAGCCTTAAGTTTCAAGGGGAGCATGTTTTTGAGGAAAAAGAAGGAAAAGGAAATTAGGTGGAGGAAGTTCCTAGCTCATCATTGGTTAGAGTGGAAATAGACAAAAATGCAAGTTCTTTTGGTACAAGGATGTTCCTCGAAACAAACTATGAACCAAATTTTCTTCTTTTTGGTCCTAATGAAGGAGTTAGATGGACTATGATTTATTGGAGATGAATGAATATTTTTTATTGAGGAAGAAGACAAAACATGTTGATATTTTATTGAGGAGAAGTCATAACATGTTTGGCATCCGATTGATATTGAATTGCTGAATTTTGTGATATGTGTCGGCAACACGTGGACGGTTTTGCATTGCCAAGCTGTAACAAGTTTTGGATGCTAGCTATTGTATGTCATTGCATGCATATTAAAATAGCAAAAGTTGGCAAAGCTTTAGTTAGTGCTTGGATGTGTAATCATGAGACTAAGACATGTGTCATGATTATGTCTCAAACATGACTATGATATAAGAATGTTTGTTCTTGGAGAAAGTTTACGGAAAACACAATAACCAAAGAAAATAATATTTTGGTTCATGTGGATTTGCAATATTGTTAAGTGCACAGAATATATAAATAAACTGAAAAAGATATTTCATATTCATGGAATTAAATACACTACACAACCATATAAAAAATGCAAACCAGAGATTAAAACAAGATCGAGGCTTGAGTTGGACTCAATGTCATTAAAACTTTTATCGCCCTGTTATGGTACTGACAGTTGATAGCGCAAGTCTTCCAGGATATAACGATCTACTTCTTATAATAGGAGCACTCCAAATTATAAGAACTGGCAAACATAGAAATGTTGAACTCTCTCTCACAATCAATTACGTCTAATATATTTTCTCTGCGCATCCTTTCTCTTTTGGTTATTGTGTTTTCCGTAAATTTTCTCCAAGAACAAACATTCTTATATAATAGTCATGTTTGAGACATAATCATGACACATGTCTTAGTCTCATGATTACACATTCAAGCACTAACTAAAGCTTTGCCAGCTCTTGCTATTTTAATACGCATGCAATGACATACAATAGCTAGCATCCAAAACTTGTTACAGCTTGGCAACGCAAAACTGTCCAGGTGTTGCCGGCACATATCACAAAATTTAGCAATTCAATATCAATCGGATGCCAAACATGTTATGACTTCTTCTCAATAAAATATCAACATGTTTTGTCTTCTTCCTCAATAAAAAATATTCATTCATCTCCAACAATCCCCCGCATGAATGGAAATTTACTGACCAACTGAAGAAAACAAACACTTGAGACAGAGCTCAGAAGAAAGATACTGCTTCGAGATAGGTAGCTTTTGGCCATGAACCTTTTCTAGTGAGAACTATCGAATTTACTTGCTAACC
This sequence comes from Ehretia macrophylla, assembly GCA_037974665.1. Lineage (NCBI taxonomy): Eukaryota > Viridiplantae > Streptophyta > Magnoliopsida > Boraginales > Ehretiaceae > Ehretia > Ehretia macrophylla. The sequence goes on along the minus strand of CM075767.1, from coordinate 16,781,046 downwards.
AGTGAACGCGATATCTTGAACTGTTCAACTTTTGTGTAAATCAAGACAATAGAACTCACACAACATCCTTCTAGACATTTCTAGGTTCTCACGGTTGTGTTCATTTTGGCCCTGAACACTTCCCAATTTAATGAGTACTCTAGAGAATTCAACCTTAGAAATTCTTGTAGGAACGGCCCTTCCCTATTCACATAGGTGACTTTTTATAAAGAGTATACCTGTTATACCCTACTTGGATGATCCAAGATATAAGAATCATTAAAAGCATAGCTTAGCCTATACCACACATGTAGCACGTCTGCTCGTCATAGGAATAGGTAGGAGATTTAATCTCCCACAGTGCTTTAAATTAGTTACACATAATTCAGTTTTTCCCTTTGAACTTAGATCTAGGGATCTCCTGTCAACAAGTTAGGGTTTGCCATTATGATAACTCTTCAATAATAGGTTTAAGACCCATTTCCCTTGACGATTTATGTACCAACTCTCTATTTAAACATTTTGTAAGCGGATTCGCTATGTTATCATTTGACTTCACATAGTCAATTGAGATAACCCCATTAGAGAGCAATTGTCTGACGGTGTCATGTCTACATCGAATATGTCTAGACTTACCGTTATACATACTATTTTGTGCCCTTCTAATCGCTGATTGACTATCGCAGTGAATGCAGATAGCTGGCACCGGTTTTGGCCAATTTGGAATATCCTCCAAAATTTGTCGAAGCCATTCAGCTTCCTCAGCAGCTTTATCCAAAGCTATAAACTCAGATTCCATCGTGGATCTGGCTATACATGCTTGCTTAGTGGATTTCCAAGAAACTGTTGCTCCTCCCAAGGTAAAGACATATCCACTTATGGATTTTGAGTCTTTAGAATCAGATATCCAATTGGCATCACTGTACCCCTCTAGTACAACTGGATATCTTGTATAATGCAACCCAATGTTCAAAGTGTATCTCAGATACCTTAGAACTCTTATAACAGCTGTCCAATGCGTTTGCCCTGGATTGCTAAATAAGCTTCCGGAGTAGACATTTCCTCGTTGAAAGTAAGAGGCTCATTTTCTAACAGATATATTAGAAAATCAGGACCGTAAGACTTAGCCGTTCTAGCCCTTTTGCTACATCTCGGCTTATTTTCATCATCTTTCGATATAGCCTCTTTATCTATATCTGGTTCATGACTTTCATCATTTGTTTTTTTCAAAGAACTTGAATCTTGTGTTTTTTTTTTTTTTTTTTTTTAACAAGGAAATTTTTCCCTTCAAAAAATTCTACATTCCTTGTTTCAATAACTGTATTCACGTGTATATCAGTTATCTCTGACTTAAACGCAAGACACCTATATGCTGCACTATTTTGAGCATATCCAATGAAAACACAATCAATAGTCTTTGGTCCTATCTTGACCATTTTCGGAGCTAGGACTCAGAGGTTCTTTTTAACTTTGATTCTATGTATCCTTCACATTTTTCATTAATTTTAGGAATTAATCCTAAATTGACTAGCTTATGCAAAGAATCAAAATTCTCATGTCCTAATTTATCATGCCATAAATTAGGATATTCCAAGTAATAAGCAACTGCCTTATTCTTATTTATTGAAACTTTTCCAACTGGCTAAGCAGTTGATACAACAGTAGAGGCTATAGTCATTATTAGGATACTCCAAGTAATAAGCAACTGCCTTATTCTTATTTATTGAAACTTTTCCAACTGGCTAAGCAGTTGATACAACAGTAGAGGCTATAGTCATTACATGAGTTTAAATAAACCCTCAGACTGATAGCCTTTTCCCACAAACATTCCATTTTTGGAAAGTACAAAAATGCTAGATTCAAAAACCAGCTTGAACCCATTTTTACTCAACAGTGATCCAGATATCAAGTTCCTCCGGATATCTGGGACATGCATCACGTTGTTGAGTGTTAGCTCCTTCCTTGATGTCATTTTCAGGATCACCTTCCCGGTCCTTTCTACCTTTGATATGGAAGTGTTTCCCATGTAAAGGATTTCATCACTTTTTTGATAGGTGGTGAACATGCTCCTATTAGAACAAATATGCCGAGTGGCCCTGTATACACCCACTACTGCTTTGGATTTCCTACCAGATTGACTTCCGATACAACCGCTGACAAGTTGATGTCGGTCATATCATCATCCATGTCATCCATCGCATTAGCCTGATCTTTCTTCTTATTTGGATTGCCCTTATTCTTGCAAAATCTGCACTCTATAGCCTTGTGCCCCGGCTTATCGCAGACATAGCAGTTCCTATTAAATCGCTGCTTCTTGTTCTCAGCCCTTTTTTGCCATTGGCTCGTAGTTCTCCTCCTATTGTTGCTGGGGCCTTGCTCAATCACATTCGCCTTTGAGTCCAAAGGCAGAAATCTAACCCTCTTTTGAGAACGACAGTTGTCTTGCTCAATCCTCAATCTCACGATCACGTCGTCAAGAGTCATCTGCTTTCTCTTGTGCTTCAAGTAGTTCTTGAATTCCCACCAGTCGGGTGGCAATTTCTCTATCAAGCAAGCTACTTGAAGGGTCTCATTCATGATCATACCCTCTGCGTGTATCTCATGTAGAATGAGTTGGTATGTACCGACTTGATTGATTATATCCTTTGAATCAACCATCTTGAAGTCAAGAAATCTACCTGCCATGTACTTCTTCGTGCCAGCATCTTCAGTCTTGTACTTCTTATTGAAGGATTCCCACAACATCTTTGTTGTCGTGATTGGACTATACACATTGTATAGCGCATCATTCAACCCATTGAGGATGTAGTTTCTGCACAAGAAGTCTGCATGCTTCCAAGCATCTACCGCAGCTAAAATCTGCGTATCAGGATCATCACCCAACTCTGGTGAATCCTCCTTCGGAAACCGAGAAAGCTACTTGAAGGGTCTCATTCATGATCATACTCTCTACGTGTATCTCATGGATAATGAGTTGGTATGCACCGACTTGATCGATTATATCCTTTGAATCAACTATCTTGAAGTCAAGAAATCTACCTGCCACGTATTTCTTTGTGCCAGCATCTTCAGTCTTGTACTTTTTATTCAAGGATGCCCACAACACTTTTGTTGTCAGCATGCTTCCAAGCATCTACCGCAACTAAAATCTGCGTATCAGGATCATCACCCAACTCTGGTGAATCCTCCTTCAGAAACCGAGAAAGGCCCAGCGTGGTCAGATAGAAGAGCATCTTCTGCTATCACCTTTTAAAGTCCTTCCCATTTAACTTCTCAGGTTTCTCGCCATGTCCAATGGGGGTTGTAGCAACAAAAGGTGTGGCCCTTGCCACAGTCACAGTTGGCTTAGCCACATGAATATTCTCCCGTTCGGATCTTTCAGTAGATCCACTTCCAGTTAAGGGTACGGTTGGATTATTAAATCCAATCGACTATCCATAATTCATGTTTCCAGTTTCGGTATTCATTATTGATACTTTTATATTAAGCCCAATAACCTGTTTAAACAAGCTGCACTTTACAAGAGTCAAGTTAGTCGCAGAATAACTTAAAATCACAATTAATTCCAAACTATAATTTATAAAAATAAATTGCAACTGGAATATATTCTCATACTAACTTATTGAATATAATTTAGAAAATATTACAACCACACCAGTCAACCATATAAATATATAGTTAACGATAAAAGTCTTAACATTGTAAAGAAAATAATATTTTGGCTCGTACGGATTTGCAATGTTGTTAAGTGCACAAAATATATAAATAAACTGAAAAAGATATTTCATATTCATGGAATTGAATACACTACACAACCATATAAAAAATGCAAACCAGAGATTAAAACAAGATCGAGACTTGAGTTGGACTCAATGTCCTTAAGACTTTTATCGCCCTGCTACGGTGCTGACAGTTGATAGCGCAAGTCTCTCAAGATACAACAATCTACTTCTTATAATAGGAGCACTCCAAATTATAAGAACTAGCGAACATAGAAATGTTGAACTCTCTCTCACAATCAATTACGTCCAATATATTTTCTCTGCGTATCCTTTCTCTTTTGGTTGTTGTGTTTTCCGTAAACTTTCTTCAAGAACAAACATTCTTATATAATAGTAATGTTTGAGACATAATCATGACACATGTCTTAATCTCATGATTACACATCCAAGCACTAACTAAAGCTTTGCAACTCTTGCTATTTTAATACGCATGCAATGACATACAATAGCTAGCATCCAAAACTTGTTACATCTTGGCAACGCAAAACCGTCCACGTGTTGCAGACACATATCACAAAACTCAACAATTCAATATCAATCGGATGCCAAACATGTTATGACTTCTCCTCAATAAAAAAATATTCATTCATCTCCAACATGATTTTGCTCCATTTACCACGGCTTCATTCAGTACAGTGGCAACCTTTTTATCAGCAATAAGACTTAACCTGGTTGCCCCGTCCTTTCCCTATGCATTTGAAGTAATATCAACTGAAATAGGTAGTTTTGTGTCATACTTCTGTAGTAAAACGTGAATTGATTTTTCAAAAGTATTGTGTGTATAGACCAACAACCAATATAATGTAGAAATTGGGCAAAGAAGGAGCTCTAGGAGAAAGAAAGCCTTGACTCGGTCAAGATTGGAAACTTTGACATAATTCATCTGCTCTAGTCCTTTTTCTCTTTGGGTTTGTCAATCCTTTTCTGTCTCTATTTTCGTATATATGTTTGCATTAGTCTGCGTAATGGTACCCTATGTATATTCATATTGTACTGGTGTTGCAGGTAACTCGCATGGTGGTTAGTACGTACCAGGCAGCTAGTGGTGCTGGGGCTGCTGCAATGGAAGAGCTTGTGCAGCAGACACGTGAGGTTGTTTATTTTTTTCCTAACGTTTAACCCATTTTCTAGATTTATTTAGCAAGATACAAATGGTATTCAGACCTTTTCTTTAGGATGACTGATTGCTTTGAGATGAATTCTCTGAATTTTATTAATAATCCTTTTGCTGCCATAGGTCCTCGAAGGGAAAGAACCAACCTGTAACATCTTTTCACAGCAGGTTAGCTCTATATTCTCTTATTCTGTACCATATCTCTATTGGTTGGGTGATTAGATAAAATGATTATTGACAAAATAATTTCTTCTCCATGTGCAGTACGCTTTTAATCTGTTCTCACATAATGCACCTATTACTTCGAACGGATATAACGAAGAGGAAATGAAATTAGTGAAAGAGACAAGGAAAATATGGGTAAGTATTTGTAACAATCTTTTAGAGCTCATTGTCCTTTCTGATATTGAATTATTACAGTAGAATCTCTTTAAATTAATACTCGATAAATTAATAATCTCTTTTAATTAATAAAAATGTTCGGTCCCGACTTGGGCCAGTGTAAAAAATTGATAAATTCGATAAAATTATAAGATAATACATTTAAAAAATTACATTTGTATTTTATTGACCCAAATATTTCATAAATTAATAATTAGCTAAAAAGTACATAATAAATTGACTATGAAATTTTCTTAAAATATGAATAAAGAGTAGTTTGTCTTTTGTTGAACTTCAAATCTAGTTGAATTTCATATTTAATTATTTAAAGAGAAAAAATTGAGATAATCCTACAAGGATTAGGATACAAGATTAGAGAAATTAGTTCTCATCATAATCCTACAAGGATGTGGATACGAGATTAGAGAAACTTTGTTCTAATCTTACTAAATTAAATTTTATTTTCTATTCTCATTACTTATTTTTTCAAATTGGACCGAAAAAATACAAGTTACTTTAAAAAAAAAAGACATCATAATCATAATATGTTTACTATAAAACCAAAAAAATTAAAAATATCTCTATTAATTAATTGTTATTAATTTATCGATAAATTAATATCTCGCTAAATTAATAGAATTTGGTGGTCCCAACGCTATTAATTTAAAGAGATTTTACTTTTGTTTTGAGCCCTCTCATAAGAGGGATAAGGGACAAGTTTGTCTTCCATTGTGACGCCCTTTCAATCCCATATTGTAGAATGACATGGATGTTAAAGTCACTGCAACATGTATACGAGTTCCTGTTATGCGTGCTCATGCTGAGAGTGTAAATCTACAATTCGAGAAGCCCCTTGATGAGGTAAAAGTTTGGTCATTATGATTTTCTCCATCATATACAGGTTATGGAAAAATTATCCTTATTTATAACCTGTGCCTTGTTTGCCTTATTTGTCTTAATGGCTGTCAGATGTTTACCTTTTTTTTTTTTTTGTTTATATGCGACATGCAGTGGGAAGGGTATTAGCCTACTTCAAATGTATTTGAGGATGGTAAATGCCATGTTTTGTATCTATGTGCATTAATTGACTTGCTACGAGTTTATAGAATATCTAGAAGTATGTCCACTTAATAAAATACCCCAGGAGTGAGCATGGGTCGGGGTAGGTCGGTTCTCGGTTGAACCAAGACTTTATCCTATGGGGGTTGGTTCCAGCCCGTATTCAACATTAATATTCTTTTATCCAGTACCCGGCCCTGCCTTATTTTAAAAAGGTTGGTTCCAGGTAAAACATCTGAGTTATGGATTTTCTTCAAGGATTATTTCCTTAATTTTGAAAGCTATAAATGCTTAAAACTACTTTTCCATAGCTACCTTTGTATAGTATATAGACTTGCCCTAAAGTAACGTATAAATCAGAAAGTTATCAAGTACATAATGGTTAAATAATTAACTTCAGCAATCCCAAGAAAAAAGGATAACCAATGTAGGAAGATATGTTGGAGACCTGGTTGGCTGATTGGCCTTTTAAGTTTTGTGTAATTGTTTTCATTGTGATTTAACTATTCTGTTTTTTCATGGAATAGATTTTTCATATATATTGTAAACATAAAACAAGACTAATTAGAACTCCCACCTTGAAAACTTGGGTTCAATCCCAGTAATTCCAAAATGCATTACAATTTTTTATTGGTTCGATTCTGGTTCGATGACTGTTGGATCTTCGAACCTACCCTCTAGGGCAGTGTATAAAAAAGGCGCGCTGAAGCAAGGCGAAGCATACCCTCAGCGTCTAAAAAGGCTAAGGCGAGGCGATTTGCCTTAGGCGCACCAAGACACACAAGGCGTGCCTTGCTGCGCCTTTTGTATATTAATTTTATTTTGTCAAAAAATTTTATTTTTTTATTTTTAATTTGTTAGTATGTGTACAAAGTACTAGATTACCCTTGACTTCTAGATATTTATAAGTCAAACTTTTAGGAAAAGAAGAAATAGAAGAAAAAGAAAACAAAAGAAGAAAGGACAACTCTGACGTCTGAACTCACAATCACGACACAGCAAAAAGAAAAGAAGATGATTATATTTGAAATAGTATCATTTGTCTTTTAGTACTTAATATTACATAGCATGTTAGTAGCCAGGTATGATTGACTTATACTTATTTTTATGTAATGGAAGAGAATCATATAGATATCATGCATTTTTTTTGGATTTTATGATGTTTAGAAGATGCTGATGATATATAATGTTATGTTTTTTTTATGAATATTTATATTTTTTAGATGTTTTTTAGTTAAAGTATTATCTAATTAAAGCTTCTATCTTAGTATTTTATATAATTCTTTGATTTCATAGCTTATTTTTCATGATATTAGAAATGCGCCTCACTTCACTAAGGCGCTCGCCTTCGCCTTGCACCTAGGCACTAGGACCCCTAGCGCCTTAGTGCGCCTTACACCTTTTCATACACTGCTCTGGGGATCAATACTCTTGTTTCAGACTCTATACTTGATCCTATCATAGTTGTTGATACCTAGACCCTGTCCTATGAGGCCGGTTCCTGGCAGTCCCTTGTTCACCCTACCCATTTTTTTGCCATAATATGCCCTTCATCCTTGAAGTATAGCCTTGTTTAGACCTTCATTTCTTGTTTGATACATGAAAGAATTTTATTGATGAAATGCACCAACTGGGTTCAACCCATTTAGGAAAGAAAATTACTTATCTATGCATCCTTGATTTTCTTCTAAGCCTCACAAAAGACCACAAAACTGTCAGGTTCTTCTAGAGTCTGCCATAAGTATTCAAAAGATCAGCCTTTGATCTTTGCAAGCTCTTTTCCTTCCATTCAAAAGGCCTGTTGTTCCATCTCTCCACAAAATTCAAATAATTCAGAGGTGCTGTGTCCCTAACAACAGTCCATCTGACAATCTGGCAATGCTCCTCCAATATAGGCAGCCTTACAAAATCGGCACCTTGTCTATCTATGAAAAGGCTAATCTTAAAATAAACCCCTCTTGAGTTCACCAAAATTATTCAAAATTCAGCCTTTAATCTTTGCAAGCTCTTTCCTTCAATTCAAAAGCCCTGCTGTTCCTTTCTCTCCAAAAAATCCAAAAAGATACTGTGAGGTGCTGAGTCCTAGCAACGGATCTTTTTTTCCTTTCCCCACAAAGCAAATGTTTTTGGTGCATAGGTTCGTCATATTTGTTTCCATGGTAAAGTAACGGCATTGATCAGATACTGAGATACACCATTATGGTATCATGATCAAAGTGAAGTCCTTCAGAGAGTTGAACTGGGAAACTGTTCATTGTTTTTGTCAACAGTTCAGGATAAAGATTATATTAATGGACAAAGATTTAAGCCCATGGAAAGCCAATACGATTAAAATAAAGAAGTGGGCTTCAATGCTTGTGAGAGTTAACAAAATATCTAACCAATAGCGAGTTACTATATATCATTAAACTATTTCTTTTGCACTGATTCTCTTAATCTTCTAGGGAGCAAATCTTGTTCTGTTATTTAGTTGGTTTTACTCCACATCAAGAGGGAGACTCCTGATATTGTGACTTATATCACCAAAATTTAATGATAATTGTTAATGACAAAGACAGGCCTGTATATTGTTTCTCTTCTGCTTGTGCTTTCATTAATTTCCACCTACTCACCGCTGACCTTCCAAGAATCCATGGATATGTTAACATGAACTTTATATGACAAGATGATAAACCCTTTTGTTAAGACATTAAAAAGTCATATCTCTTTTCTGAAACTTGGGATCTTGGATTGAGAATGTTAAAAGAAAGCCCTGCCAACACCTCTTTTCTGAGAAGACTCACTGCAATAAGGAAAAATGCTTTTGTTTATATGGGTCTTAACATAGAATTTTCACTGAAAAGTTGGTCACCGTCTTTGTGCATTACAATTTAAATAAGCATGAGAGATATGATGACTAATTGTATCGAAAATTGTTCTCTTTTGTCGATAAAAGTTGATCCGAGGACTTTGTTCCTTTTTAGTATATCATACAGTTCCCTCTAATTTCCAAGTTATTCTCTTAGTATGTTTTCCGCCTTCTAATGGGTAGACACCCTTGTATACTGTGTTAAGTTGCTCTTTGATGCTTCAGTGGACCACTTGAAAACAGTCTATTCATGATTGGTTTTAGTCATGTAATTCTAAGCACAATTTGCTTATTGTGTTTTAGTCGTTATCAAGTGAACCCTTTGCCAGTATCTGTGCTGACAATAGAAGAAATTATGGATGGCTTTGTTATTCAGTCATACGTTGTTTGTGCAGAACACGGCGAAAGAAATTTTGAAGAATGCTCCTGGTGTGGTAGTTATTGATGATCGTGCTGCCAATCGCTTCCCCACCCCGTTGGAAGTGTCTAATAAAGATGATGTTGCAGTTGGAAGAATAAGACGTGATGTTTCCCTGGATGGAGATGTCGGGTAATTAACATCACATGTTCTCCAAAGAAAATTGTTTAATTCTTTTTTAACTTCCAAATAAATCTTTAACTTGTTTGATAGGTTGGACATCTTTGTCTGTGGTGATCAAATACGAAAGGGAGCTGCTCTTAACGCTGTCCAGATTGCAGAGATGTTGCTATAGTTTGAAGATTTTCTCGCATGTTAATCTTGTCCTGGACAACACATTGTATGTTGGGATGAGGTGATGCAAGTTAGAAGATCTTTCCTTCAATGCGGATAATTTATCCTACGGAAAAGAAAGCGAAGGCCCGGAAGTTCATTCGGCAGAAAGTGTTCACCTTCTTGACTTTTGGTTCTAGATTTGTTTTCACATGTAGTTGGCTGTTGTACGAGAAAATCTCGAGTTTGTAGAATAATCCCTCTATCCTTTGAAGCTTCTTCTACATTTTTTTGTGTTTACTTGAGCGTTACTAATTCAAATAAAGAGTTCTTGCGGCCAGTCCTGAGATGATGACAGTGCCAATAACTCCAGTTTTGTGCTGTACATGGGCTTTAAAAATGAGATTTTCTTGTATACTCAAAAATCTGCCTGATTTTCGTTTGCTTGCATTCTTGCTGCTCATATGGTTAATGTGCCAACGTTATTTAAGGGGGAAAATGTCACAAATTGTTCTCATTATTTTTTCAAAATTTTAAATTTATCCATATTGTTTAAAATTAGTTAATTTAGTTCTTATTATTTTTTAAAATAATCTTCAAATGGGGTTTACGTGTAAGAACTAAATTTTTTAAAAAAATAATAAAGATTAAATTAATTAATTTTGAATAATAAGGATGAAATTGATTTTTTTAAAAAATAATAGAACTTAAAATTAATTAATTTTGAATAATAAGGACGAATTTAAAATTTTGGTAAAATAATAGAGATTATTTGTGAAATTTTTCCTTATTTAAAGCATCCTTTTCAGATGACAAGTCTGTTTGGATAGATGGGAATGGATGGAAAGGAGTGGCAATTGGGGAAGGGATTTAGTGCCTCCCTTTGTTCGGCTTTGGAGGAAAAGGATGGATGGGGTATAAGAGGAATTCATGTAGTCTATCCTATATACCAAAATTGAATCATTTCAATGGGTAGTTGTTTGATCTCCTCTTTTGAGATAGGTTTAACAAGTTATTGATTCATGTCCTCTATAATGCACGGCTTGATAAGGTTAATAACAAAATTATAATTTTTTTCTTCAGATGAAGTGTACAAGCGAGTAAAATAGGATAGGATTTGTTGATTGATGATCACTGGATCGTTAGTCCACTCTCTATCTTCCTTTTTGAGCATTAAGATACCATTCCTTGCTCTTCTTTGTTGTGTGGAGGCATGATAGAATCTTGTGTTTTTATCCCCAGCATCAAGCCATTTGATTCTTTCTCTATTGGAGTTTGGGAGCTCATAAGGCCCCCGGGCCTGATGGTTTTCCAGGCTCTTTTTTCTTCAGATACTGGGAGATTATTGAAGATAACATCTTCTCCGCCGTTTCGGATTTCTTACGAGGCAATTGTAGCATTAATTGCATTAATCATACATACATTACCTTAATCCCTAAAATCAATTTCCCGGAGAAAGCAGGAGACTTCAGACCCATAAGTTGCACAAATTTCATTTATAAAATCATATCTAAAGTACTTGTTGGCAGACTTAGGCCATTGATGGACTCTACCATTGATCCTTTTCAAAGTGCATTTATCCCTAATAGAGCCATCCATGATAACATTCTTATTGCTCAACAAGTCGCTCATGCGCTTAGAAAGAAAAGGAAGCATCCCAAAAAATTCTTTACAGCCATGAAAATTGATATGCATAAAGCCTATGACCAAGTGAAGAGGAAATTCCTCGAGCTTCTTTTCTCTAAGATGAATTTTCACCCTACTTGGGTCAGATGGCTTATGAACTGTATATGCTCTGTTTCTTACTCTGTTGTTGTGAATGGAACTCCAACCACCCTTTTTTGCCCCGAGAGAGGACTTAGACAAGGTGACCCTTTGTTACCATATGTCTTTGCCCTTATGACTCAAGCTCTTTCGGCACTCATTGCTGAATACCAGCATAATGGACTCATCAAAGGTTTGAGAATTACAAGGAATTTTCCTTCACTTACCCATATTTTTATTCGCTGATGGCTCACTGTTTTTCTTGGAAGCTTCATCTTCGGAAGCTCTTGCTTTCCAAGACTTGTTGTACCACTATTATTTTATTTCAGGACAAAGCTTCAATTTGAGCAAATCTGGAATCCTCTTCAGTCACAACACACTTGCGGACATCCGATGCAATATCTCTGAGATTCTTCAAATCAAACAGGTTAAGGATTTGGGCAAGTACCTTGATCTTCCTACATCTTGGGGAAATTCCAAAATTCAAGCTCTTAATTGGGTGAAAAATCGAATCAATGAAAAGATGGACAATTGGAAATGCATGTTCCTCTCTCACAGTGCCAAAGAAGTACTCATTAAATCTGTCATCTAGGCAATTCCAGCTTATTCCATGTCTACCTTCCTGTATCCCAAAACTGTGTGCAAGCAACTCTGTGCAGAAATTGCTAAATTCTGGTGGAAGAAAAATAATAAAAAAAGGCATTCATTGGATCAATTGGAAGCATCTGTCTAATTCTAAATCTGTGGGTGGTATGGGTTTCAAAGACCTTCACCAGATGAACCTCGCTTTACTCGCTAAACAAGCTTGGAGACTCATACACAACTCAGACTCGCTTGTTGCTTCAGTTCTTAAAGGAGTTTACTTTCATTCTGAATCAGTTTAGAATGCAAAGTTGGGTAGGAGACCATCATGGACCTGGAAAAGCCTCATCAAATGAAGAGATTTCTTGAAGGCTGCATCATTTTAGGTGGTTGGTAATGGACAAACAATCAATTTGTGGACAGACCCTTGGCTCAATAGCTTTAGGAATTTGAACAAACCAGCCAATGTCAACTTAACCAAAGTCGCTAATCTGTTTGCTTCATAATCCAACACTTGGAATCATCCGCTCATCTTGGGGCTATTCTCAAAAGAAATTGCTAATGAAATTCTAAATACATACATCCCAGAATATGATTGTCAAGATCGTATTGTCTGGCCATACACTACAAATGGTGCTTACACTGTCAAAATTGGCTACCATATAGCTAGAAAGCAGACACAACAATTTGACAACAAAGCCAGTAGCTCCTATCAAACGCCGGTTGTACTGTGGAATTTGATCTGGAATCTCAAAGTATTGCCAAAAATTCGTAATTTCATCTGGAGAGCATGCTCAAATGCCTTACATACACAAGAAAATATGTACAAATGGAAAAGCTCTTCAACTCCTATATGCCAAATTTGCAAAGCTGATTCTAAGACTGTGGAATATATGCTCTTAATATGTCCTTGGACTCATCAGTTTTGGTGGGGAAGCTCGCTTCAAATCTGTATTGATACCAGCACTATAACAAGGTTGGACTCCTGGCTTCTCAACTTCTCATCAACATTCAAGTTAGCAGGTTTTCCTAAGGGCCTCGGCGAATAAAAAATTGCTAACTATTGCTGGCATATATGGAAAGAGATATGCTCTTACATTCTAGAAAGGAATCAAATTAATGTGCACATGGCTCTAACAAAGGTAGATTCCCTTTTTATTGAGTTTTCAAATGCTCGTGGTTTGTTGTTCAACAAACAGTCAAGCCTTAACTTGGCCACTTCTCACATCTCTTGGTCACCCCCTTCCCCAGGCTGGTTCAAGATCAACATCGATGCATCCTTTTTTGAATCCGGCTTGGCCTCACTCGCAGCTATTTGTAGAGACTTAAAAGGTGATCTCCTGCATGGAATAACCTACAAAGTCTTTTACGGCTCTGCCTTGGAAGCAGAAACTTTGGCAATGAAATATGCTTGCATATTCGTGAAAGATTTAGCCATCGACTACATCATTTTTGAAAATGATGCACTATCTGTCCTCGAAGCAATCAAATCATCAGGTCAAGAATGTCACTGGATGATCAAGACTATAGTGGAGGATATCCTCCGAATTGCAACTGAATTCCGACACTATAGGTTTCAACATACAAATAGGACAGGTAACCGAGCTCCTGATTAGGTGGTGAGAAACAATTTGTGTGACAAGTTACCAATTGACTGATTTTCAAACATTCATTTCCAACTTAAGGACATCCTTGTAACTGACTTTTGCCCCACAGGAGTGGGTTAATTTGCGTGTATTTCCTTACGTTTCATATTAATAAAATTGTCTCTTATTTACCAAAAAAAAACGGAGAGAGGTGTTGTAATGACTATTGTAACCTTTATCCCATTATCACTACAAAAAGAAGGTAAATTAGAAAAAGGTATAAGAGTCAATTTGGACAAAAAATTTATCTTTTTCTTCCGTTTTTTTTTCTAATCCAAACAAAGAAAGTTCATGATCTTTTATGATCTTTTCCTTTAAAAATTTTTCCAATCCAAATAAGATTTAATCATATCATTTCATTTCCTTTATTATTTCATCCTTCCCTTTCCATTATTAGATTTCCCTCCTTTGAATCCGGACAAGGTGAAAAAGTTGTCCCATGCTAATTTTCCTTATTCAGTTTGGTGGTTGTAATTCCAAAGTTTTTTTTTTTTTTTGGTCGAATCCCGTTATTGTGTTGAGCAATCCCAGCTTACAATGACACTTTTTAAGTCTACAGGATTTTGTCAGTTAATGACGAATATGACTTAGTTTATGGATACAAGGATAGTTAGATTATGATTCGTGATTAAAAATTTCGTATTCGAATTTATGCTTCTTTATTATAAATATTATTTGATTTTTGATTGTTTAAGAGGATATGGTGTGATATGCTACTACATGATGGGATTTATGGGCTTAGGGTGAGTCGAATGTTGTGCTATATAGAATGGTTTCCACTCATCAAAACCAAAAAAAAAGAAAAAGAAATGGTTGAAAATACAATGACATGAGATACTTAGGGTGCTATTTTAAGTATTTTAAAAAAATGTGTTCCTTATTTAAAAAAAAAAAAAACTTTTTTAGCAATGTTTTTTGTGATTGTTCTTAAATACTGTTATGCGAAATTTGTTTTTAAGAACTAGAAAGTGAAAACACATTTTATATATTTTTATGTGGTAAACAACACAATACCCCCTATGATTTACCCAAACTGCAGGTTTGCCTCCAGTGGTTGCTAAAGTAGTAAGACCCCTATGTGGTCTGATGAAATGGTGCACACGCCCCCTTAATACTAACAACTATTAATTTCTTAACGATAGTGTGTAAAATGACAAATATGCCCTTTGAATATTAACAAAAAGAAAAATTTATGAATCATAGCATGACTCCTATCCAATCAATAGGCAAGTATCTCTTAAGTTTGCATTTAACCACCCATTAATCACACAATTGATTAACAGTTCTCCTAATATATTGAAGTCTCATAGTAGTGGAACTTTCACTAACAATCTTTTGGATATCTTTCAGTGTTGATCTTGCTCTCCAAATAACAAGTCTTAGAAAATTAATTATTTTGAAAACGGCTTTTGCATAATTACTTTCCAAAAATAATTCTTACATTAAAAATCTGAATAACAAATAGACATGCATTCCTGATTGCTATTAATTTCTAAAACTGATTGCAGTGAATGGTATCAGCTTGCCCATGGATGAAACCACCTCTCCAATCTCTACAAATGAAAGCACATGATGTAAACCATTGAGAAGATAATAAGCAACTCCATGATGGAATTCAGTCTTGGTGTGGCAAGTCTGGTCCGTACACAAACATATATTTTGTACATTTTGTGCTTCATTAATTGCCTAACTATTGTCTGCAACATAGAACATTGCCCAACGCTTACATGTGTATAATGATTTTTATGCCCTTCTCTTATTTTATTTTGAATGTTTATATAATTGATATGGTTATAATTAACATAAAAACAAAGAGCAAAAATTGTCCTCACAGGAAATAGTATTTTTTCCTCCCTCCATTTTATTCCAAATTGAAATGATCATATTTTAGAAGTATGGAGATGTTAAATTTATCACCTCTATACACCAACCGCTTAATCCCTCCCAAACCAAATAAAGGAAGAAGTGAACCCTTCCCCTTCCTCCCATTTCTCCCAATCCAAACACAGTGTTAATGTAGTTATGGGTCTAAATCTCTCGAGTAGTTTCCTTTCGCATGGTTACATATATTTTTGGGATATCATGAGACACATTCACGCAGACACCAAAAATTTGGTGGGGGACATGTTTGATATCGAAACTCTTAAGGGTCGCAGTTGATCCTATAACTGGAGGAGCAAATAAGAATAGAAGTCATGACAAAAAACCTCTAGTTTAATGGTATTTTTTCGCTGTTAGTGTGAGAGAATATGAGATCAATGCTCTTAAATAATATCTTTTAATATATATTGTACAATTTAGTTCTCCCTTTAAAAAAAAAAAGTTAAAAAAACCGAAGTCACCAATGCTTTTAACTTCTCCTTGGTACTTTCGGTGTTTTTGAACAGAATCATAGGAAGTACTTCAGTCTGTCAGACAGACCGATCCGTCTCTCACATATGAAGTAAGTCTCATATAAATGAGGCCCATCTCCACACTAATGCAGATCAGTCTGTCTAAACAAACTGAATACTTTTCCCAGAATCATAGTTTGTACGCGTAGAGATAAAGAGCATATTTAACAAATATTTCTCCCTTGAGAAATTATTACAAGCGACAAATGAGCGTCCGTATCTCTTATATAGGATAAATTTTACACATGTAAGATCTACTCGAAACCAATTATAAGTGGACGTTTGTCTAGTTGTTTCTAATAGTTTTTCCTCCCCCTTACAATAATTGAGGCATAAGTTACCGAAACATGCGAAAAAAGACTGGTGTGGGCCATTATGTTCATTGGAAGTTTCCGTGAGTAGTGAGATAGCAATGTACTAAAGCATTTCATGAGCCGTGAGGTCTTTCCATGTCTTCTCATAAGAATTGGAGATCGCTTTCAGTAATTGTACCATCCAATACCCATTAGTTTCTTGGGGAGGAAGTTCTTGTTAAATGATGAGGACTTTAATGAATTCTCAGTCTCTTTTTCTACCTCCATGGCCCGGTCTTGCCAAGTCTCGAAAAAGTCTTCGCAAGCCACATAGTGGGAGGTAAAAAGTGAAAATACTATTTGTTGGTCTCTTTTCTCTTTTTTCTTTGGAAGGTTTCTTTTCCTCTTCGATTTTTGCCCGGGGGGGGGGGGGGGGGGGGGGGGGGGGGGTGTCATTGAGGGCGTGATTAGGAGAAATTAAATATTTATACTAAAAATAAAACATAAAAGTAGTGAAACAACGTATCTCCAATGAAAAATATGTATATTTTTTTGAAGATCAGAAGATATCATATATGTTAATGAAATATAAAAAGTAGTAAGAGAACTGACAATAATATATCAATCAATTTATGTTAGGTAACCATCTTATTTAAAAGTTTAAATTAATAAAGAGAGATTTTATATTAACAATTTATTATTGTAGTCTCCATTATTTCAATAACATAATTGTAAAATTAGTAAATTAACATAGTGGATTTTTCCATTTCTAGGTTCATACTTGATGATGGGTAAGTAACACATAACACAATATTTCATGCCAAGACATAATGTAGCATGTGTATCTCAATAATTTATGAGGGATAAATAGCATTTTACTCTTTTTCGCACTTCAAGAAAAATACAAGATATTCTCTATTTCTAAACTAACAAAAAAAAAAAAAATCCTACATTCTAGAAGAATTTGTACAAATAACCTCCATTAATATCGGGGTAATTTCTTGCCGAAGAATGAAGGATTTGGAGGAATTTGCAAAATATTTGAAATAAAAGGTCCTTGTTTTGAAAATTTGATGGATGGTGTTTAATTTTTTTTTTCTAGCAATGCCTTAGTTTCCCGTGAAGGAGACATTAGCTAAAGGGGAACAATTGCATCTATAATGCTTTATTCAACTAGATAAATGACTGGTAAAAAGCAATTGACGAAATTGTGGTACATAATATTTTAAAGTTGATAATTCTTTTGCTTTATTTAGTAGGGGCCATAACACACAATTTAATACTCATATAAAAATATATATTTTTTAATGGAATCAATTGATATTTTACACAAAAATACCTAAAAATTGTCCTATAGTTGAAAAAAAAATTGTGTTAATGAAGACTTCAATCCCACTATTAGTGTCGGATCCTAGATTCCAGGATTAGGGTGTGCACTTATTGAAAGGGATCAGGGAGTACGCTAATATATAGTGAGAGGGTTCAATATAATATTTTTTTTGAATTTTTTTTTTTTTTTTTTTGAAAGGCGAAAATTCATTTCGCTTCGTTGTCACATATACATATGTACATGCTATAATCATGTTTTCATTTTTCTTCTCCTTGATGGGATAATACAATGATTTGACATGAACTTTTGTGAAATTTCTTGCCTTTTTCACAGCTCTGATTAGCATATGGTCAAAAGAATGGAAAGAAGAAAATGTGCTGCCGACAGTTATCTTCGTAGTTAAGTAAAGGGTAAATTTCCCATTTAATCCTTATTATTTATATATTTTTTCAATGACATTTTTAATGTATAAAAAAATTCATGAAAATTCTCAATATTTATAAAAATGATTCAAAATAGTTTTTATTATTCAATACTAGCCAAGTTGGTCCTTATTATTTTTCAAAAAATTTAATTTAGTCCCTATTATTTAAAAAAAAAAATCAAATTAGTCCCTACATATGACCCATGTTTAGAGATTAATTTAAAATTTTTGAAAAATAATAGGGACTAAATTTGTTAGTTTTGAACAACAGGGATAATTTTGAATCACTTTTGTAAATATTAAGGACTAATATAAATTTTTTGAAACATTAAAAACTAACTTGAAAAAATTTATAAATAATAAGGACTATTTGCACAATTTACCCTTAAGTAAACACAAATTACAGCATGTGTTCTTGATAGAGTCACACTTTTGGACAGAATGGAACTGTAACTAGTGATGACTATAATGATGAGTTTCGAGAGTAGTTGTCTTATTCTCGTTCGAGATAAAGAGGGACGAGGCGGGACAGAGCAAAGGGTGAAGGTAAGTATTTGTATATAGAGTTATTTTATAGTTTTAGTTCTTACATATTTAGTTTTAAGGTCATAAATATAGAAACCTAAAAAAATGAGACTAGATTAAATTTTATTAGAATTGATAATGAAAAGAATGATGACTTATAATCATTCCTTTAATTGAAAGACTACACACCGTTACTTAGCCATTGCAATCATTTTACATAGATATTCTGTATTCATTGTTGGTCATAGTAAATTTTAGAGATCTATTAGTAGTTTCTAACCGTATTTCAAGATAGTTTTAAAAATATAATTAAAAAAATGATATGTTGAATATTTATGGTGTAAAATAATTGAAAATATATCAACATTTAATAGTAGAGTTGTGATCACTACTACGAGTAAATGACTTAATATCCCTTTTTATTTTGTTAAAAGTGTACAATACCTCCTGTGTTTTTAAACGTAACTAATTACTCTTTGTGTTTTATAAAATAGCTGAATACTCCCCTGTATTTTAAAACGTAGTTGATTAGCCCCTGTGTTTTATAAAAGTCACTGATTATCTCCCTGTGTTTTGAAAAACGTAACTAAATACCCCCTGTTAAAATAAATAATTTTTCTAACGGAAGCGGAGTAGTAAAAACACAAGGGGATATTCAGCTACTTTTATAAAATAGGATGATAACCAGTTACGTTTTAAAATATAGAGAGGTATTCAACTACTTAATTTTATAAAATACAGGAGGGTAATCAGCTACGTTTTAAAATACGAAAAATGAGGATATTGTATATTTTTGACAAAACACCGAGAGGTGTTAAGTCATTTACTTTCACTACTAATATGGGGACATCCAATAACAAGAAGAAAATTATTTTATGGTAATCAATGTGTATCCTATAATACAACAAAATATCTTTCTTCCACAATAATATCTATACTTATATTCCTAATTTGCTATAATTTTAACTTATGTTTTAAAGTTACGTGGTTTAAAAAAATAATAAAAAATTTATAAATAATCTTGATTCCTTATAAAGATTTGCCGACATGACGGGTCTTGGAGTGGTCTCTTAAGTTATAGAATGGGACGTAAGGATAGGTTGCCCTACCCAAATTCATGACATTTGCTTGATTCTTAATTCAATTATACTTTTAGTTTTGTTTTTCAATTTTGATGTGTAGTTGATCCAACGACTATAATTGGGACCAATTAGATGAATAACTATACTTTAGAAGCATGTGACCACGGTCCTTTTTATGACCAAGAAAAAGGAAAAAAGGTTATTTTAGGATCAAAACTTCCTCTAATAAAAATTCAATGGTTTGAACTTCAAAGCTTTCCATGGAAGGGCTTAAACTTCTAAAAGAGAGGTATTTTACACACCGTACACTAACGGTATTAGTATTTTACTCATGTGATATTTTTCATTTCTTTCAAATCCTATGTGTCATTTTCATTTTTCTTTCCAATTCTTATGTGCCTTTTTTTCTTTCAAACACCAAATAAAAACAATTTTTGAATGTCTTACATAGTGTTTAGAAGCGCACTTGTACTGTGGAATTCATTTAATTTATAAATGAATTCTATGAGGATTTGTATTTGCAAACGAATTCTCTTGTTTAGAACTGCAGAATACTATTAAGTCAATTATATCATTTGTAGATATAAATTATGGTTGAAACACATGTAAAATAGGAATTCAAAATTATATTGTACTCATATATCCTTCCTTTATTCTATTAGAATTATTGAAATTTAGAAATGATAAACAAGAATTTTAGGAATATCCAAGGAGCACAATCATGAATTAAAGTAAGGAAGACATGAAAGATAATTAACGTCAAGTATTGGCTAAACATTGTTGATAAGGCATGTATCAATTATCCAAATAAAAGAGCAAATTACGAACAAATTTGTAAGGAAAATTAAAACGAATTGTTAGAATGGAAATAAAAGGAATTTTTTTTGGCATGATTAAACTACAAAATAATTTCAAAGACCAATATGATATCAATCAAACGTGGATAATGACCATGTAATCAAGAAGTGAGAGGATTTAGCAACTCTACAGAAAAATAAACTCCATTTATCTCTTACGCTTATTTTGAATCGACCTTCCTTCATATTAAATATCGTAAAATAATCTTGAAGAAAAATATTATTTATGCCCTTTCTTGTTGATCAATTATTTATCTTCGTGTTTTGTTGAAAGAGGAAGGACGAGAGATGGGGTTTTGGTTTATTTATTTATTTTTTTTTATTTTTGTATTTGAGCCAAATTAAACTAAGTGTAAAAAAAACCCAGAGGGTAATTTGTCTTCAAAAGATAAAAAACTAACTTAAAAATGTGAATTTGTAAATTTCACATCTTCAGCAAAAATTTGGGTAAAACTTAAACAAATCCAAAATTTGCAAATCTTAGATTTTCAATTTTTGAAAGTGATGCTTCCATATTCCGTAAAATTTTATGGAATTCATTTGTTTCAAACAGTCTGTTAAATTTAACAACATCATCATAAATTCTAGGCTTTTTAAAATTTAAAAAAATTTAAAATATATATATATCTACTTACACATATAAACACAATTATATATATATATATATATCTGTATAAGAGGAAAGTCTACTTATTCCAGTGTTCTATATAGGTTTGTATTTATATGTGTAGGAATATGTATGTGCACATATATTACTACAATACTTTACCTCTTTGGAAACACAAATTTAAAAATAAAAATATTATTACAAAAAATAAAAAAAATTATTGCAATACGTGTCTTATTTCCATAGTTTTATAACCATTGCATAAATAGAGACTTTTTGCAATGGTTTTATTTAATTGCAATGATTAAACTTTTTTTATTACCTCTTGTTAATAATTTTTAATGAGATTACTTTTTTACAGTAGTTCTAAATTATAGTTTAATTGCAACGATCTTTAAAATTGTTGCTTATTATCAACAAAAACTATTGCAGTAGAGAATTTGCAATAGAGATATATACAACGACACTATATGCGATAGTTAAAGTTATTTACTATGGTTATTTAGCCTTTTTGCAACAATTTTAAGAATTTTTAATGTTACAACAGGTAAAAAATGTAATAGTGTATATAAACATATTTTTTTTAGCTTTAAAATAATCTAAAATTTATTACGTTGTTGTTGAATTTAAAATATTTAAAATAATTTTTATTTGGGATTTTAAAAAAAGGCACATAGGAATTGAAAAAGAAAAAAAAAGACACATAAGATTTGAAAAAAGAAAAAAAAAATGTCATGTAAATAAAATACTAATACCGTTAGTCAACGATGTGTAAAATGACTATTTCTTAAAAGTTTGAATCCTTTCATGGACGGTTTTAAAGTTCAAGCCCATAAATTCATATTAGACCAAGTTTAGGTCCTAAGATGGCTATTTTTTTTTTAAAAAAAAAAGTTAATAACTTTAAGGAAAAATTACACAAATGGTCCCTATTATTTCTTTAAAATTTTAAATCCATCCCTATTGTTCAAAATTAATCAATTTAGTCCATATTATTTAAAATTATCCAATTTAGTCCCAACTGTTTAAAAAAAAATTAATTTACTCACAATTAATCTTTTTTAACATTAAGGTCTAATTTAAATTTTATATAAAAATAATAGGGACTAAGTTTAATTTTTTAAAGAAATAATAGGGACTAAAATGACTAATTTTGAACAATAGAGACGAATTTAATTTTTTTAGAAATAGTATGGACCAAATTGACTAATTTTAAATATTAGAGACGAATTTAAAATTTAAAAAAATAAAAGAGACTATTTGCCCTATTTTCCTTAACTGTAAACTAGTACAAAACATCTTCTCTTCGGTCAGGCATAATCAAAAATAAATTCTTTTGGAGGTTGTAAGTTTATAGTGGGGAAAAATGAAGAATTAGTCCCCATTGTTTTACCAAAAATCAGTTTAGCCATTATTTTAAAATGCTCAAAAAGGTCTCCAATGTTTGCAAAATGATTCAAATTTATATACAAAAACACACAATCACACCCACAAGTACAACACACAAACACACCCAAAAATACACACAAATGCACACTAACTCACCAAAAAAAACACACACAAACATGCACTAACATACCCAATTATACACATAAATACACATATACACACGCATACACACTCATATAAAAAACATGCACACAAACACATACACAAACTCACAAACCCAATAACACATACACAAATACACACACAAACACATATACAAGCACACACACACATAATGGCTGGGGTTGTCAAGGAAAGAAGAAAAAAACAATAGTAGGGTGAGAGGTTGGGTTCGCATGGGTATCGCAAGGGGAAATGGTTAGGTTCGCAGGGTTGGGGGTTGGGTTCGTAGGAGTAGAGGGTTGGGTTCACAACGGTGTTGTATGGGTGTGGGATTAGGTTCGTAGGGAGGAGGGGTAGGGGTCGGGATCACAGGGTGGGGTAAGAGGTTGGTTTCACAGGGAGAGGAAATGGGGGTTTGCTGGGCGGTGGGGTAGGGTTGAGGGTGGCGGCTGGCAGAGTGGGTGGCTAGGTGAGGGCTGGGTGAGGTGGAAGATGAAGAAGAACGGTAGGGATAAGTTTTTAATTTTTTACGTAGGGGTAGTTTAATTATTTTATTAAATTTATGTTAGGTTTTTAACGTCAAGGACTAAAATAAAATTTTTTTTTTTCTGAAACATTAGGGACTTTTTTGAGCATTTTGAAACAGTGGAGACTAAATTAACTTTTGGTGAAACAATATGGACTAATCTTGCATTTTTCTTTGTATAGTGCTTTATACATATATGAAATTGGATCTCAAACCTTGCAGACGCTTTATCTCCGTTGTTGGGTGTAATATTGATATATTATTTCAGCATCTTTTCACTTAAATTTTGTTAGTTCTTGAGTAATTTATGAGCAATTTGATTGGTTCCATGTTTGTTTTGCGATGTAGGTGAATTATATGAGAAGACATGGATTGTGAGGCCAAGATTGAGAAAAAATGAACAAGGGCAAGATTTTATGCAACTAGTGAAGAGATTGAAGAACAAATAGAAGTAATACAGTCATGGCGCAGCTGCGTAACGTCATAGGAAATTTAAGGGTAATTTGATAAAAATGCACGAAAAGAAGAAAAACCTACGATAAAAGAAGATATTAGACGTTGAAAAAAAGAGGAGGTTTCTGGCGGCTATTTTGGTGAGCAAAGAGGACATTTTTGGATAGGAGAAAACGCGAGAAACTGCAAGATTGATGAGGAAGGACGGATTCGAGACAAGATTTTGCCACGACTTTCTTGAGATTTCTAGTTTTTCTCTCTTTCTCATTATGAACTTTAATAGATTTTAGATTTCATTTACATTTATTATGAGTTGCTAGATTATTCTTCTAGGGTTTCGATGTAGCCAGATTTTGATAACTCGAACTATGCTGGGTTGATTGGCTAATTGATTATTCTATTTTTATGCTGAGTATTTCACACTATACTTAATGCTTGTGATTATCTGGCCAATAATTGTTTATTTTGTGGTTTAGTTTGAGACTAAGAAGTGATAGCTAGATTAGACCACGAGTGGAGTATCATTAAATTGTCATAAGCTAGAGATAGTTATGAGATCTAATGCAGCGTTTAAATTTCTAGAATTTAATGCATTCCATAAGTTCACAGTTATCACAGAGATGTAGGTAGCTTGTTTATTGGGATAGGGTATTGATGCTTGAGAAATATTAGTATTTACCTTAGCGAAATTGCTGGCAGCATAAGGAATAGTCATCAATTGAAATTAATCAACAGATTCGAGTAGGATAAATCTTGGTGAATTCGTAATCCCTAGAACTCTCCAATTATTGAATCAAAATTTCCACTAAATTCACGATTTTTTAGTTGTTAGTTTCATTAGTTTCGTTAATTCTTTAGTTTTTAATTATAATCTCTCAAACTTTGAGCATTTGAATAAAATTAGAGCTAAATCAATTTCGGTAATTAATAATCTCAGTACTCGTGGGAATGATCTTTACTCATCATTTTATTACTTGTTGCGATATGTGCACTTGCGTTAGAAATCACACAACAAGTTTGAGACAAGATTTTGCCACGACTTTCTTGAGATTTCTAGTTTTTTTTTTCTCTCTCTCATTATAAACTTTAATAGATTTTTGATTTCATTTACATTTATTATGAGTTGCTAGATTATTCTTCTAGGGTTTCGATGTAGCCAGATTTTGATAACTCGAATTATGTTGGATTGATTGGCTAATTGATTATTCTATTTTTATGCTGAGTATTTCACACTATACTTAATGCTTGTGATTATCTGGCCAATAATTGTTTATTTTGTAGTTTAATTTGAGACTAAGAAGTGATAGCTAGATTAGACCACGAGTGGAGTATCATTAAATTGTCATAAGCTAGAGATAGTTATGAGATCTAATGCAGCGTTTAAATTTCTAGGATTTAATGCATTCCATAAGTTCACAGTTATCACAGAGATGTAGGTAACTTGCTTATTGGGATAGGGTATTGATTCTTGAGAAAAATTAATATTTACCTTAGCGAAATTGCTGATAGCATAAGGAATAGTCATCAATTGGAATTAACCAACAGATTCGAGTAAGATAAATCTTGGTGAAATCGTAATTCCTATAACTCTCTAATTATTGAATCAATTTTTTTCACTAAATTCACGATTGTTTAGTTGTTAGTTTCATTAGTTTTGTTAATTCTTTAGTTTTTAATTATAATCTCTCAAACTTTGATCATCTGAATAGAATTAGAGCTAAATCAATTTCGATAATTAATAATCTCAGCTCTCGTGGGAACGATCTTTACTCATCATTTTATTACTTGTTGTGATACATGTACTTGCGTTAGAAATCACACAACATCCATCTTTAAGGACAATTTTGTCCCTATAGAGATTGATTAATTGTACTATTTTGCCCTTTGAATGAAACTTTTACACTAACAAATATATATTAGAGAATAAAATATTTCGAATCTCATAGATGAATTTACTTGATGCCATTTGGAATGGTTTGGTGAGTTAGCTGAAATTTTAGCATAGACAGTCAAAAACCTAAGAAATCGTCACTAGGGCTTTGGTCAAGTCTCGCTGGTTACATCTGTAATATGTGTTGTACAAATTTAGACTTCTCTTGAATTAAAAAAAAAAATTAAGAAACCGGTACGAATTGGGAACGAATACTTTTGACATTGGTGAATACAGCCTGTAAACATAAGGGCAATGAGTGATTCTAATTGAGTTTTATAAGGTGAGCAAAAAGATGTTCAAGTTAGTAAATGAAAAAATAATTTGTATTCGACCAAAACCAAAAAAGAAAAAATACATTTGTGAGTAATTGGGATTTGGGGGCTTATCGATGCGTAAAAGTATGGTACTTTGAGGGGTGAAGTATCAATTTATTTTTTAATGTTTTCATTAATAGGTAGGATTGATATATTTGAATAGAGTTTGGAATAAAATAACATTCTCAATTTTTTTCGATTTTCATGCTTGGTATATAGGAACTTGGGAATCCCATTCCTAAGGTAATCCCATTCCTGCGTATATGATAATAGTCATTACAGAGCAAACACATGGGAATGAGCCATTCCCATGTGTTTGGGAATAACATGACTACCATACCCCTGTATTTCAATAATAATAATAATTATTATTTAAAATATTATTTTTATAATAATTATTATCATTATAAAAATAAAAAAATAAAAAAATTATAAAAATAAAAATAAAAGAAAAAACTAAAAATAAAATAAAAATAAATAATAATAATAATAATAATAATAATGAATAAAATTAAAAAAAAAAAAAATAATAATATTTATTAAAATAATAATAATAATAATAATAATAAATAAATAAAATAAAAATAAAAAATAAAAAAATAAAATATTGATTAAAATGATTATTATTATTAGTAATAATTATAATAATAATAATAACATTAATAATAAAGATAATAATAATAATAATAAAGTAAAATAATAATGATAAAAATAAAAACAATAATAATAATAATAATACCAAATATAATAATAATTATTATTATTATAATTATAAATATAATAGTAATAATAATAATAATAATAATTTTTGTTGTTGTTGTTGTTATTATCATTATTATTTATTATGTTTATGTTATTTACGGTTATATTCATGTTTATGTTTATTTTTAATACTATAATAATAAAATTGCAATCTTGTCATATTGTACAAAGCATTCTCATTACTACTCTTCATTCCCAGAACATATCAAACATGTCTTTTGCATTCCCAAGTTCATTCCATTCCGAGTTTCATTCCATTCTTTGGCCAATTCCATTACTGTCAAAATCCATTCTAGTATATCAATCACTACCATTGAGTTTTTTCGATATTAATAATTACCGGATGAGGTATTTGGATAATCACAAATTTCTTCGGAGATATTTGAGTATGCATAGATGACATCAATCATCTTATTCTTTAGAGCTTGTTTGGGATTCATGAGGGAAAAAAATAATAAATGAAAAAGAAATGATTCAATAATAAAGAAAAAAAAATGAGAAGGATTAAATCTTTGTGTGAATTAAAAAAAATAAAATGGAGAAATAAATTTTATAAACAAATTGACTTTTTTACCCTTTTTAATATGTCTTCTTCTTTTTGCTAATAATTAAATTATAATAATTTAACAATCATTTAAAATCTAATAATCCCAATCACTTCTTTTGACCTTAATTTTACAATCACCATATAAATGGTTTTTAAATTCACCTCTTAACTCATCCTTCCCCGACCCTTCAATCCAGACAAAGGGAGGGATTTAAAAATCCCTACAATCACCTACATAACCTACCCTAACCCTCCCAATACAAACAAAGGATGAAATTTAAAAATTCTTCCTAAACCAATCCTTTTCCCAAAACCCCCCAATCCAAACAAGCCATGTTTAAGTTTCTACTATACTAAGAATGATTCTGACATGATTAAGATGACATGCGTTTACATTTGATTGACTTGTAGCATCAATACTATTTCATTTTTCTTTTGTTATTCCTTAGAATGGATATGCTAGTCATCATAGTTGGTAACATGAACTTTGTAACTACCCTTTTTAATATGTCTTTTTGCTTGTGTAGTCTTTTTGAGAGAGTCTTTTTGGTTATTGAAACCATCTTACTACCATTCTTAACATTGCTAATAGATTCTTACCATTACTATGCACTGCTGAAGCCTGAAAGATTCTTGCTACAATCTTTAGAGAAAGTCTTTGAAATGTTAGGTGGTGCATAAATTTTATACGCATGTGAAACCTTCCTACTCTTGGACCCCTCGACTCCTCTCATATTTTATTTTAACTTTGAGGGTACAAAGGCAATATCAGAATCTAGTGACCTCTCTTTGTAGATGAGTATCTATGCTGCTTGTTTATGTAGTCCAAAGCTACCCCACACGAAGAAGTCACGAAATGTAGCTAAAGCAAAGTATAATTTCCTTGGTAAGACATAAATAAAAATTTGAGTTTTATAAGAAAAGAATTGTGAGAAAAAGGATTTAAAAATTTTGAAATCAAGACAGAATGATCTTATAGTAACATAAGAAAAATTATAGTAAAGTGAGATAAATTTGGATTCACTGATATCATATAACATAAGAGAAAAATCTAATAGTGATGATATACTCATATAGTTATTATATAATGAGTTACAATAAATATGATATATTGCAATAGTTATGATAAATTAGCT
The DNA here is from genome assembly GCA_037974665.1 of Ehretia macrophylla. Lineage (NCBI taxonomy): Eukaryota > Viridiplantae > Streptophyta > Magnoliopsida > Boraginales > Ehretiaceae > Ehretia > Ehretia macrophylla. The sequence goes on along the minus strand of CM075767.1, from coordinate 16,752,467 downwards.
GGATATAGTATTAGTATTAAATTTCTCTCATAACATTATGTAATATAAGATGATTTAAATCTAAGTGAGACCATTTTGAGTTTCTCAAAATGTTAAAAATAATGTTTGCGTGAAAATTATTCTATCCAGACATTTGAAAATTATGTCTATCCAATCAAATACTATTGTTATTTTAATCACTAAATACTAAAAATCTCACGTAAATTGTACAAAAATATAATTTTAAAACTCTCATAATGAGATTTGAATCCTTTAATAACGCGTTTAACAAATGGACCACTTGCGCACCAAGGTAACATTTGACGTTTTTGTCTTCGAACCAATGGACATGAGACACGACACACTTCCTTATTGGATGACATAGTCACGTTTAACGTAAGCTAACATGCATCAGCAAAACATTATAATCATTATAATAGTACAATAAAGAGTCGTGTGTATGACATGGAAGGAATATTATTAGACCCACATCTCCTTAAAATTTTATTTGTTGAAATTCACTCTAAACAAATAATTTTATTAAATGCATTAAAAATTAAAAAAATTATAATTTAACGACATGTATTTTAATATATGCTTTAAATTTATTAATTGTCAAATAATATCTATAACAAAAAATGTGTTGTAAACTAAAATTTAAATATAAAAAAAATAACACTAAAGTAAGAGAGAATTTGAGAGAGAAACATTATTAATTTTTTCAAGTGTGTTTCCTTCTTACAAACTTCTTTTATTTATAGAGTTTTTTACTATCTTAATGATATACTCATTACATTACATTTACATCACATTTCATATACATATAATAATCTCCATTATACAAGAATCCTATAAGTATCTTTTGACCATTTAATTGTAGTAATTTTTCACTAATAAAAAAATTCTATAAAAGAATTTCTTTTTTTAATAAATTTATAACGATAAATATCTATAATATCGTATTTTTCATAGCAAAATGTAAAATTTTGACTAATATTTCACTACCATGCATATCTTTTATTTAGATGGATATGTATTCAAAGTTGCAAAAAGCAAAGAAAGAACAAAGAAAACGATATGATATTCTCTTTCAAACAAAAGATTGACTAGGGATTGACCCACACCCACTCACTCACTCTCACTATCTCTCTATCTATATATACATACAGTCTGTATATATATATATATATATATATATATATACACACACGCACAAAAGCACACAGTGATGGTTTATGTTTGTAGTGGTATATAAGAGAGCTTCTGATAGGGTGATCAGTTTGTTACAGCAGTGTGATAGTAGTGGTGTTGCAGTTGAAGTCTCTTCAGTGTTTACTTTTGCTTGGTGAGACTTTTTTTTTTTTTTTTTTGCTTTTAATTCAACTTGATCACACCATGGAAAACCCATAAAATAAAAATAGAAAAAAAAAATGCTAAAAAAACACTTGCTTTGAGTCTTTAACTATGGTTAAGAGTAGTGTTTGAGTCATTTTTATGTAGAAATCATGTGATGCATTACTTGGTAAAAAATGTTGTCTTTTGGGTTCTTTGTTGTTAGAATGCTATTATGTGTTTTATCTGGCTGTCTTTTGAACCCATGAATTCTTTTGTTGTGGTAGACTATATGGATTTGTGGACGTTATTGATGCATCATATTTGTAAAAAGAAAGAATTGGATCGTGTTTAGGCCGGCTTTCGGTTGCCTAATTCTACCCTCCGTCTTTATTCCGACTTGTGATCGGCAATGATAAGGATAAAAACTGCACTTTGTTCGATAAATCAACTAAAGAGACAAAATTATCCATGATTTTTATAGGCAGAGTAATTTTGAGGGATTACAGATTAGCCAAAGCTACAACTTGTTCATTTGTTTCCATGACAAAATTGAGTAAGATTTCTTGTATTATTTGCTGTACTTAAGGGTAGGAAAACCCAAGTTGATGATGGACTTTGTTCTAACTTCTTTTCCTTCTCTTTAGATATTTTACAGTGGTCGTTTTGATCAATACTTTTCAATGGTTATATTTATGGTCATTAGTAGTAAGGGGGATGTGGCACAACCTTAAAGTTGTCGCATGTGCCGTGGAGGTCACAGCTTCTAGCCATGAAAACAAGTTTTTTGTAAAATTGCAAGATAAGGCAGTGTATAATAGACCAAAGTGGATCCGACCCTTTTCTTTGGGACCCACTCATAGAGGGAGTTTCGTGCATCGTGCTGCTAGTAAGTTGACGATCACATGTATTTTCAGAATTTGAACTACTATGTGATAACTCTACTTCTCCTTCATGAGTCATCTTTCCCTTTTCCTCTTTCTTCTTTTTCAATGTTTCATGCACCTCAACACAGTTAAAATGCTAATCCACCCACTATACGTAGTTTCATATGCACCAATTTTAGCTGCATTATGTGTTAGTACACTAGAGAAAAATAATGCAAGTGAATCATCTAGGATGACTCTTGCTGTCCCTATTATTGCGTATAAAGAAAATTACCAATACATTTTATTGTACTCCTCTTCTGAACATATATTTCCAATAGCAATATTTCTATATCATTAAGTCCTAATTCCGGCTTAACAACATTAACAAAGTTTTAATAGGACTTACTCGTCTAATAACAGAAAAAAACAGAACTTCTAAGTGATTTTCCCTTCATCTACTTCTAGTAAATGTACAAGCATCTGCATTTCAATTTTAATGTATTAGTTACAATGAGCTTCACAATGAGATGCTTAAAGGCGCAATTAGTGATGTCTAAGGCTTGATAAGACTTTTGGCACAGCCAGCATCTAAATTTTGCGCCAGCTTGTTGGTTGAAAACTCAGCCTTTATATATGTGGGTACAACTACCGAGCGTGGTTGTAAATATAAGAGTTTCGTTTTGACGGTTCACTTGGTAGCTAATTATGACGAGGGGATGGTCAGCATATGAAGATTAGGAGATTGAATGATGCAATGTAGAACTAATGCAGTTGAGCAAGTCAAAATGAAAAGGAACATTGTTGCTCAGTTAAGTTGTACAAATAGTTAAGGTTTTCTCTTTAGTAATTCGCAAACACAAATTCAAACTTTTTGTTGGTATACGAACAGGTTTAGATTGCGCCTTCAAAGGATCATGTCCAAAACTTTGTCTTCACATACTGAAGAAGTTTCCCTTTCTTTTGGTTGCATATATGGTGATATATGCAGAATAGACACTTGTGTACAATATTATTTATTTGAGAAATGCATGATATGTCTGTCATTCACTTTCTTTGAGAGTCCATGTATTTTTCTACCTTATTGAAGTGTCAAACTTTTGGTTTTCCCTAACATTTCTTCTGTAAATATGTGAGATACATACACTTGATGTAGTTGTCATGCTGATTTAGTATTACTTCAAATGCAGTTAAATTTGGCTATATGGGAAAGACTATTCAGGTCTTTGGATTCCCTTACCTTGTGGCTGCAGATGCAGTTATAACATTCTTGGAGCAATACACAGGCCGAGGAACCGTATATGCTATAGAGGTTAAGCCGTCTAAAGGAGGGCGAAGAGCATATGCTAGAGTCCAATTCACTAATGATCGGAGTGCTGAACGTATAATCTCCTTGGCAGAGCAACGCCTGTATTATGGATCTTCTTATTTGAGGGCTTGGGAAATGGATATTGATATTACACCAACAAAGCCCAGAACGTTTGTGCATCAAATGGAATGCATAACTCTAAACTTTGGATGCCAGATATCCGGAGAGAACTTTTCAATGCTATGGAGAACGACAGATGTGACTGTTGATTTTGGAGCTGGGATGAAAAAGATCTATTTCTTCTTTAGCTTCAATTTTGTGGAATACAAACTTCAACTCTCGTATCAAAATATTTGGCAGATCATGCTATATCGTCCTCGTGGTCAAAATGCAAAATTTCTCCTTATACAGGTTTTCTTGCTTATATTCATTTAATGCTAGTTTATCTCTGTTTTCATCTGGATGCTCTTTTTTTTTTTTTTTCTTCTGGTTATGTATTTTGTTTAAGTAGTGGGGATTTATTTTGTCTGCTGTGTGAATCTCCTGATATTGCGAGTTTACATGTTTTGGTACCTTTGGTTATTCGTAAGTTACATTATTAATGAGGATATCTTCAAGAAAATGTTAGATCATTTCTTAATCGTCTTTTTTCTTTTCTTTTTGTGTACTAATAAATGTGAGAAAGGCCCAAGCTTTGCATCTAATTAATTATTTAAATTTTTTTGGCTTAGGTTAATTTTTTTTGTGGCCTGTTATTTTGAAAATTTCTCGTCTGCCATTTGTAAAAGGCAAAGAGAAAGAGAGAGATTGACTTAGTGTTCTAAATGAGCACTAACCTCTACTTTTATTAGTTTTAAAAAATACATATTACCCAAATACCCTTACTTACAACCCTTCCTGCTAAGCTGGTGAATATAAATTATATGTGCCTAACTTATTATAAATATCCTCAACTTAGGGACCTCTTAAAGGTCTGGTGACAAATCAGGTTGTTGCAACTGATGTTAAGTAGTGACGATTCTTTCTTCAACACCTGATCTTTCACAAAGTGGTAGTTAGCCTCAATGTGCTTTGTTCGCTTGTCAAACACTAGATTTTAAGCTATTTGATTGCCACACGATCATTCCCGTTTAGATTCATAGGATTACAACAGACTATTTCAATCTTCAGGAGCAAATGCTTCACCACTACTAGTTGCAAGTGGCTAATCAAATAGCTGTATTCTGATTCAGCAATGAATCAAGCCACCATATCTTGTTTCTTGCTTTTCCACAAGATTAGGTTGTCACCTAACAAGGATACAATATACTGAATTGGAACTTCTATCAAATGGACTTCTTGTCCATTTTGGAGTCCGAATAATGAATAATCTCAATATGTCCTTGATCTTCATATTATAGCCCTTTTCTGTGAGCATTCTTGGTAGACTAAAGGAAACGAACAATGGCCTCCCAGTGATTTCCCTGTGGAGAATTTATTGATGGATTAATTACACTCAATATGAAATGAAATATATAACCGAGTCACTATGAGGTAGTTAAGTTTCCGGACTAGCCTTCTATGCCTTCCTTGGTCTTCGTCAACTCCCTTTTAGTTACAAGTTTTAAACTCGGATGTATTAGGGAATAACGTGATGGTGTACCAAGCATCCTAAATCCATTTGTGGTTATACTAGGGGACAACAACAAAATCAAAAGTAAATATGACTAAACATTTAAGGCATTTCATTAACTCACAAACAAAACATTAAGGCATTTAATTAACTTACTAACAAATAATAAATTGAAGAGATGAGGACGAAACAAAACCGATTGTAAGGAAATAGTCGAAGTAGGATGAGCCGACCCAAGTCCAAAGTTTATCTACTTTTACGTCAAAGTTCTTAGGCCAAAATTGTCGCCTTAACATTGTATGCGAATTCTTTCACATTTCACTTCTTAGAATGTAATCTGGATGTGAAATCTGATTGCTCGTTGTCTGTGATCATCCTATTTACTTTGGTTGAAAGGCCTTATGCCGCTGATGGCTGGTAGTAATCTCGTGTAAACAACTATGCTTCTGTACATAGTAGTAGCCTACCAGCCAGGCTGATGTTATCCAGTTTTTATCATTTACTGAACGTCTTTCTTTGACGTTGAAGCAGTAAAGTCTAAACAATGCATTTCAACATATGGTAAACCATAAAAACAAAAATGTAGAGGAAGACAAAACATTAAAATTATAACAATTATATTCCATGTAAGTTTCTCAATGCTTTCAGTTCTTTCTATGGTCAAAGGTGGATTAAAAGATGGCATCTATCCTAGCTAGAAAACTTTTATGTTTCCCCTTGAGTTTCTTGTGCTCTTAGACTTATTAGAGAATTAAATGGAGATAGATTTCGGCTCTGTTTGACCTAGGTGTGAAATTTCAGCTTTTGAGCTGTAGAGTTTTTAGAGTAGAGCTTTTGTTAGAAGTGTTGTTAAACAAAAGTCGTTGAATGTTTGGCCTGTGTTAGACAACGTTGAGCTTTTAAAAATTTTGAGGGTAATATCGGACTTTAAAAATATATAGGGGTATATTTGAGAAAAATGAAAAAGAAAAACAACTTCCCGTATTATGTAAAACAGCTTTGTAAAAACCTTTTTTTAAAAGCTCCAATTTGGAGCTTCTCAATTTTTAGCTTTTTCTAACTTTAGCTTTTACCTAAAAGTATTTTAAAAAATGGGTCAAACAAGTTAGTTCAGTTTTTAAACTCACAGGAAGCATTTTTGAGTGTCTAAAAGTTAAGCCAAATAGAGCCTTCAACTTATGAATCAATATTTCACTATTCAGAGAAAAGTTGATTAAAAAGCATTCATTTAAGAGAAAGTATCTGATTAGCAGTTTCATTACTATTTATTTCTAAAGCATTTTGGTTCACAAAGCTCCAGTTGAAAGAAGTCAATCTGTCCTTGGATATGTACGGTGATGCTTCAAAAGATATGATTTGGCAAGAAAATTCAAATGAGTGCCTAAATCACGAATGGCTTAGGAAGACAGCGTTGAACTCTGCAGAAAGGAACTGTAAAAACTGAGATCTTCAAAAACAGAATGGGATGGCAATGGGATTGACTTATCAATATTACCATTTACCATCTTCTTAGAGTTATCAAATGCACAGATTTTTAATTTGGATTGCTCATCCCCAACTGCAAAGATTGTTTATCGATTTTCTACTTTTCTTATTCTTTTGTATCATGAAAAGAAAGTTCCTAATGTGTATTTTGTTTGCAAATCCTGCATACTTGGTGCCCCATTTATAATCTATCTTTTGCTTGTGAAATAGTGAAATAAGAGAGTTGAATGTGATTTCACAATTTTAATAAAATGGCTTTAAGTGTTCTACTTGCATAGATAATGTATGGCTTATTTTTATTCATTTACTCTTCTCTACTTGATCCAGTTGTTTGGAGCTCCTCGCATTTTCAAGAAACTTGAAAACTCTATTTATAGCTTCTTCAAGGAAATTCCAGATGATCAGTGGGTCAGGACAACAGATTTCACTCCATTTTGTATTGGGCAATCTTCAGGTTTATGTTTGGAGCTTCCATGTGGTGTTCCACTTCCAAATCTCCGTGAATATTTTCTTTATTACAAAGAAAGTGAAAATCAATTCATTTTGGAGAGAGGTGTACCCTATTGTAATAATTCGGCACTTGTTCCTATTGTGCGCCCTTACCGAGGAGTTGAGCTGCCATATGAAATATTGTTTAAGGTTAATGTTTTGGTGCAGAACGGTTGTATTCCTGGGCCAGCGCTAGATGCCAATTTCTTTCGGTTGGTTGATCCGCAGAAAGTTGACAGAGGGTATATAGAACATGCCTTGGAGAACTTATACTATTTGAAGGAGTGCTGCTATGAGCCTGCAAGGTGGCTCAAGGAGCAATATGACAAATATCGCAAATTAAGGCAACTTCCAAAAACACCTACTATCACGTTGGATGGTGGATTGGTATATGTTCGCAGGGTACAAGTAACACCATGCAAGGTATATTTTTGTGGTCCGGAAGTGAATATGTCAAATCGTGTTTTGCGAAATTATCTTGAAGACATAGAGAATTTTCTTCGTGTCTCTTTTGTTGATGAGGAGTGGGAGAAAATGTATTCCTCAGATTTATCTCCCCGTGTGACTACTGGAACTGGGGGTGGAAGGACAGAGATATATGACAGGATACTCTCAACACTTAAAAATGGTATAGTTGTTGGAAATAAGAGGTTTGAATTTCTTGCATTTTCATCTAGTCAATTGCGTGACAACTCTGTATGGATGTTTGCTTCAAGACCTGGGCTTACAGCTGCAGATATAAGGATGTGGATGGGTGATTTTCGCAAAATAAGAAATGTGGCAAAATATGCAGCCAGACTTGGTCAATCTTTTGGTTCTTCCACAGAAACCTTAACTGTTGGTAGAAACGAGATAGAGATTATTCCTGATATAGAGATAGAGAGCAGCAATGTAGCCAGATATGTTTTCTCTGACGGAATTGGGAAAATATCAGCGGATTTCGCTGACAGAGTTGCAACTAAATGTGGCCTTAAAAGTTCTACACCCTCTGCCTTTCAAATTCGATATGCTGGCTTTAAAGGTGTTGTGGCTGTTGATCCCTCTTCGTCAAAGAAATTGTCACTGAGACGGAGCATGTTGAAGTACGAATCTGAAAACACAAAACTAGATGTCCTGGCATGGAGTAAATATCAACCTTGCTTTCTGAATCGCCAGATAATTACTCTTTTGTCTACCCTGGGAATCACTGACTATATGTTTTTAAAGAAGCAAAGAGATGCTGTGGCTCAGTTGGATTCCATTCTAACCGATCCATCAAGGGCTTGCGAGGCTTTAGAGTTGATGTCTCCCGGAGAGAACACTAATGTTCTCAAGGAAATGCTCAAGTGTGGCTATAAGCCTGATGCTGAACCATTTCTTTCAATGATGTTGCAAGCATTCCGTGCATCAAGATTGCTGGATTTGCGGACAAAAGCCAGGATATTTATCCCTGATGGAAGATCAATGATGGGATGTCTAGATGAAAGAGGCACCTTGGAATATGGCCAGGTATTCGTTCAATTTTCTGGTGCCAGACAGAGACCGTTTTATGATGATTCCCTTAGCAGCTCCAGTGGCTGCAACTATATTCTTCAGGGAAGTGTAGTTGTTGCTAAAAACCCTTGTTTGCACCCTGGTGATGTACGCGTTTTAAGGGCTGTCAATGTGCCAGCATTGCACCACATGGTCGACTGTGTTGTTTTTCCCCAGAAAGGAAAGAGGTAAAACAGAAATCAAATTTTCCTAATCTTATGGCCAATAAATTACTTTCTAATAACTTTTATACAATCTTGTTATGAGGTGATTAGAATTGATATTATAAACATTGAAGTAAGAGTGCAGAAAAAAAGTGGTAAATGTTGAGAATTAGTCAATTGCCCAAAATCCTATTATGTTGTATGAAATGGAATTCAAATTATTATATATTGATGTGTTAATACATTATTTAAATATAATATCCCTAGATGAAGTTCGTTTAGTCTTGTAACTACTCACTGGAGATTTTCCATACTAAATCATTAGAGGGGTGTGGAGGGGATGAGTGTCGCCTGGATATTAGTATGTTATTAGTATGTCATCCTAAATTTTTTCCATACTGGTAACGAGTTCATTCATTTTATTAGTATGTTAACTATATTTTTGACAACAGGCCTCATCCTAATGAATGCTCTGGAAGTGATTTGGATGGAGATATTTACTTTGTCTGTTGGGACCCCGACTTGATTCCACAAAAGCAAATCCGACCTATGGATTACACAGCAGCATCTAGCATTCAATTGGATCATGATGTTACAATGGAGGTAATAATGCTCTCACAACTATTAACTGGGCTGAAGGAGTGATATTGCTCCTTTATCTTGTTAATTGTTTCTATCTTTCATTGTTTTCCTTTTGATATACATTTTTCCTCATCCACCTGTGTGGATATCCACCTTGTCAATAATTCTTAAAACGCTGTTGGCATGATGACAGCAGACTTTATCCCATCTTAAACTTTATATTTACCAACTTTACCATGCATATCTGAAAAATAATCGAGACATACCATATAAATTTTGGTCACTCTTTGATAGTATAACACTAGTTATGTAGCTAGTTATAACGAGTGCCTGCTCTGATATATCTGTGAGTTAGAGATGCAATTCTGTACATGTTTGTAGATCCCATTTTGTAAATGTTTGTGTTACATTAGTGTTGCAGATAGGACTAAAATATCATCAGTTTCTAGTCCTTTTGTCCTGCAGGAGAAGCTATTTTTTATCATTGTTAGATTAAGAAGTAAAAGGAAAAATAATTGGGGTTTTAGTCCTTTTGTCCTACAGGAGAATTATTCTGAACATTGTTTGATTTAAAAACAAAGGGAAATTCTGAACATTGTCACTTTATGGGAATGAAGAGGGTCATAGATTATTTATGTCTACATGGGTGAAAAATTAAACTCTTCACGACCTTTGATGCGTCTGGTAATAGACTAACTGAGACCTGTCCAATCTTGAAAAATTTTATTCTCGAGTGAAACATCTAATGATTGTAAAGTTAAATTAAGTTACTAACTTCTTCACTTCATAGAGACCTCCAACAGAGATAATGCGAGGATGATTGAAAGCATAAGTGCTCATATCAGGTCTTATGTCTGTAAGTCATTTATTTGTTCAGGGTAATTTCGTTAACCATTTAGGAAGGCCAACAGGAGAACCATTTTGAGTAGATACTTGGAAGAATATTCTTTGGATATTTTTGGTACATTAATGAGGTTTACTGCCATTTAATTTGCTGTCAGATAGATAGTTTGCCGAGTGTTAACCATTTGTGACAACATGAAAAGTTGATAGAACGTGCACAAGTGGAAAATGCAAATCCATCGAACGGAGAAATTCTACTTGACCAAAGTGTTGTTAGTTCATAAATGACTCAATATGTGAGAAGGCTCTTTGATAGCGTCTAAAAAATAAACGGAAAGGCGAAAATGCAAGTAAGCAAAAGCCAACAATTGTAGTCAGCACCGACATTGGCTCTGAAAAAGTGAAAGAGACAAAACATCTACATCTTAATTTAAGCCTAAATTAATGCCCTGATATATGGAATATGGTAAAATGTAATTTACTTTTTTTTTGGAGAAGTGAATAAACTGTAGTAATATGCACCAAGCGGGTGCAACCTTGGTGCATCAACAACATCTAACAATATCTAATTTACATCAACAATGTCTAACAATATGCTTGACTATAGTTGATTACTTTGATCAGGATAGGTTAACGAAAGAAGTTTGAGGTTTATTCTTTCCCCGGTTGACGGCTATTGCATTGCTTGATTGTGAAAGGTAGTTGGACTGTTTAGAAATTGTTGTTTGAATATCTAGGAAAGAACTAGTGGTGTAAATGAGCCTATTTGAGCTGAACGCCTTACTCTTCAAGCTTGAATTGTTGAAAGGTAATCATACCAAAGCTTGGTGCAATCTTCCCCCAGAACACACCCACAACCCCGACCCCCCCACCCCGACCCAAATCTATTGTTCATGCTCCAATTGATTTCTCATTATTGTGTTCAAGCTCATTTGTCTTTCTGCTCCTTGGGAGGTTCCAAATAAATGACTACTCCAATCGGGGTTCAAGTATTCAGCTATGCAATACAATGAAAGCTATCTTTTCACTGTGAAAACTGGGGAATAGTATTGAGAGAATTAAAAACTTATACGGTGTTTATTGATATATAAACAACATATGACCTAGTTCCCAAGGAGATCATACAGAGAGTATTCAGTCAAGGCCTGTTCACCATTCCAATAAAGGCCAATCTGCTCAATTGATTGGTAGACATTCTATCTGACGGGAGTTGTGGGCAAAATAAGGGTGTAGGTTTAACATATATTGAAGCAATTAGAGATCTATCTGATAGAGCTTCAACTTGTGTCCAGTTTCAAAAAGGGCTATAATTTTTGTAAGGATGGATGGGGAGATCGTAGTGCATTTCTCATCAGAATTGGCCTATGCTAAGGATTAGCCTTGAACACTTATTGTTTTTGCATTAATTTGGATGAGTTCAATAGCCATATACAGGATGAGGTGTCATAGTGAATGCTAGTTGTGGATGATATTATTTTGATGGATAAGGTTCAGAGAAAGTGTGAAAGCTGACTAAATCTAAAAAAGAGTAAATGGAATGCAATTTCAGCAGGAGTAGGTCATGGAGTGAAGTAGAAGTAAGATTCGACATGGATAGAATACCAAAAAGGGAAATTTTAAAAACTTTTTGTTTATAGTCCAATAGGATGGAGATTGGAATCCTAACGCCATTCACAGAATCAAAGTCAGATGAACAAAGTGGAGAAACATATCAGAATTTTGTGTGATCAGAAAATACCTCTTTAAGTTAAATGGGAATATTATAAGATAGCCATAAAACCAACTTTGTTGTATGGTTCAAATTGTTGGGCAATAAAGTACCAACACGTTCAAAAGATTTTAGCAAACAAGAGGAGAATATTGAGATGGATGTGCAGCAATACTAGGGAGGATAAAATTAGAAACCATGTGATTAGAGAAACAATGGGGGTAACAAGATGTGGAAGAACCATTTGAGATGCCTTGAACAAAGGAGGAGGCGACTAGTGGAGGCATTTGCTAGAAGGTGTAAATGGAGACACTTAGACGACATTTCACGTGCATGGAGTTAACAAAGGAGATGGTTTGCAATAGGAATTCATCGCGTTGGCAAATCCATAGCGTTGTCAAATCCATATAACCGACTCCACTTAGTAAGAAAAGTTTTGGTTTGATTTGGTTTAAATAATTGATCTAGATAATATATGTAGTATGATGCATCAGTAAGCAAGACTCTTGATCAAAAGTCTTTGTTTCCATGCACTTTTACCTACTTAATTCTCATATTAAATCTTTGATGTGAAAAAACAAAAATGAGAGAAATGAAAAATACCAAAAACAAATATAATATGCATGATGTATCAAAGCTCGCATGCCTGGTGATCCAAGCGTGGAATTGCTCAAGTTCTGCTTGGTAGCAAACAAGTTTATGAATTGGATAAAATTTCTGATTGAAAGAGTATACAAACGAACTTGACTGAGCTCTAGTCGAACTGTTTTCAAGGATCAAAATTCTGATTGAAATAGAATACAAATGAACTTGACTCAGCTCTTCTCCAGCTGTTTTGAAGCCGATTTCGAGCAGTTCGAAGCTATTTACCCTAGAAACCACTTTCGGAGAGACTTCTGGCTAAAAAGGGAAATTAGGAATAATATTGGTGAGATTGGAAATCAGAATAAGTTGCAGACCACAGTCAGCGTTATTATATTTATATACTAGTTATTTGTTGAGAAGCTTTTTCATACATATTTCATCTTTCTTATGATGTAAAGGATAATTCATGTTTCAACTTCATAGACACTTTTATCTGTTAGCTTCTCATGATTTTAAGAGATGTTCATATTATATATTTGAACTATATCCTTATGATTATAGTAAGAAGTAAATAGTTATTGCCTTAAAAACCAGCAGACATATAAATCTACAATCCAGCAAAAATAGGTACCAACTTACTGTTGGCTGTAAATTGATTGTTGACCTTGAATGAAGCAACATTAATTTGAAATAATAGATAGTGGACTGCAATGCAAACAAATCCTAGCAAGTCCATGATGGTCTGACCTTTCTCATGCCTATTAGGATATACTCTAGCCATGGAAATTAAACCATCTGGATTTCTATATATGTGTAAGCTTTTTTTATTAGCCATACAAGCTCGTTGCGGAGAGTTCGCTCGGTAACTCTATTACTTCAGGTGCAATTAGGCTTTCCCTTTGCTATGTGATAACTCGAAGGGAGGTGTGTGACAACACAATAAAATTAGTAAGAAAATAATGCATTAATCTGTTGAAATTATTTTTGATTGTAGTCGTATGCATAAGATATGCCAAGTCTCTTGATTTTGACACAGGAAATTTATCAATATCGTTATAAAGTTTTTTGTGTTTTTAACCTTCTGTGTTGGGTATAGTTTCTTTGTCACATGGGTGTTTAGTAATGCTTATTAATGAGTAGAATAAATGTTCATCCATGTATCTTCCTTGAACTCTGTCATTAAAGTAGTGTAAGGAAGAACTGCTGCAGAGGGGAAAACATGTAAGCTATGCACTGAAATAATCGTCTAGTTAGTCAAATAAACGGATTGATACTTAAGAAGGTAGACCTCTCCAAATTATGGTTGTTGAAGTTAATTCCTTGTTGTTTTCACACATTTTGGTAAAACGGAGGTTTTAGTCCTTGGTATGCTGCACAAATGAGCATCTGCTTATAGTCATGCTCTCTATCTATGTTACTATTTATTTCTTTATGCAGGAAGTTATGGAGTATTTCACCAACTATATAGTCAATGACAGTTTGGGAATCATTGCAAATGCCCATACTGTCTTTGCTGATAGGGAGCCAGACAAGGCAATGAGTGAATCATGTATAGAGCTCGCAAAGTTGTTCTCAATTGCGGTCGACTTTCCAAAGACTGGAATTCCAGCACAAATACCATCTAATCTGCGTGTCAAAGAGTATCCAGACTTCATGGAAAAGCCTGACAAGACCACCTATGTCTCGCAACATGTGATAGGAAAGCTTTTCAGGGAGGTGAGGGATATCTCACTCTCAGACACCATTCAATCCTTTACAAGGGAAGTGGCCCGGAAGTCGTATGATCGTGACATGGAGGTAGATGGATTCGAGGATTACATTGATGAAGCTTTTGATTACAAGACTGAGTATGACTACAAGTTGGGTAACCTGATGGATTATTATGGGATAAAAACAGAAGCTGAAATACTCAGTGGTGGTATAATGAAGATGTCGAGATCTTTTGATCGAAGAAAGGATGCTGAAGCTGTCAGTTTTGCTGTGAGATCCTTGAGAAAGGAAGCTAGGACTTGGTTTGGCAAGAAAGGAAATGAAGCAGATGATGTCTATGCAAAAGCATCGGCATGGTACTATGTCACTTATCATCCAACGTACTGGGGCTGCTACAATGAGGGAATGAATCGGGATCATTTCATTAGTTTCCCGTGGTGTATATATGACAAGCTGATTCAGATCAAGAAGAACAAATCCAGAAGAAATCCTCCATATATTTCTTCTCTTGAGTTGCAGTTCAAACGTGGTTTAAGTTTGAGATGAGAGATTTGGTGTAAAGTCAGTTGAATGTCATGCGTCTGAACTCTGACAGTGTTGATTGTAACGTTGATGCTTACTAGTTGTGTGTTAAAACTATAGCTCGAGTTCATACTGCTCGAATATGCTGTAATAACTCTATTATAGACTGCTGTATATTTCCTTCTAATAGAATGCGTGTTGAGTAATGCTCCTTGAACATTTGTAGAATTTCCTTCTATGTTTTTGTGTAGAGGTACTCTGATGGCACGCAAAGCAGATCGTACAGTCAGATACAAGTTACTACCAGATGACTTTAAAAGTTGCCAAGGGATTTTGAAAACAGAACAACAGCTTCAGGAGTGAATATTCGCTTGTGGCGACACATTCGGCAGGAAAAGAAAAAAAAAGAAAAAAAGATGAGCATCTTGCACTGGCCAAATGCAGCTCAGCCCTTGACGCTCAGTTCCAAGCGGCAGAGGGACGGGACTAGTCAGCCACATTGCGTTGACAGGCATGAATAAGCGCAATATAATAAGTCTAGGAAAGTTAGCAGCAAAGTGTACTTGTATCATGGATATTACATATTAGTAAAGTAGAAGTGTGTCTCGTGTGGCTAGAGACTTTCCAGTTAGGCATCCAGACCCTAGTGATCTGTCGGCCCGGGACAAGGTAGGGATAATGGATTTGTAATCAATGGCTGGTACATTGTTTCATATGTGGTTGAATTGCAAGTGAATGTCATGTATCAGTTCTAATGCCCGTCACATTATTTTGCTTCAGAACAAGGAATAGATAACTTCTATCAAGGCGCGAACGTCTTGCAACTTTTCCGTTGAACCTTGTCATGGCACAATGTGCTAATCAGCTAAAACAAGTAACAATGTAAAGATATTTTCAACATATGAACAAACCTCAAAGTTCTCTTTTCTTTTTTCTTTTTTCTTTTGGTGTATTCCAAATGTGGAACGTGTGAATGGTGTTCAGGAGGGTCATTTGAATGAAAATTGATGATGCGGATTTTGGTCCAATTGCGTGATCGAGTTTTAGTTTGGTTGGTTTAAATTTTTACCGTTTAGTCAACACTTTAACAAGAAGTACGGAAAAATGATCCTTATAATATAAACAATCCTGAAATGACCCTACAAGTTCCCAAAGTCACACCAATACTTAAGTTAGTTAAATATTTTAAGGGCTTGAAGGGAAAGTAATGATAATATGAGGATTATAAAGTACAAAATATAACTGAACTATAATAGTCGAATATTTATGAGTAGACATGAGCCTTTTCTTCTCCTACTAGGGGTACCCTCCTCCTATTCTTTTTTCGTTCCTGTGTCCAGCCCTCCCTTGCGGGCGATGTTGGAGTTGATTGTTATTATTAGATTAGGATGACCTAAGGGGATGTGCCAAAGTAATTCCACTCATTGAAAATTAATGTAGAAATAGAAAAAATATAACATAATAGCCCTGAGAAAATCAGTTTTGGATCAGCTTACGCCAATTCAAAATGTGAAGATGTTGCAGTGTATGCAGGGACCTTAATGCAGTGTAAGTTTTTCCCTTGTATGAAGAATTAACAAAGACTTGTAATATTATACGCGCACTTTCACAATAACTTCCGCTGTAGCACTGGTTAATTCCTTAATTCATGTAGTGTCTTGCCAAACATGATCATTTAAGCCTCCTCCTATAATGATTATATCTCCTTATAGTATTCCTTGCACTAATCCTTCTAGGTCCTCCCAAAACTTCTCTTTGAGTTGAACTCCAAGGCCAACCTGAGGAGCAAACGTGTCTCCTCATCTAACACGAATTTGAGTGTTATTATCGTATTCCTATACCTTTTGACAATTACTACCTACTCCTTTAAGTATTTATCTACCATTATGTCTACTCTTACACTGCTTGACATTTATTACCTCCTCCTTTAAGTACTTATCTACCACTATGTCCATTCCAATCCTCGATCTATCCTCTCCCGAATACCAAAGCATAAACTCTATCCTTTCAATGTCTGTAGCTTTTTCTCTAGCCCATTTTTTTTTTCTTTCTTGGAAGCAAGCTAAATCAATCCATTTGCTTTTAATTGTATCTATCACCTTATAAGCTTTTCAGAAAGCTCCCAATATTTCAAATTCATAATCTCAGTCTTTTGCCTTGGACTAACCTTTTTACCTGCCCTTGTCCATAAAGGTGCAGAACCCTTGCTATTTAATACTACACCCGTGTTGTTGATGCAGCAGTTTTTGTTCACTTATTATTATAATCGAACAATACAACGTATTACAAGAAGGGGACCCAATAATAATGTAAAATGTATGCAGTAGAAACCATAACAAAGTAATCCTATAAAAAGATATCAGTTATAAATCAGCTAAAACCAATTCTAAAAGTGAAGATGTTGCAACGTACGTTTAACATAAAGAATTTTGTGCAACTGCTATTTGTGAAATGCTTTTTTCAAGAAGAAATAACTGCCGACTTTAGCAACAGCTTCCGCTGTAGCGCCGGTTAATTTCTCAATGTTGTAACTGTTGGGTATCGGTGCAGCGGAATGGTCGGGGACAAGCAGTATCACGCAGCTAAAATATGAATGAGAACAGAGAAAGTAGAGACACAAGATTTACGTGGAAAACCCTCAAACAAATCGAGGGAAAAACCACGGGCAAATAATAGAGGATTTCACTATGATGTGGAGTATTTTACAATAACCTTCTCTCTAATATAAGGAGAGAACAATATCACTCTCTCAAATAATAGGAGAAACTAACTCTCACTCATAAATATAGAACAATAAAAGAGGAAGAAAACTACTCAAGAGAAAGCTTATGTTTTCTCTCTAATTTGCTATGCTTGGATGATGCTAAATGGTAAGGAATGAGCTTCTATTTATAGGCTCATTCTATACCCAAAATCAAAGCAAAATAGTAGTGTGAAAAGAATTTTTATGTGCCTAATTTTGCACCAAACTTTGATGCATAAATCTTCCTTTCCCATTGCCTTTTGTTTTCTTTTGACCAAATGCTCAAAGTGATCTTTAACTAACTCACATTCTCCCACTTAAAGCTCACTTTGGATGATCTTCAAATCTCTCCATACTTGTCAATTCCATGTTGCTTACGTATTTGCTAGGCCAAATGAGGATCTACTCCAAACAAACTTGTCAACATTGATTGGCTTTGTCATGACATCTGCTAGGTTCTCGTTGGTGTGAATCTTCTGCATATCCACACTCCCTTCCTCCACTACTTCTCGAACAAAGTGATATTGAACACCTATGTGTTTCGTCCTGGAATGAAATGCTGGATTCCTTGCAATGTGCAAGGCACTCTGACTGTCACAAAACAAGGGAATTTTCTCTTGTTTGTGCCCGAGCTCCTCCATTAACCGTTTAATCCAGATTGCTTCTTTACAAGCTTGTGTAGCTGCCATGTATTCAGCCTCTGTTGTAGATAGGGCCACAACAGTCTGTAATTTAGATATCCAACTTACCACGCCGCCTGCAACTGTAAACACATAGCCTGTAGTAGACTTCCGTTTATCGGAATCACCTGCAAAATCCGAATCAACAAAACCCTTGACAGTAAATTCTGATCCTTCAAAATATAATGCAACATCCGAGGTCCCTTTGATGTATCGTAGGATCCTCTTAACAACATTCCAATGCTCTCTACCAGGATTCGCCATGAACCGACTGACCGCACCAACTGCTTGAGCAATATCTGGTCTCGTACATATCATAGCGAACATGAGACTTCCCACTGCTGATGCATACGGTACTCGAGACATTTCTATCCTCTCCGCTTCAGTGCTAGGGCACATACTTGAGGATAATTTGTAATTGACAGGAAGCGGGGTCGAGATTTCCTTACAATCTTGCATATTGAAGCGCCGCAAGATTTTCTTCAAGTAATTCTTCTGAGAAATCCATACCTTCCTGCCTTTTCTGTCTCGGTGAATTTGCATCCCTAAAATCTTGTTTGCTGGTCCCAAATCCTTCATATCAAACTCCCCAGCCAACTGTGCCTTCAATTCTTGGACCCGATCTTTACTGGGACCTGCTACTAGCATGTCGTCCACGTACAACAGCAGAATGATAAAATCATTATCGCCAAACCTCTTGTAGTACGTACAATGGTCTGAATTGAGTCTGTTGTACCCAAGGCTAATCACGAAAGAATCAAATCTCTTGTACCAACACCTTGGCGCCTGCTTTAAACCGTACAGAGATTTGGTCAACCTGCAAACCAAGTTTTCTTTTCCTTTCTCAACAAAACCTTCTGGTTGAAGCATGTAAATCTCTTCTTCAAGCTCACCATGAAGAAAAGCCGTCTTTACATCTAATTGTTCTAGATGTAAGTCTAACACAGCACACATAGCCAAGACTACTCTGATAGTTGTAAGTCTTACCACAGGAGAAAATATCTCGTTGAAGTCAATTCCTTCTTTCTGAGCATATCCTTTCACCACCAGTCTTGCACGATATCGCTCCACTTGGTCATTACCATCTCGCTTGATCTTGTAGACCCATTTGTTACCAATGGCTTTCCGTCCAGGTGGTAGTGGAATAAGCTCCCACGTCTTGTTTCTATGTAGAGCTTCAATTTCTTCTTGCATTGCTGTCATCCACAGGGCAACATCGGGGCTTTTTATAGCCTCGTGAAAGGTAGATGACTCTCCATCCTCCGTTAGAAGACAATATGCAGCATTGCTCGCCATGACAAAATCTGAATGCCAAGTTGGTCTTGTTGTCTGACGCAATGAACGTCGGACTTCTATAACCTCAGCATCATCTGGTTCTTGTTCCTCGTACTCCGGTGCAGCTTCAGAAGAAGCATCTCCTTGTTCTGACTTATCTTCAATTTGTATTGTAGTAGTCTCCTTTGAAGTGTTGCTGTCGTCTTCACTTTGCAGTTTATCTTCTGCAAATATGACATCTCTGCTGATAACAACCTTGTGGGCAGTGGAATCCCACAGGCGATACCCCTTAACACCATCAGCATTTCCCAAAAATACACATTTCCTGGATTTTGGATCCAACTTTGTTCTTTCTTGGGAACCATACATCACATATGCCGGACACCCAAATACATGCAAGGTAGAATAATCTGCGGGTTTTCCGGTCCACATTTCCATTGGTGTCTTCAACCCAATTGCAGTTGACGGTGACCGATTTATCACGTAACAGGCAGTTCTAGCTGCTTCTGCCCAAAATGATTTGGCAAGACCTGCAGTTTCCAACATAGCTCTCATTCTTTCAAGAAGAGTTCTGTTCATCCGCTCTGCTACACCATTTTGCTGAGGTGTATGTGCAACAGTAAATTGCCTCTGAATACCCTCTTGCTTGCAAAATGCCAAAAAGCTCCCGTCAGTGTATTCTCCTCCGTTGTCCGTCCTCAAACACTTGATCCTTTTCCCGGATTCAAGTTCCACCAGCGCTTTGAAAGTTTTGAATATTGGAAACACATCTGACTTGTTCTTGATTGGATACACCCATAGTCTCCTGGAGTAATCATCAATAAATGATACAAAGTATTTGGCTCCTCCTAGGGATAAAACCGGTGATTCCCAAACGTCTGAATGGATCAAGTCTAGAATGTGTTTGCTTCTGGCAGTAGATCTCCCAAATTTCAATCTATGCTGCTTACTGGTAACACAGTGCTCACAGAAAGGTAAGTTTACCGTCTTGAGCCCGGGTAGGAGATTACGTTCAGCAAGAATCTTCAAGCCTCGTTCTGTCATGTGGCCCAATCTGCGATGCCACATTATAGTTGATTCTTCTTGGCCGGCTGATGCAACTGATACATCTGCCTCCTGTAACATATCTCCCAAAAGCATGTATAGATTTACCCCGATCTTTTCTGCCTTGATTACTACAAGCGCTCCTTTGACAACCTTCATGATCCCATCCTCGATATGGGTCTTGCAGCCAAGGTCATCCAATTGTCCAATGGACAATAGGTTCTTCTTCAAGCCCTTCACGTGTCGTACCCCTTGAATGGTGCGAATGGTACCATCATACATTTTAATTTTGACGGTACCGATACCAGCAATCTCCAAGGCATGATCATTACCTATGTACACAGATCCTCCAGAGACAGGTTCATAGGTGTGGAACCATTCTCTACGAGAGGTCATATGCCATGTTGCTCCCGAATCCATTATCCAAGCATCAGTGAGCTCATTTCTGCCTTTTGATACAGTTGCTGCTTCGCTGTATAAAATATCTCCATCATCTGGTGCAGTCGCCACACATCCCTGAGAATTTGTCACCTCGGGATTCTTTTTGTTGCTCCAACAATCCTTCTTGAAGTGCCCTTTCTTGCCACAGTTGTAGCATTTAATATTTTTTCTACTCCTTGATTTTGATCTACCTTGGTTGTTGCTCCCACTAGAGCCACGTTCTGTTGATCTACCTCTCACCATTGATAATGCCTCTGCTTGTTGTGAACTTTCAATTCTATCTTCCTTACTTTTGCGCCTAGATTCCTCTTCCAGAATAGCGGCTGCAACATCATCAAAAATAACAGAATCTGAAAGAACATTGTTAGTGTAACTAATGATGAGTTGATCATACGAATCAGGTATACTTTGAAGTAGAATTTCTGCACGTTCAAGCTCTGCTATTTTATGCCCAATTGCAGTCAATTGAGAGAATAACGTATTTAAGGTATTGATGTGATCTGTCACCGATGTGGACTCATTCATCCGAAGGGTGTAGAGTCTTCTCTTCAAGAAAATCTTATTGTGAAGTGACTTGACCTCATATAGTTTGGTCAGCGCATCCCAAATTTCTTTTGCTGACTTTTTTTCCTCAACGCTGGACAATACAGAATCTGCCAATGCCAGGTGCAGATTAGCCATAGCGTTGTCATCCATCTCTTTCTACTTGTCGTCCGTCACCTCCGCTGGTCTGTCTCCTATTGCTACCAAGCAATTTTTCTTTCTCAAGATTGCCTTCATCTTTAATTTCCAAAGGGAAAATTTACTCCCGTTGAACTTCTCGATTTCAAATTTTGCCGCCATAGTATTAACAACGATCTGCTTCGTAACTTGAACCGACTCCCACTATTTCACTATGAATAGTACTATTTACGTGAATAGTACCGTATACGTGAATAGTACCAAAACTGTATACGAAAATAGTATTGATACTGTATATGTGAATAGTACTATACCGTATGCGTGAATAGTAACCGTGAACAGTAACCCCGTATGAATACCATTGACCTGTAACCAATAGCTCTGATACCACTGTTGGGTATCGGTGCAGCGGAATGGTCGGGGACAAGCAGTATCACGCAGCTAAAATATGAATGAGAACAGAGAAAGTAGAGACACAAGATTTACGTGGAAAACTCTCAAACAAATCGAGGGAAAAACCACGGGCAAATAATGGAGGATTTCACTATGATGTGGAGTATTTTACAATAACCTTCTCTCTAATATAAGGAGAGAACAATATCACTCTCTCAAATAATAGGAGAAACTAACTCTCACTCATAAATATAGAACAACAAAAGATGAAGAAAACTACTCAAGAGAAAGCTTATGTTTTCTCTCTAATTTGCTATGCTTGGATGATGCTAAATGGTAAGGAATGAGCTTCTATTTATAGGCTCATTCTATACCCAAAATCAAAGCAAAATAGTAGTGTGAAAAGAATTTTTATGTGCCTAATTTTGCACCAAACTTTGATGCATAAATCTTCCTTTCCCATTGCCTTTTGTTTTCTTTTGACCAAATGCTCAAAGTGATCTTTAACTAACTCACAGTAACTTGGAATCCGGGTTCAAACCCTGGCAGCGGAAATCTTTCTTTTAAAAAAAAATATATATATATATATCTTTTCTGTCATTTTTGAGAAAGAAAATAATCTCTGTTATGAAATTATTTCCGTAGAAGTAGATATTTATAGACCACAAAAGTTAATATTTGATTATGGTCTAAAATCAAACTCTAGAGGACAAAAGCTTTCTAGGAATTATTTGGAGAACTAGTTTAGTTTCTTATGAATAAGGTCTTGTATATTGTAATACAACATATCAGTATGAATAGAAATTATTATTCTCTCTTATTTGCTATTTCTTTACCTTTTATTGATCTTTTCTTTTTCTCTTATTTTATAACTATTTCATGCTTACTGACAATGGCATGCAGATTTAGGTATCTAAGTTTAGGGTGTGCACTTATATAACGAAAGTGTCTAATATAATTTATTTTTTATTTATTTTTTGAAAAGTAAAAAAATAATTGTTTTTTTTCTCAAGTTGAGGGTGGGGCAAACCCTCTTTTCTGGCCATTACTTATTGATCTTATAAATAAGACTATTTAGGTTGTGTTTAGGTGTTACACACAACAAGGTGAGCGTGCAATCATAATAGATTAGACTAGAATTATATATTATCTCAACACAACAATAGGTGTCACACACTATAAGGTGGACATATCATGTTAAATTAGACTAGAATTATATTTATCCAAACACAAACCAAATATTGAAGGCACTAAAGGATCAATGAGAGTTAAAATACTATGCAAGATAAGATTTCTAATAAGAATCTTATAAATAGGACTACCTAGGTTATGTTTAGGTGTCACCTACTTTAGAGTGGGTGTATCATGTTAGATTAGACTAAAACTATATGTTATACGCCTCTAAATAAGTGTATCAAACTCATGATTGTATAGTTATTCATATAAGTTAAAAAATAATGATTTGTGGACGTAGACTATATTGAATCCTGTTAAAATATTAATGTGTTTTTAATGTATTTATATGTCAGGTCCTTCCAACAATGCTCATATAAGAATGGAGATTATCTTGAAAATTAGCCTTTAATAGGGTTTACATTTTCCCTTTGGTTTCACGCATGGTAATTAACTGTTCTACGAGAAATCTCTTATTCGAAAATGAGCTTCTATCCTTTTACCTTCTTTTAGATGTCTGTTGTTCAAAGGAGTAATTTTGTCACGCCCCAACCTTTCATCTCCTACCATGGGTTGGTCTCGTGACATGCCACGCGAGGGGCTTCTTATACCGCACTCACGTAAGGCAAACTATTATAACTAAACTTTTAATATCACATCAACAAATCTACAATGTGCATAAAGTTACTTGTACCAAATGTAGATATATATAGTAGAGTTGCATAAACATCCTAGAAATCAGTCATAATTTACATAATGATTCACCTATATTGTAGTTCGAAATATTATAAAACTTCACTGACAAATATAGAATTACATTCCGAAGAGAATAATCTTCTATTCTCAATTTTGGACAAACCTGATTTCAGATTGTACTCAATCTTTTGCAACAATAAAACACATAAATCTTTATGATAGTATAAAAAATTCCTTCCTTTAGAAAGATCATGGTTAGTATATTCCTGAATTACAGGACATGAAAATTTAACACATTCATAATGTAATTTCACATAACTGCCTCTGTGCAAACAAAATCTCTTACTGCAAACTACTTGAACTCATATATTATAAAAGCATAGTAGCATGCATTCAACACCCATAAAATAATCACAGGAATAACAAGAACTTGAAGTTTAACAATTAACTTTTTTTTTTTTCAATTTATCAATTATCACTTCATCATGTTATATCTATTTTAGATAATTCTTCGCGTCTTTCATTTGTTGTCACCTAGGTATGTTGTTATCAATTTTTTTTTTGAAGTCAATCTTACTACAAATATTAATTGCATAACTAGTATAGATCATGAGTTAAAATTTACATGCATACAATACCGAGATTTCTTTCGAGATTTTCTTTCTTCCTTTTTCTCCCAGAGGTCGTTTTGTTTTTTGTTTTTTGATTAAAAGGTCGTTTTGTTTTTTCCCTCCTGCCTTTTTTACCTGCCCATGTTCTACCCTCAATTCACTTTTTAGCCCCCAACTAATTGTATTATTTTCCTTCATTGCCCCTTTTATATTATTTCATTTTTTTTATGCCGACTCTTGAGTTGACTTGTCCATCATTACAATGAATAAAAATTTCTTGTGGCCAGTCCTAACACGATGAGGGTTCCAATTTACTAGTTTTGTGCTGTACGAGGCACGAAGAAAAAAAATAAAAAAATAAAAAAGAGAGATTTCTTCTAAACTGGTGTTGTTGGTTGCTCCTTGCTTGCCAATTTTTTATTGTTCATATTAGTATTTGGCTAATGTGCACATGTCCTATAAAGAAGCATCCCTATAGAAGTCACGTACACTTTCTTCACTTTTCATGGTCTTCTCTTGGTGGTTCTGAACGCAATTGTAGTTTCTATGCATAAAAAATAAAGTGCATCTTTGAGGAATATATATATATATATATAGATATTAATTCAAAAGGAGGTAAATCTGGGTCACTTTACAATCATCTCGAGAATGAAGGAAAGGCGTGTGGAGTTGATCAGTTGTACAACTATCCAAGATTTATTGTAGGTCATATTTTGCAATTTAATTTGTGCATTTATTAGTTTTACGATAGACATATTTCACTTGAAAATTCACATGACTGTCTTTAATCAAGGGATTAGAAGAGTTCTTGGGAGCTAAATCGCCCGTAGCCAACTTGAAGATAAACTATGAATCGGTCTCAACTTACGTGAATTCGTAAAGGAAAATTATGCAAATAGTCACTATATTGTTTTCTCAAAATTTTAAATTTGTTCATATTGTTTAAAGTTAATCAATTTAATTTTTATTATTTTTTAAAAAATTTAAATTCATCTCTTTTATTTAAAATTAGTCAATTTAATCTTTATTTATTCTCATAAAATTTTAATTTAGTCTCTATTATTTTCATACAATATTTGAATTATCCCTCAATGTTTAAAAAAAAATTGTGATCATATTGAATTTTTTTGGAAAATAATAAAGACTAAATTAGTTGATTTTGAATAATAAAGACGAATTTAATTTTTTTTAAAAATAATACATACCAAATTAATTAATTTTAAACAATATAAATAAATTTAAAATTTAAGTAAAGTACTAATAGGTGCCATTGGTACAATTTTTCCAATTCATAATTCTAAAACTTAAAAGGTTGTTCTACAAAACTTCTAGAATCCACAATCTCACTCTAACAAGTAAAAGCTGTCCGGGACATTACATTTTGTAGAATTTTCACACAAAAAAAGGACTTGGGGTGGGGTGAAATTGGGGGTGGACAAGAATGACGGTGATTCGGATAATTGCGAAAAATAAAAAAATTATAACTCAAATTATTTAGCAAATCAATAATTATAACCGTAACCATAACTTAACGATTTTTAAAATTATTAATTATAATTGTAACCAATAAAAATTTAAAAAATCGTGATTAACTGTAACTGTAACCGTTTAACTAATAAAGAATAAAAAATTAATTTAATTTTTTTTTAAAAAAAAACTTAAAAAAATAGAAGAAAAATTGATTTAAATGTAAATAAAACAAAAATAAAATAATCCAAGCCAATTATAAAATTTAAAATAAACTATATAATGATCTTATGAGCAAAAATCAAAATAAAAAAATTATGCAAAAAAAAAAAAAAAATTCATTCTAATTTTAGTTAGTCTTCTATTATTGAGCTTAGTCCACTTCTTTTTAATTGAGTTTAGCTCAAATTTTTGTCATTTTAACTAACTTCTTTTTAATTGAGTTTAGCTCAAATTTTTGTCATTTTAACTATCAATTTTAGTTAGTCTTCTATTATTTTAAGTGTGTATATATATTAAATTTTTTTATTAAATTAATAAGTGGGTATCGAGTTTTAATTTTTTTTAACATAAAAAATTAAAATGTATTAATTTACCCGTCGACTATTACTTATAAAATTTAAAATCTAAAATATTTTATATCAATTTTTCTTATGAAGTTTTTATTAAATAGTTACCTATAGTAATAAAGTGAATACCTATTATCATTCCTAGGGGTGAAGGACGGGGATTTTGGTCAGTGGTGGGTAGTTTTCAGTTAATGATATAAAGCAACGTAGTGTTATCCATTTGTCTTCGCATATCTGTAGATCTTTTTGACTTCTCATGGCCCCACTATGACACCTGAGGTCTTTTCATGTTCATTGTCAAGTAGAGATCACTTGTCCGGATATGGATCTTTCGAGAATTTTAGTCATTAATTAAAATAAATTTAATTTTAAATTGACATATATTACTTTAAATGGATTTAAAGTGAAAAAAAAGTGAGATATATAAATAAATTTGAAATGACACATTAGTTTAAAATTAGATTTATTTTAATCAATAATTAAGAATTTTCATCATTTAACAGTGGATTTATTTATCACTTTTTCATACTATTCAATACCAGTCAGTTATCTGGGGAGGAAGTTATTAATAAATGAAATGATAAGGACTTGGTGGTTCGCTGAATTCAAACTTTATCTTTTTCCCTTTATAAATATTACTCAATCTTTGAATAACTTTGAGCAGTGTGTTACTTTAGAATAAATTTAATCATGTAATTCTATTTAATAAGTTTTTCCTAATAGGAAAAAAATAAAAATAGTAAGAAAATATTGCGTGATTGCCGGGTTCTTTTCTTTTGGCCTAGTGACTTATATAGCTCCTTGTTAGAATGTGAACCGATACATTATTGAAGAACTCCATTAT
Source organism: Ehretia macrophylla (assembly GCA_037974665.1). Lineage (NCBI taxonomy): Eukaryota > Viridiplantae > Streptophyta > Magnoliopsida > Boraginales > Ehretiaceae > Ehretia > Ehretia macrophylla. The sequence continues at coordinate 16,725,152 of CM075767.1, read as the reverse complement.
TTATTTTAATTACATTAGTAAAACAATATCGTGGATGTTGCTATTTGCTTGGTTGACAATTATAATTGCCACATATCATGACTAACATATGCTATGCCCAGCAGATGATGTAGCATTTATGTGTATTGTGTAATGTGATATATATATATTTTTTACCTCTTTTTTCTATTGAAATGTATAATTTTTTTTTTCCGAATACAATATCTATTTTTACTTAATAAGTTATTTTTTTGCAATAGTTTAAGGTTCTATTTTCCCTTAGTTGTGAAATTTTAGGTTTTAACATGTAAAACTTTCAGTAGTCAAGTTTTTTTCATATGTATGATTGAATAAAAGGTATTAGCTGTTTGATCTATATTGAACAGTATTAGATATTTATAGTGTGTTTAGATTGAGGGGAAAATTTTAATAAAATAGAGAAAAGGAGAGAATCATAAAGAAGAAGAGATGAAATGATAAAATCATGTTTGAATATGAATTAATTCTTATAAATTAATAATATTCTTTGATATATATTGTACGATATTAATTTTTTTTTTTTTAAGTTAAAAAAACAGAAGTTACCAATACTTTCAACTTCTCCTTAGTGCTTTTGCCTGCAGGCGCACTAAAAACTTACCCCTTTAACAAATATTTTTCCCTTGAGAAATCATTACAAGCTACAAATGAACATTCGTATCTTTCATACTTACACATATAAGATTCACTCGACACCAATTATGGATGGACGGTTGTCTGGCGGTTTCTAATAGTTTTTCCTCCCCTTACAATAATTGAGGCATAAGTTACCAAAACATGCAAAAAAAAAAGACTGGTGTGGGCCATTATGATAATTCTAAGTGTCAGTGAAAAGTGAGACAGCTTTGTACACTGTACTAAAAGGTTTTCTTGGGGACGAAGTTATTGTTAAATGATGAGGACTTGAATGAATTCTCAGTCTTATGATTAAAAGTCTTCGTAAGCCACATAGTGGGAGGTGAAAAGTGAAAATACTATTTGTTGGTCTCTTTTCTCTTTTTTCTTTGGAAGGTTTCTTTTCCTCTTCGATTTTTGGGGGGTCGTTGAGGGCGTGATTAGGAGAAATTAAATGTTTACTATAAATAAAACATAAAAGTAGTGAAACAACGTATCTCCAATGAATTTTTTTTTTTTTTTTCACAGATCAGAAGATTTCATATATATGTTAATGAAATGTAAAAGTAATAAGAGAAGTACTAGACAATAATATATTAATTAATTTATGTTAAGTAATCATCTTATTTAAAAATTTAAACTGTTAAAGATAAATTTTTTATAAACAATTTATTATTGTAACGTCCATTATTTCAATAACACAATTGTAAAATTAGTAAATTAACATAGTGGATTTTTCCATTTCTAGGATCATACTTGATGATGGGTAAGTAACACGTAACGCCATATTTCATGCCAAGACATAACATGGCATGTGTATCTCAATAATTTATGAGGGATAAATAGCATTTTACTCTTTTTCGCACTTCAAGAAAAAATTCAAGATATTCTCTATTTCTAAACTAACAAAAAAAAAAAAAAAAACTCCTACATTCTAGAAGAATTTGTACAAATAACCTCCATTAATATCGGGGTAATTTCTTGCCGAAGAATGAAGGATTTGGAGCAATTTGCAAAATATTTGAAATAAAAGGTCCTTGTTTTGAAAATTTGATGGATGGTGTTTAAATTTTTTTCTAGCAATGCCTTAATTTCCCATGATGGAGATATTAGCTAAAGGGGAACAATTGCATCTATAATGCTTTATTCAACTAGATAAATGACTGGTAAAAAACAATTGACGAAATTGTTGTACATAATATTATAGAGTTGATAATTTCGTTGTTTTATTCAATAGGACTATAACACACAACTTAATATTCATATATATATTTATCTATATTTAGTGAGAATTAATTGATTTTTTAAATAAAAAATATCTAAAAGTAGTCTATGTTAAAAAACAAAATTAAGTGAATGAAGAGTACAATGCCACTATCAATGGCGGAGCTAAGATCCCAATGTCACAGTAGCACTTGGTGAGAGAGGTTATAGTGTACATTAATACGGTGGGGAGGGTTCAATAATATAATAATTTTTTTTGGACAAAAAAAATTTATTTTTATTTTTATTTTTATTTTTTATTTTTTAATAAAGTTGAGGAAGTGCTAGTTTAAAAGGTGGCTCAGTCACTGCCTGCTATTATACATGTACATATGTCCTTGCTATAGACAGTGACGGACCCAAACACCTACATTCAGGATGTGTACTTGTACAATGAGAGAGTTCAGCATGTACGCAAAATATCAAATATAATAGTTTTTCTATAAAAAAAAAATTATTTTTTTTCTAAGGTGAGAATGTGCACGTCTTAAGGTGCATCCGTCCCTGGCTATAGAACGATCATTCCGCCTTAGCTCATATATCATACAGTGAACACTTTTTTCAGAAGGTGACTCTGCCACTGCCCATTATCATACATGTTCATCCGCTCTTGCTACGAGACATCACTCAGCTCAGCTCATATACCTCACCCTAATCTGTGAAAATTCATTTTGCTTCATTGCCACTAGTGGCAGACTTAGCTTAACTTGAAGTGTCCTTGTACACCCTCAAGTTAGAAAAAAAAAATTAATTTTTATTTAAAAAAAATATTATATTGAATATTTTTACTATATGCATAGTACACATTAATCTCTCTCACTATACAACTGTATTCTCTAATTATCAGTACCTGGATCCGTTTCTGATTGTCATTTCTCTTCTTTTTGATGGCATAATATGCGCTTTAGTGAAATTTCTTGCCTTTTTCTCAACTCTGATTAGCATATGGTCAAAAGAATGCAAAGAAGAAAAATGACAAACTATTTTTTGAAGTGCCAGCAACCAGCAAAGCTTGTGGGTAATCCCAGCATAATGCCCTTTGTCCTGTAAATGTGCATTTACATTTGTGCTGCTGACAGTTATCTTCGTAGTTTTTTTTTTTGGGGGGGGGGGGGGGGGGGGGGGGGGAATGTCTTCGTAGTTAAGTAAACACAAATTATAGCATGTGTTTTAGATAGAGTCACACTTTTGGGCAGAATGAAACTGTAATTAGAAATGACACTAAGGATGAATTTCGAGGGTAGTCGTGTTGTTCTCGTCTAAGATAAAGAGGGATGAGATGGAGTTTGGGCGAGACGCAAGGATAAATATTCTCTATTTGCATAACATATCTAGTATAAATATAAAGATATTTTATAGTTTTGTTTCTTACTTATGTAGGTTATAAATATAAAAATCTAAAAAGATGAAATTAGATAAAATTTTATTAGAATTGATAACGAAAAGAATGATGACTTATAACAAATTCATAATCGTTCTTTTAATTGGAAGACCACACACCATTATTTAGTTTTTGCAATCGTTGTAGATGAATATTCTATATTCATTGTTGGTCACAGTAAATTTTAGAGATCTATTAGTGGTTTCTAATCGTGTTTCAAGATAATTTAAAGATATATAATTAAAAAATGATATGTTGAAGATTTAAGATGTAAAATAAATGAAAATATATCAACATTAAATAGTAGAGTTGTGATCACTACTAATAGTAACAACAAGAAAATTATTTTATGGTAATCAATGTGCATCCTATAGCACAAGAAAATATATTTCTTCCACAAAAAACACCTATATTTATATTCCTAATTTATGATAACTTTAAATTATGTTTTAAAATTACGTGGTTTAAAAGAATAATAAAAAATATGTGAATAATCCTCATTCTGTATAAATATTTGTCAGCACGACAGATGTTGAAGTGGTCTTTTTAAGTAATGAAATGGGATGTAAAAATAGGTTGCCCTACCCCAAATTTGCACCCTTGCCATCCCTACCCATAATCCCATTTCATATACTCTACTTGATTCTTAATTCAATTATACTTTTAGTTTTACTTTTCAATTTTGATGTGTAGTCGATCCAATGGCTATAATTGGGACCAATTTGATGAACAACTATAATTCAGAAGCATGTGACCACGGTCCTTTTTATGACAAAAGAAAAGGAAAGGTTACTTTAGGACGTGAAGTTCGTCTAATATAAAATTAATGGCTTGAACTTCAAAATTTTTTATGAAAGGGTTTAAACTTCTAAAAGAGATGTGTTGTGTTTTACTACAATATTTTAGCTTTTTGGGAATACTTTAATTAGAAAATAAAAAAATTGTTGCAATAGGTGTCTTATTGATGTGGTTATAACCATTGTATAAATTGAAACTTTTTGTAATGGTTTGATTTAATCGCAATGATTAAAAAAAATTTATCACCTTTTGTTAATAATTTTTAATGAGATTACTTTTTCACAATGATTTTAAACTATAGTTTAATTGCAATGATATTTTAAACTGTTGCTTATTATTTACAATATTTGAGTCACTATGCAAATAGATGACATCAATCTTCCTATTCTTAAGTGCTAGTTTTGATTCACGAGGGAAAAATAATAAATGGAAAATATCACTCTGCCCCTCTATGATATATGAAACTATCATGCTAGCCCCTTATGTTTACAAAATTATCACAAACCCCCCTATATTTTTAGAAAAACTTCACATTACTCCTTTCTATGACATTTTTATCCTTTTATAAACACAGAGAAGTTTGTGATAGTTTTGTAAACACAGAGGGTAACATGATAGTTTCATATATCACAGGGGAGTAACGTGATATTTTCCTAATAATAAAAGAAAGGAAATAACTTAATAATAAAAGAAAGAAATGGAAAACATTAAATCTTTGTTTGAATAAAGTAAAGATACAAATGAAAAGATTATGTATATATATTTTTTTGGATTAAAAAAAAGGGATGAATAAATTTTATAAACAAACTAATTTCTTTGCCCTTTTCAATATGTCTTAATTTCTTCTTCTTGCTAATAATGTACTATAGTCATTTGATGATCATTTAAAATTTAATCATTTCAATCACTCTTTTGACTACAAAATCACCCACAAAAATAATTTTTAAAATCATATCGTAAATCATCCTCTTCCAACCCTTTTAATCCAAACAAGTGAAGGGATTTAAAAATCCCTACAATCACCTATATAACTTAGTCAAATCCTTCCAATTCAAACAAGAGAAGGGACTTGAATATTCCTTTTAAACCAATCCTTTTTCCAAAGCCCCCAATCCAAACAAAGCCCTGATTAAGTGCAAATCGCCTTTTGTTATAGTGATAACGCTTCCGACATGATTAAGATGACACGCGTTTACATTTTATTTTATTTTTTTGTCAAAGTTTACATTTGATTGACCCGTTAACATCAATACTGTCGAGATTGAAAATCTCACAATTGAGGTTGGGAACTACCTGCGCCGAGTTGAACTTTTCAGGTTGGTCTCCGAGCTGTACTTTCCTGGTCAGTTACCAGACCTGCACAAGGAAAAGAAGGAAAATACGAGGTGATGACCCGGATTTTCCCCTCGGGCGCACGAATGATTAGTATGTCCGAGCTGGCTAGGTAGCTGAGAGCATTTAATGACGAGTTACCTCCTTAAATGAAAATGGTGGAACTCTATTTATACTAAATTCAAGTCTGACAGCATTTAATAAGGTGCAGCTTTATGTCCCATCGGAACAGCTGGAACTGAGGTCGGGGTTTCAGGGGTCGGGCCAGTCATCCTGGTTGGACATTCAGTTGAATGCGCCAGTCTTGGCGCTGATTAGCCCGCCTCAGCTCGGAATGGACATCTCACCTCAGCTCGGGAACCCCTCGTCAATTCCCCCCCCCCCCAAGTCGAGATCGAGAGGGTGAGATCTAGAATTGGGAGTTCCTCCCGAGCTGTAGGTGTCCGACCCCGACAGAGTAGGGATGGCCACGTCAGCGGTGCATACCCAACGGATGGCTAACACGTCACCTGGCGGTTCTGACGAGACGCGACGTTTGGGCTACCCGAGGCGACTTTCAGGGGCGCTTATAAATAGGGCCTTAGCATTCGAGATTCATTTCATACTTCGCTTTCAATTTCTCAAGAATTTTAAGTCGGACACTAGAGTGGTCGTATGCAATTAGCTCGGAAGGAATCTTCTCGGGATTTGTCAGCTCGGAGCCAGCTTAGTCGGTCGCACTCCGCAGTCAAGAGCAGTAGGTACGTCCCGACTCCCTTTAATCATTCCTGTACATTTATATTTAGTCTGTAGACAGGATGGGAAGGTCGGAGTCGGAAGATTCTCAGGCTATGGAAGTAAGGTCCTACGGTGGAGATGAGAGTCCATTGAGCTCAGAATCTACCTCAAATAGGGACCAGGGTGGAGAGAGCACCAGTTCGTCTTCAGGGCCGGCTCGGAAATCTCGGCCCGGGGAGAGCGATGATGACTGCCAAGTTATTAGGATCAGACTGGCGCAAGAGGAGGCAGAGGCGGATCCTTTGGCCGACCTAGAAGACTTGGGAGATAGGGAGGATGACGAGCCATTGAACCAGTTGGAGGGGGTCGAGATACCTCATGAGTACCTAGCTGGAGTTTCCGTATCAAAGCCAATTGAAGCTGTCCCGATTAGGGCAGTCCGACCCCGGAGTTCAGCTACAGCCAGTGGTTCGTCTGTTCGGGGGAAGAGGGTAGAGCAGTTATTCGCTTGTTGCAAGCGCGAGTGCCATTCTACCATTGAGATGGCTAACGCTCGGCTGAGAGACTGGTCGGTGGACCGACACCACAAACTGAAGGTCCCAGGTCGGAATGAAGCTGCCTGCTATCCTCCGCCCGATCACTTTACTATTTATGATCTCGCATTCGACGTCGTTCGGCTTCCACTTCCTAGCTTCATTGTTGGCATCTTGAATTACTTTGAGCTTAGCCCGGGCCAGATGTCACCAAACAGTTGGGCCATAATGGTGGCATTCTTCGTGTTCTGCCTTGAAAGGAGGATAGAGCCGACCTTGTGCTGGTTCAGGCATTTTTTTGTCTGCAAGCCCAACCCGAAGCAGCCAGGCTGGTTCCACTTCGCAGCTCGGGTAAACAATGCCATATTCACCAAGTGGCACTCCTCAAACAAGGGCTGGCATAACGACTACTATTGGGTCGGGTCGGCCGTGAATCCGGGGTGCAGGATGGATTGGAATCTTTCCCTGAAAAAGACTTTGAATGATGACCCCAAGCTTGCAAAAGAGGAACTTGACGAGGTCAGCGTTCTGAGGCCCGAGCCGGGTATGCTGATCGACATCGATAGTGTCCTCAGGTGGGACAGGATCTGGAGATCCAAGTTATTCGGGAGAGAGCCCGACCTGAGCGAGGAGCATCCCCACTTACTTCCCGAGCTTGAAGAGAACGCTCATTCCGACCCAGAAGAGGGTCAGTTCGCAGCATAAATGCCCGACCACCCCGTTTCCTTGTTTGTCGTTGTTTTTCCTGATTGGTAATTGGCCATTTTTCACCTTTCTTTTCCTTTGTTTTTGCAGAAATGGAAGATACGGTAAAGCTCGCGTACCTCCAGAGAAGGAGAAAGCCCGACGCCAGTGGTGAAGCTTCGGCTCGGTCAGGTTTGGGCTCCGTCCCTCAGGAGCAGAGGCAGCGGTCCGAGGGGCATGCGCAGGAGGTTGGTGCTGAGGTCTCGTCGGGGTCTCCTTTGCCAAAGAGAGTGAGCTCGGGTGTGGCGATCCCCGAGCGCTCAGCATCCCACCCTGACAACAGGAAACGACCCCGGTCCGAGTACCCCGGGAAAGGCAAGGCCACGGAGGTGAGCCCTCCCAATAAGGATTTTGTGGAGGCTGCAAAGGTCGCCCGCGATCCCAAGTTGGTGTCGGTCCCGGCGGAGTAGCTTTCCCTTGACCTGAGGACGGCCATAGTTACGGTAAGACATATTTAGACGTGCCATCATGGTCTCTTTTGTTGATTGCTTTGACTGACCACTTTGCTATCTTTCGCGCAGGCTGAGTCCCACATCCTTACAGCACCTGGCCTACTTGCCCGGGCCCAGACTTACTGTGTAGAGCTCGAGCAGCGCTACACAGATTCCCGAGCCGAGCTGGAGGCCTTTAGGATGGATGCGGCCCAGAGGCAAAGAGCGGATGAGACGGAGATCGCCCGGCTAAAGAAGGAGCTCGAGGCTGAGAAGTCCCGGCGCGAGGCCGCTGCCAAGGACGTTGAGCGCTATAAGCGGGAGAAGCGCGAGGCCGAGACGAAGCTTAAGGACCTCTTGGATCAGGTCGGCCCGCGAGGGGAGAAGGCAGTGGAAGCCTTTAAGTCCAGCCAAGAGGCTGTGGACTGGCTAGCCACTGAGGGTGGGGTGATGGCCCGGTACGCCGAGTTGGAGTACTATTTCCGAGGCCAAGTTGCAGCTCGCGAGAGAGCGAAGACCTTTCTCCCTGCCACCAAGAACGATTATATCGAGATCTTGGAGGCCCGCCCCAGGAATTCTAAGAGATCCCTGAGTTACCGACCGACCTGACGTCCCAGGCCAAGGAGGTGCTAGAGTTTGTCCAAAAGGGTATGGACCAGATCGGCGACGTAGCCGAGGCCACCACCTCCACCGCTGCTCCTAAGTAATTTTTGTAAAGTCGCCCAGGTCGGGCTTTTTTAATTTTGCCCAGGTTGGGCTTGTGTAATCGTTTTTCAATTTTAATGAAATGTCTATTTTATTTTAATTTGCGTTTTTGTCGAGTTTGTATACGTGTACTTTTCTCTTCGCAAATTTTTCTTAAGTAAGTGGGGTCGGACCAATTTAATGCATCATTCAAACTTAAGCATAATGAACTGAACTGGACGCGATTAATGAATTTTCATCCTAATCCGAGCTAGTTAATTGGGGCAACAGTATAATCGTCGCTGACCTGGACTCGTTAGTCCGATTTAAAATTGGTCAAACTAATGTTGACAAATGTTGAGCTCGAGTTCGGACCCCAAACTAACATACCGACCTGAAGCCGGATTATACCGAGTTGGAACTTAATCCGAACTGGTAAAACTTAAAAACAAATTATTATCGATTATACCCTAGCTGGAACATTGTCCGAGCTGGTTTTCTTGACCATCAGCTCGTGATTAAGCGTGGCCACCGCCTTAATCCGAGTTTGTAGTAGCTTTGCAGCTGAGGCAATTTGGGCCCGGGTCGGGAATTGCGCTGGTTTTGTTGCTTGTTCCCAGGTCGGGCATAGCACTTATTTGTAAAGATGCATTATATTGAGTTTGTACAAGCAATGTCTTGGCCCGGGGCCTTTACAAGATTTCTCGGCTCGGGGCCGTTACAAAATATTCCGGCTCGGGGCTGTTACAAAATATTTCAGCTCGGGGCCGTTACAAAATATTTCGGCTCAGGGCCGCTTAAACAAAATATCGCTTCAGGTGTTCTGAGTGCCATGCGTTCTTCAACGATTTTCCGTTCTTGTCGCGGAGGTAGAAGGTCCCGGGTCGGACTTCTTTCACGACTTCGTAGGGTCCCTCCCAAGTCAGGGAGAGCTTGTTACTGGAGTGCGGCGAAAAGATGGCCTTTCTGAGCATGAGATCGCCAACCTTAATAGGCTTAGGCTTAACCTGTTTGGCAAAGGCCCTTTGCATGGCAGCTTTGCTGGCCAGCATTCTGATTTGAGCTTTAGCTCGAAGCTCTTCAGCGAGGTCGAGCTCTTCACGGATCCGCGCTCCGTTTATTTCTGGATCACTGTGGAGGGTTCTACTGGTCGGAGACCCGATCTCCACTGGCAGCACTGCCTGAGTGCCGAAGGTCAGTTCGAAGGGCGATTCTCCCGTTGCCGAGCTGGTGTTGGTTCGTTGAGCCCACAACACCTCGGGAAGAATTGATGCCCACTGGCCCTCCGCTTCCTCCAGCTTGGTTTTCAGGCCCTGCAAAATGATTTGGTTAGTTCTTTCAACTTGGCCATTACTTTGAGGGTGAGCAATAGATGAGAATCTGAGGTCGATCCCAATCTCGGCACATTTGCCTCGAAAGTATGCACTGTCGAATTGCTTGCCGTGGTCAGTGATGATGACCTTTGGCACCCCAAATCGGCAAATGATGTTTTTCCATACGAAATCACAGGCTGCCTTTTCTGTTATTCTAGCAACACCTTCAGCCTCGGGCCATTTGGTGAAGTAGTCTACAGCTACGAAGGTGTGCTTCTTTTGGCCGACACCGGTCGGTAATGGGCCGATGATGTCTAGACCCCACTGATAGAATGACCATGGACTTATCATCACTGTGAGGTCTACCGCAGGCTTCCTCTATACATTGGCGAACCTCTGGCAGGTGTCGCACTTTTTTACATACTCTTTGGCATCTTGCTCTAAGGTTGGCCATAAATAGCCTTGCCTTAATGCCTTCCGAGCCAGAGCTTTGCCTCCCAAGTGGTTTCCACATACCCATTCATGAATCTCCCGGAGTACATAGTTCCCCTCTTCAGGTCCAACACATTTCAAGAGAGGCCAAGTGTAGGCTCTCTTATAGAGTTGCCCGGCAATTATGACAAACCTTGAGGCCTGTTTCATGAGTTTTCGAGCTGCTTTTTCATCTTCTGGGGTCATACCCCCCTCCAAGTAGTCCACAATTGGTTTGGTCCAATCTGGGCTTAGATTGAGCTCGGCTACGACTTGTACCCCCAACTGAATACTGGGTTCAGATACTTCTTCCACATGGACCAGGGCAGGTTGGCTCTCGCCCAAGGCCAATCTGGACAGGGCATCAACCTTCATATTCTCTTCCCTAGGAATCTGTTGTATCGTGAACCTTCTGATCGCTGAGGTCAAATCCTTGACTCTGTTGAGGTAGGCCAGCATAGTACTGTCCTTGGCTTCGAAATCTCCCGATATCTGACTAGAAACCAATTGAGAGTCGGTGCTCAGGTCGACTGTCTGTGCCCCGAGCTGAGCAGCAATTTTCAGTCCTGCAATCACCGCTTCGTATTCTACTTCATTGTTGGACGCCGGAAAGGTGAACTTGAGGGAATATTGGTGCTCATGCTGGGTTGGGTCGAGGATGACCACCCCAGCTTCGCTTCCGGACTTCCCTGAGGCCCTATCCACATGGACCTTCCACACGTCCTCCGGGTCATGCTCTGCTCGGCCAGCCCATTCTACCACAAAGTCCGCGATGGCTTGGGCTTTGATGGCTGTTCTAGGCTGGTAGGTGATGTCAAATTGACTCAGCTCAACTGCCCATTTCAACAGCCTGCCCGACGCCTCTGGCTTGTGCATGATGGACTTGAGCGGGGCATCCGTCATGACCTTAACTGGATGAGCATCAAAGTATGGCTTCAACTTTCTTGCCGCTGTGATGAGCGTGAGGGCGAGTTTTTCCAATGAGGAGTATCTCACCTCGGCCCCTTACAAGGTTTTGCTAACATAATAGACCGGCTTCTACTCCTTTCCTTCTTCTCAGACTAGTGCCGCTGCCACTGCTGTTCCCGAGCATGCTAAGTATAGTACCAGCTTCTCCCCCACCTCAGGTCGGGATAACAGAGGTGGCGAAGTTAGATACCTTTTCAGCTCTTGGAAGGCGTTCTGGCATTCCGCAGTCCATTCAAAGTTCTTAGGATTCCTTAATATTTTGAACAGAGGAGCACACTTGTCAGCCGACCTGGACATGAATCTGCTCAGCGCTGCGACCTTGCCTGCTAACACCTGGACGTCCTTCACGCAGGTCGGCGGCGCCAGGTCAAGTATCGCCTGTACCTTCTCCGGGTTGGCTTCTATTCCGTGAGCTGTGACTATGAAGCCCAGAAATTTGCCTGCCTTGTCGCCGAACGCGCACTTTTCTGGGTTCAGTTTTATCCCAAAGTGCTCCACTACGGCGAAGGCTTCAGCCAGGTCGGCTACATGGTCTTCCGCCCTTCTGCTCTTGACCAACATGTCATCTACATAGATTTTCATATTCCGGCCAATCTGATTTTTGAAGACCTTGTTCACCATCCGAGTGTAGGTAGCTCCAGCATTCTTGAGGCCAAAAGGCATGACCTCATAGTAGTAGAGTACTTTATCGGTGGTGAAGGCGGTCTTCTCTTTGTCTCCGGGAGCTATCTTGATTTGATTATATCCTTTGAAGGCATCCATGAAAGAGAGTAGCTTGAATCCGGAGGTGGCGTCCACCATCTGATCGATTTGTGGTAGGGGAAAGCAGTCCTTAGGGCAGGCTTTGTTGAGGTCGGTGAAGTCTATACACAGTCTCCTTCTACCCGAGGACTTAGTCACCAGCACCACATTAGACAACCAGGTTGGGTACTGTATTTCCTTTATGTGGCCGGCGTCCACTAACTTGTCCACTTTTTCTGCTATGATTTGTTGTTTATCATAATGGAAGTGCCTGCGCTTTTGCTTTACCGGATAGTGATTTGGGTCGGCATTCAGGTGATACTCAATCACACCCAAGTCAATCCCTGTCATGTCGGAGGCAGACCAGGCAAATATATGTTCATTCTTTAAAAGAAATTGGCTTATACTTTTCTTGAGGTTGGCATGGAGTTCACTCCCGATCCTTGCTCTCTTGGTTTCATCAGAGAGCTCCACCTCTTGAAGGTCTTCAGCCGAGCTTCCTCTCTTAGCATCTCTCTTTTCTTCGGGCAGATCTGGCCCCCAGCCGATCTGATACTTGGGCCGAAGTGAGTTTTCATAACATTCCCGAGTTGAGAGCTGGGCTCCGCGAATGGTGGCCACGCCACCCGGGGTCGGGAATTTCAGGGCCTAGTGGTAAGTTGAGGGGACGGCCCTGAAGTGATTGAGTGCCACCCGGCCTAAGATCCCATTGTAAGTGGAGTTACAGTCCATCACAATGAAGTTGGCTTGCATCGACACCCACTTATCCCCATCTGCCAGCTTCAGCGGGAGGTTGATGACCCCTTCGGCTCGGTGGGACTGCCAGGTGAAACCCACTAAAGTACCCCTCAATGGCCTGAGTCGGCTCCTGTCCAACCCCATTTGCTCAAAAGCGCTGAGGAATAAGACTTCTGCCAAGCTCCCGGTGTCCACCATCAGCCTCTTGACGGTGAAGTTGGCTATTTCAGCGCTAATCACCAGTGGGTCGTCATGAGGCAATATCACCCCCTCCAAGTCTTCTGAGGAGAAGATGAGCTCCTGCATTTCCGGGGTCGGTCCCCGCACTGGTCCATACTCCCTCCCAGCACGAACGTAATCCTTCCTGCCTGCTGAGGTCTCTCCTTCTGACGCCAGTCCTCCCGCAATAGTCTCAATTATAGCCAGGCGTCCGCCCCTAGCCTGGCGCCTGGGTGGACTCCTCTCCCTATCCCTTTGGTCGGGATTTTGGGTCGGCTGCGGATCTATATACCTCCGGAGGTGGCCTCGGGCTATCAGTGCCTCAATCTCCTGTTTCAAGTCTTTGCACTCTTCGGTGGTATGGCCGTAGTCCATATGGTAGCGGCAATACTTGGTTCTATTGCGCTTCTCGGGTCGGCCTTTCATCCTCGGAGCTGGAGGCAGGTGGTTCTGGTGTTGGATCTCCATCATGATCTGCTCCCTCTAGGTGTTAAGGGGAGTGAACATAGTGAACCGGGGGTTCTGCTTTGGCTGTTGAGACTGCTTGCCTCGGTCATTCTGGACTTTACCCCAGGTTGGGCTCGGGAGGTCTCTCCCTTCTTGCTGGCTTCCTTCTCCTTGTCATCATCCCTCTTCGCCTGATAGATTTCTTCCGAGTGTATGTACCCTTCTGCTCGTACCATCAGCTCGGATACAGTGTCCACGGGGTTGATTGCCAGTGAGGATGTGAGGAGGCCCGACCTGAGCCCACTCTGGTAAGCCATCAACGCCATAGAGTCCTCCAGGTTGGGAATTCGGAGGGACTCTTCATTGAATATGGCCGTGTAAGCCCTCAAACTTTCCCCTCTATGTTGCTTCACCAACAGCAATGTAGAAGTATGGCGGGTAGCGCGCTGGCTTCCCGCGAAGCGGGATAGGAAAGCCTCAGCCAGCTGGTGAAAACTTGCGATTGAACCGGGATGAAGTTTTTGGAACCAATCCAAGGCGTTGCCAACCAGGGTGGTCGGGAAAGTCTTCACCTTCATGAGATCTGGCATGTCATGCAGAGTCATGTGGTGATCAAAATTGAGCAGGTGGCTGGCTGGGTCTCCATCTCCGTTGTAGACGGCCAGGTTGGGCATACGGTTGCCCGTGGGCAGTGGCGTGGCCAGTACCTCAGGGGAGAGTGGGCTTACGCCGAGCTGGTTGATGACCTTGGCTATGGCAGCTGCGGTCTTGGCCTGCTCGGGGTTGGCTTGAGCCGCCCTTTTACCTCTCGCCGCGTCGGATCTCGCCATCGGCTCTAGGATGCCCTCCTCGTCCTGCGTCCGTTTTCGCCTCGACTTTGGGATGTGGAATTGCGGACGCGATGGCCGCGGTATATCCTCTTGCGGAGCCAGGGGTCCCTCAGCTAGCCGGGCTACCTGCTCCTTAAGTTCTTCAAACATCCTCAGCATCATCCTTATCTCCGGTGATAGGCTGGAGTTGGGGTCTCCTTCTGCTGTGGGGCTAAGTGTATACGTTGGCTCGTTCCAATGTCGGCTTGGGTTAGGTCTTGGCTAGGCACCTGCGTGGTTTCGAGGTCCCCTTCCGGGTTGGGCGAATCCTCTACCGGTGTGCTATGGCTTCTAGTTTGCACCATAATGGTTTCTCAATGAGTGGTGAAGAGAGCTATAAAAGAACTCGTCGTTCTCACAGACGGCGCTAAACTGTCGAGGTTGGAAATCTCACAGTTGAGGTTGGGAGCTACCTGCGCCAAACTGAACTTTTCAGGTTGGTCTCCGAGCTGTACTTTCCTGGTCGGTTACCAGACCTGCACAAGGAAAAGAAGGAACAGGCAGGGTGATGACCCGAATTTTCCTCTCGGGCGCACGAATGATTAGTATGTCCGAGCTGGCTAGGTAGCTGAGAGCATTTAATGACGAGTTACCTCCTTAAATGAAGAGGGTGGAGCTCTATTTATACTAAATTCAAGTCTGACAGCATTTAATGCGGTGGAGCTTTATGTCCCATCAGTGCCTTATGTCCTATCGGAACAGCTGGAACTGAGGTCGGGGTTTCCGGGGTCGGGCCAGTCATCCTGGTTGGACATTCAGTTGAATGCGCCGGTCTTGGCCCTGATTAGCCTGCCTCAGCTCGGAATGGACATCTCACCTCAGCTCGGAATGGACATCTCACCTCAGCTCGGGAACCCCTCGTCAAATACTATTTTTTTTTTTTTGGATGATAAGAGAAACTCAATTAATAGAATTTGATCAGGGAATTATAACAGTACCTAACCACTAAGTAATATAATCGTAAGTGCACAACCTCACCCCAATGATGTACCAAGTGAGTTAATAATAGAACCTCAAAAACAATTTGAATCCGTGATTAATTACAGACATTTCCCACACCTTAACCACCTAAGCCATGTCATTGGGGTTTCATTTTTCTTTTGTTATTCCTTAGAATGTGTATGCTAGTCATCATAGTTGGTAACATGAACTTTGTAAATGCAAAACATGATCCTGAAAAAGTAAAAATTATTTAGCCTTTTTGCTTGTGTTTTCTATTTGAGAGGAGTCTTTTTGGTTATTGAAACCATCTTACTGCCATTCTTAAGCGATGACTAACAGATTCTTACCATTACCATTTACCATTGAAAGATTCTTGCTACAATCTTTAGAAAAAGTCTTTGAAACATTGGGTGGCATTTGATTGTACGCACATATGAAAGTTACACTTTGTACTCAAGTTAACTCCAAAACTTTTGAAGCTTTTACATTATCTTTAAGCATCATAATTGCTCCTCACGAATTTTCATTTGTTCAATCTTTCTACTCTTGGACCCCTCTCATATTTTAATTTTAACTTTGAGGGTTCAAAGGCATAATCAGAGTCAAGTGACCTCTCTTTATAGATGAGTATCTATGCTTCTTCTACACGAAGAAGGCACGAAATGTAGCCAAGGCAAAGTATAATTTCCTTGGTAAGACATAAATGAAAATTTGATTTTTATAAGAAAAGAATTGTTAAAAAAAGGGTTTTAAAATTTGGCAATCAAGATAGAATGATCTTATAGTAACATACGAGAAAATATAGTAAAGTGAGATAGATTTGGATTCACTGATATCATATAACGCAAGAGAAAGATCTAATGTGGCAATGATATACTGCTATAGTTATGATAAATAAACTGGACATATCATCAGTATCAAAATTTTCTAATAGCATTATGAGTAATCCTAGACGTCACCTTTTTTTATCACCCAATTATCACCTCTTAGTTGGCATATCTAGTTAGCGAGCCAACTAGATAAATGTATTTTATTATCTTTTATTTTGTTAATTTTTCTCTCTCTTAAATTTTCCTTTTTTTCCTCCTTAATTTACGTTTATCATCTCTTTCTTTCCCTTTTCTTTAACCCTACAAAATATTCACTTTTCTCTTTCACCATTCATTGCGTATTTTTTTTTCAAATTTCTTCTCTTATTGACGAATTCATAATTGCCAAATACAAAAAGATAAAAGCATGATTGACTTCTCAAAATAATATATCCTCATGGTCGAAAGAAACTCAAAGATATATATATGTCCTAAAAACAATGTTCCATGTGAGAAAAACTTAACCAATTCTCTCAATAAAAACTTATTAAGCTTTCTTTTGCTTTTGCATTTACTATCTCTGGGCGAAGTGAAACAACAAATTATTTGGTTCAATACGACTCATAGAGGAACAAGTATTTGAGTAAATAGTTTTGGATGTTATGGACGAAACTAACCTACATTTTACATACACAGATAGTTTAGAAAATGGATTTGTGCTAACTGAAAGATCAACTTACGAGGTTGATTTTTTTTTATAAAGATGGTTGATAGTAGAATGAAAAGATTACTTGTTTAGCAAAAAAAAAAAAGTTTAAGGGGTTGACTTCTTTACTTTTGCATGTTCGTCATTAACGATTTACAAACTCGGGAAGGATTATTAGAGTCATAGTTTATTTTCTCACGCATCTTTTATCCAAAAACAAATCTCCAAATTCGATCTGAATTTGTTTATATATTACTAGATAAAGGGTGAGACTGAAATTGACTAAATAATACTCTATTGACTAATGTTGTTTCTATTCTCCTTTAATCTCAACCACAATGAGGTGTCTCCTTACTGAAACAAAATTGTGGAACGTCCAACAAGTCATAGAAATATCAGTACTATAGATTGGATATTGATGAGAGAGATGTAGAATGATATTCATAATCACGATAAAAAATCAAAATTTGTACGTACAGGTGAATCAATTCTTATCAATCCTTCTTATTTCTTTTTTTTTTTTTTGGTCGTTGACCTCAAATGTCTAAGAGGTGAGGATTGCTACTGAGATTATGGGAAAGCTTGGTGTGCATGGTGAATACAGGTCTTGCTTTCTTCCTCTTGTGAATCCTACAGATTTCAAAGGGATATTGTTCTGACAATTCTACTAAGTTATTTTATGTACAAATATCAACAATTTCTTCCATTTTCAGCTGTTATCAATTCGTCAAGAATAAGAGAAAAAATCTGGAAAAAAAAATATGCAATGAATGGTGGAAAGAGAAATTAAAAGTGCACATTTGGTTAAACAAAAGATTAGAAAGAAATATAAGATAGGAAACCATAATTAAGGGAGAGAAAAAAGGAAAGCTAAGAGAGAAAAATTAATAAAAAAGATAGCAAAATAAAATATTTATCTAGTTGACATGCCAATTAGAATTGTCAACTAGGAGGTGATAATTAGGTGATGAAAAGAGGGTGACGTCTAGCATTACTCTAGTATTATATAATATGAGATGATTTAAATATAAGAGAGAGCATTTTGAGAAACTCAAAAATGTTGAAAATAATGTTTGTGTGAAAATAATTCTATGAAAACATTTGAAAATTATGTTTACCCAATTAAATACTATTTATATTTTAATCACATGATACTAAAAATCTTACTTAAATTGTACAAATATATAATTTTCAAACTCTTGGAATAAGATTTGGATCTTCAAATAATGCGTTTAATGAGTGGACCACTTACGCACTAAGGTAACATTTGACCTTTTTGACTTCCAAACCATGGACATAGGACACAACACACTCCCTTATTGGAAGACATACTCACGTTTAACGTAAGCTAACATGCATCAGCATAGTACAATAAAGAGTCTTTTTTATTATTTTTTTATTTTTTATTTTTTTTATCAATAAAAAAGAGTCGTATGTATGACATGGAAGGAATATTATTAGACCCATCCTTCTTTAATTTAACTTTTTTCAGAACAAGAAATTTACTCTAAATAAATAATTTTTATTAATTTACTAAATATTATAAATTTTATGATTCAATAATATGCATATTAATAGAGAAAATTTTACATTTAGTCTCTATTATTTATAAAAAAAATTCGGTTTGGTTCCAATTGTTTAAAATGTCTTAATTTAGTATCTATTATTTCACTAAAAATTTCAATTTCATCTCTATTGTTTAAACTTTCTCAAGTTCATCTTTATTGTTTCCCAAAAATTTTAATTTTGTCTTTATTATTTTTAAAAAGTTTTAATTTTATCTCTATTATTTTGTTAAAGATTCAAATTCATCCTTATTATTCAAGGACTAGATTAAATATTTTTAAAAAATAATAGAGACGAATTTGAAACTTTTTGAAAATAATAAGGACGAAACTGAAATTTTTTGGCAAACATTAAGGACGAAATTGAAAAATTTTAAACAATAAGGATGAAATTAAAATTTTTAGAAAAATAATAAAGACTAAATTAAGATATTTAAACAATAGGGATCAAACTGAATTTTTTTGTAAATAATAAGAACGAAATGTAAATTTTTTTCCATATTATTACATACTTTAAATTAATTAATTATTTATAATATAAAATATAAATTTTTTATCATACCCCGCATTCATGCGTATCTTTTATTTAGATATATATATGCATTCAAGTTGGAAAAAGCAAAGAAAGAACAAAGAAAACGATATGATATTCTCTTTCTAAGGCTATCATCAATGGAGTCTCTATATGGGTCTCTATAAATCATTTTTAGAGACTCATATATAGACCAAATAGTGTTTTAGAGACCCACTTAGATACTAAAACAAAAAAACTATTTTAAAGACCTATTTGGAGACCAAGATAAAAAAAAATATCCCCGATGACGATCTCCATAAAATTGAATTTCTATATTGTGTTAATTTTAATTTTATATAATAATTTGATTATGTGTTATTTTTTTTAATTAATTGTTATTTAGATTATTTCAACTTCTTTAACGAATATTTCAACCAAAAAATAAATAAATTGCAACGAACATAACATTTTAAAAAAAATTATACGTAAAAAAAATCTTAATTAAAAAACCCTAAATGCAAAACCTTAATTAAAAAATCTAATTAAAAATCTTAATTACAAAATTCCTTTTAAAAAATCCTAAATAAATATATATATAAAATTTAATTAAAAAATAATAATAATAACCCTAACTTTTACCCACCCACCCACCCAATTCCCTTGTTCCCTTCTCTGCACAGCAGCCCCAATCCCAATTCCCTTTTGCGCAGAGCCCCAATCTTTCCCATCTTTCCCTTTTTCCTTTCTCTGCGCAGCAGCGACACACTCCCCCCCCCCCCCCCTCCCCTCCCCTCTTCTTCTTCTTTTTTCCCTGCAGTGCATCAGCGCCCCGCTCTTCTTCCCATTTTTTCCCTGCAGCGCAACATTGCCCCCCTCCCCCCCCCCCCCCTCCTCTTCTTCGCTGCATCCCACCCCTCCTCCCCCACGCCACCATCTTCTCCGCTGCCACCCCACCACCAGCGAAACCACCAACACAAATTTTATGTTTTTTTTTTTTTTTTCCAGATCTGTGTTGACCTTTTTTTTTTTTGTTATTTGTTGAAAAAAATAATTCTATTGTAATTTTTTTTATGTTTGTTAAATTTTTTTGTTGCTGTTTGTGCTCATTTTTTAGTACTTTTTTTTTTTTTTTTTTTCAGATCTGACGATGTCAGATTTTCTGACATCGTCAGATCTGATATTGTTTTTTTTGGAGACTCATTTTTGTCTTCTTGTATAGTCTCCATTTTTTTCAACAAATTTGTTGAAAAAAATGGAGACTATGTGCTATTTTGAAGACTCAAAGCTTGAGTGATGTCATGATTTTGTCAAAAATTATCTAATAGTGTTTTAGAGACCCTCATTGGTGATGAATTTTGATCAATGGAATCTCTAAAATAGTAATTATTGCTGTTTAGAGACTCCTTAGAGACTCTATTGAGGATGCCCTAACAAAAGATTGACTACAGCAATCCCCTCACTCACTCACTCACTCACTCACTGTCACTCTCTCTTTATATGTATATACATACAGTCTCTCTCTCTATATATATATATATATATGCACACAAGCACACATTGATGGTGTATGTTTGTAGTGGTATATAAGGGAGCTTTTGATAGGGTGATCAGTTTGTTAAAGCAGTGTGATAGTAGTGGCGTTGCAGTTGAAGTCTCTTCAGTGTCTACTTTTGCTTGGTGAGACTTATTTTTTTTCTTTTTTTCTTTCCTTCTCTTCAACTTGATCACACCATGAAAACCCATAAAAGAGAAATAGAAAAAAATGCTGAAAGACACTTCCTTTGAGTCTTTACTATGGTTAGAGTAGTGTTTAAGTCATATTTAAGTAGAAATCATGCGATGCATTACTTGGTAAAAATGCTATTATGTGTTTTATCTAGCTGTCTTTTGAATCCTTAAATTCTTTTGTTGTGGTCGACCATATGGATCTGTGGACGTTATTGATGCCTCATATTTGTAAAAAGAAAGAATTGGATGGTGTTTATGCTGACTTTCGGTTCGACAATGATAAGGATAAAACCTGCACTTTGTTTGATAAATCAACTAAAGGGACAAAATTATTAATGATTTATAGGCAGAGTAATTTTGAGGGATTACAAATTAGCCAAAGTTACTACTTGTTCATTTGTTTTCATGACCGAAATGATTTCTTGTATCATTTGCTGTGCTTAAGGGTAGGAAAGCCCAAGTTGATGATGGACTTTGTTCTAACTTCTTTTCCTTTTCTTTAGATATTTTATGGTGGTCGTTTTGATCAATACGTTTCAATTGTTATGTTTATGGTCTTTAGTAAGAAGCGGGATTTGGCAAAACGCTAAAGTTGTCGGCATGTGACGTGGAGGTCACGGTTTCTGAGTCATGAAAATAAGTTTTTTGTAAAAAAAAAAATTGCAAGATAAGGCGGTGTATAATAAATCAAAAGTTGATCTGACTCTTTTTCGTAATCCACTCATAGAAGGAGTTTCGTATATCGAGCTGATCTCAGTAAGTTGTCGATCACATGTATTTTCAGAATTTTGAACTACTATATGATAACTCTACTTCTCCTCCACGAGTCATCGACTTACTCATCTAATAACAGGAAAAAACAGAACGTCTAAGTGATTTTCCCTTTATGTACTGCTAGTAAATGTACAAGCATCTGCATTTCAATTTTAATGTGTTAGTTATAATGAGCTTCAAAATAGATGCTTAAAGGCACAATTAATGATTTTGACACTCAAAAGTGCTTTATGTGAGTTTAAAAGCTGATCTCACCTGTTTAGTCCATTTTTTAAAGTACTTTTAGGTAAAAGTTGAAATTAAAAAAAACTGAAAAATAATAAATTCCAAACTGTTTCTATATTTGCCCAATATTGGCCAAATAGTTAAAGACTTTTATTCAACGGCACTTCTAGCCAAGCTCTACTACAAAAGTTCTACAGTTCAAAAGTTAAAAAATTTTACAGCTAGGTCAGACAGAGCCCAAGGCTTGGTAAGACTTTTGGCACAGCCAACATCTAAATTTTGCATCAGGTTGTTGGTTGAAAATCTCGAGCCTTTATATATGTGGGTACAACCACCGAGCGTGGTTGTAACTATAAGAGTTTCGTCTTGACGGTTCACTTGGTACCTAAATATGATGAAGGGATGGACAGCATATGAAGATTAGGAGATTGAAAGATGCAATGTAGAACTAATACGGTTGAGAATAAGTCAAAAATGTAAAGGAACATTGTTGCTCAGTTAAGTTGTAAAACTAGTTAAGGTTTTCTCTTTAGTAATTGGCAAACACAAATGCAAACTTTTTGTTGGTATGCCTTCAGAGGATGATGTCCGAAACTTTGTCTACAAATACTGAAGAAGTTTCCCTTTCTTTTGGTTGCAGTTATGGTGATATATGCAGAACAGACACATGCGTATAATATTATCATGCTGATTTAGTACTATTACTTCAAATGCAGTTAAAATTTGGCTATATGGGAAAGACGATTCGGGTCTCTGGATTCCCTTACCTTGTGCCTGCAGAAGAAATTAAAACGTTATTGGAGCAATACACAGGCCGAGGAACTGTATATGCTATAGAGGTTAAGCAGTGTAGAAGAGGGTGGGGAGCATATGCTAGGGTCCAATTCACTAATCTGTGGAGTGTTGAAGATATCATCTCCTTGGCAAATCAGCGCCTGATATATTATGGATCATCTTATTTGAAGGCTTGGGAAACGGATATTGATATTACACCAACAAAGCCCAAAACGTTTGTGCATCAAATGGAATGCATAACTCTAAACTTTGGATGCCAGATATCCCGAGAAAAATTCTCAATGCTATGGAGAACGACAAATGTGACTGTTGATTTTGGAGCTGGGATGAAGAAGATCTATTTCTTCTTTAGCTTCAATTCTGTGGAATACAAACTTCAACTCTCCTATCAAAACATTTGGCAGATCATGTTATGTCGTAATCGTGCTCAAAATGCAAAATTTCTTCTCATACAGGTTTTCTTGCTTATATTCGTTTTATGCTAGTTTATCTCTGTTTTCATCTGGATGCTCTTCATTTATTTATTTATTTATTTTATCCTGTTGTTGTTGTTTTGTATTTGTTTAAGTAGTGGGGATTTATTTTCTCTGCTATGTAAATATCCCGATATTGCAAGTTTACATGTTTCGTTAGTTTTGTTTATTCATTAGTCACATTATTAATGAGGGTTATCTTCCAGAAAGTGTTAGATAATTTCTTAATCATCTTTTTTTCTTTTCTTTTTGTGTACTAATAAGTGTGAGAAAGGCCCAAGCTTTGCGTTTAATTAATTACTTAAATTTGGCTTAGGTTAACTTTTTGTGGCCTGTTATCTTGAAAATTTCTTCTCTTCCTATGTAATAGGCACAGAGAGAGAGAGAGAGAGATTGACTTACTGCTCTAAGTGAACATTAACCTCTACTTTTATTAGTATAAACAAATACATATTACACAAATACCCTTACTTACAACCCTCCCTGTCAAGCTAGGGCATACAAATTATATGTCCTAGCTTATTATAAATATACTCAAGGGTAAATATCACTCTACCCCTATGTTATGTCAATATATCACGCTACCCCTCTGTGTTCGTAAAATTCTAAAAAACTCCCATGTATTATTAAAAAAATCTCTCACTACCCCTTCTATGTCTCTTAAATGACATTTTTGTCCTTTTATAAAGCATATATATATTTCTTTTATTTTCTTCATTTCCACCCAATATCAATAAATAAAAAATAAACCAAATCAAGCCTTGTCCCATTAGGTGGGGTCGGTTATATGGATCATGCGACACCATTCCTTCTTACCGAGAGTCATCTCCTCTATAAGATCCATACACGTGAGGTCTCGTCTGCGCCTCAACAGGTCGTCTCTTTACGTGGCCAAACCATCTCAGACGATTTTCTCTCATCTTATCCTTAATCGGGGCCACTCCTACTCTTTTACGTATCACCTCGTTCCTAATCTTGTCCTTCCTAGTTTTGCCACACATCCATCTCAACATTCTCATCTCAGCCACCGATATTTTTTGAACATGTTGATATTTTATTGCCCAACACTCCGAATTATATAACATAGCAGGCCTAATGGCTATTTTATAGAACTTCCCTATTAGCTTAACTAGTATTTTTCGATCACACAAGATTCCTGACGTATTTATCCATTTCGTCCATCCTGCTTTGATTCTATGATCAACGTCCGCATTAATCTCCCCATGTTGTTGAACCATAGAGCCCAAGTATCTAAAACTCTCTATTTCCTGTATTCTTTCTGAGTCTAATCTTACCTCTATCTCATTTATCGACTTATTTTTGCTAAATATACATTCCATATACTCTGTCTTTGATCTGCTTAGCTTAAAACCCTTAGATTCTAAAGTAGATCTCCATAATTCTAGCTTAGTATTTACACCTTCTCTAGACTCATCTATCAAAATAATATCATCCGCAAATAACATGCACCACGGTACTACATCTTGGATTTGACTAGTGAGTTCATCAATGACTAGTGCGAAAAGGTATGGGCTCGTCCTTACACTAGTCATCGCTCCATCGTACATATCTTTTTTATCACCTCAATGTATGCTATACACACACATTTTTCCTCCAACACTCTTCACATAACTTCCCTAAGAACTCGGTCATATGTTTTCTCCAAGTCAATAAACACCATGTGTAAGTTTTTATGGTTCTCTCGATATTGTTCTATTAACCTCTTTAGCAGACAAATATCTGCCATTGTTGATCTTCCAAGCATAAAATCAAATTGATTTTTTGGCACTTGTGTATTGCTCCTTATTCTCCTTTCAATCACTCTTTCCCAGAGCATCCCCCATGAAGGGGTGTCGTGTGTGTGTGCATTTTGTGTGTCGTGTATGTGTGTGTGCAGGGATTGATGGGGGTAGACGGTAGGAATAGGGATGGGGGTGAGGGTCTAGGGCGTAGGGGGGAGGTGGGTTAAGGAAGAAGATGTTTTTTTTTTTTAATTTTCTTTATTTTATTTTTTATTTACTAATAAATGGGTGGAAATGAAGAAAAGAAAAGGAAAAAATTGTATGCATTATAAAAGGGCAAAAAGGTCATTTAAGAGACAGGGAGGGGGCAGTCTGAGACGTTTCAAATAATACATGGGAGTTTTTTGGAGTTTATGAACATAGGAGGGTAGCGTGATATATTGACATAACATATTGGGGTGGAGTGATATTTACTGTATACTCAACTCAGGGACCTCTTAAAGGTCTGGCGAACAACTTAGGTAGTTGCAATTGATGTTAAGAAGTGACGATCTTTCTTGAACACCTTATCTTTGTGCTTTGTTTGCTTCTCAAACACTAGATTTTAAGCTATTTAATTTTCACACGATTATTCCAGATTAGATTCATAGGATTAGAATAGTCTATTTCAATCTTCGGAAGCAAATGCTTCACCAATACCAATTTGCAAGTGGCTACTCAAATAATTATATTCTGATTTAGCAATGAATCGAGCCATCATATCTATTTCTTGCTTTTCCACAAGATTAGGTTTTCACCTAACAAAGATACAATATGCCGAATTGGAACTTCTATCAAATGGACTTCCTGTCATTTTTGGAATCTGAATAACCAATAATCTCGATATGTCATTGATCTTAATATTATAACCCTTTTCTTTGAGCATTCTTGGTAGACTAAAGGAAACGAACAATGGCCACCAAGTGATTTTCCTGTGGAGAATTTATTGACTAATTAATTACACTCAATATGAAATGAAATATATAACCGAGTCACTATGCGGTAGTTAAGTTCTATACCTTTCTTGGTTTTCATCAGCTCTCTTTTAGTTAGAAGTTTAAACTTGGATGTATTGGGAAATAACATGGTCGTGTACCAAGCATGCTAGGTCTATTTGTGGTTATATCCGAGGACAACGACAAAATCCGAAGTAAATATGACTAAAACATTTAAGGCATCTAATTATGTTCAATAGTGAAAGAGAGAGACATTAAAGAAAAGAGAGAGTGATTTAATATTATTATTATAAGGAATAGTACATAGACAAATATTTTTCTATTCCTATGTGGGATAGAGAACACACATATATAAACTTGCAATACTAATCTAGCTATTATTTCAACACTCACCCTCAAGGTGGAGCATATATATCATATGTGCCCAGCTTGTTACATATATATTTGACTCGAGGACCTCTTAGGGACTTAGTGAAGAGATAAGTGAACTAATCATTTGAGCTAACACGGGAAGTGACGATTTCTTTGACAAGCACTTTACTTCTTACGAAATGGCAATTAATTTCAATGTGTTTAGTGCGCTCATGAAACACTAGATTCGATGCAATGTGCATTGTCGTTTGGTTATCACAGATTAGCGTCATTGGTTGAGAGCAATCTATCTCAATCTCTTTAACTAAGTTCTTCACCCATATCAACTCAGACGTAGCTAGTCGCATGGCACGGTGTTCAGACTCTGCGCTGGAACGACCAATAACAATTTGTTTCTTAC
Organism: Ehretia macrophylla; assembly: GCA_037974665.1. Lineage (NCBI taxonomy): Eukaryota > Viridiplantae > Streptophyta > Magnoliopsida > Boraginales > Ehretiaceae > Ehretia > Ehretia macrophylla. The sequence goes on along the minus strand of CM075767.1, from coordinate 16,698,829 downwards.
TTTTTCATGATATGAGATTTCCACCAAGGAAAACACAATATCCAGAGGTGGATCGTCTATCAACTGGACAACTGGCCCAATTTGCATCAGAGTAACCAATAATATTTACCTGCCTTCTGTTTTTGTATAATATCCTTTTTCTTGGGGCGTGCTTGATGTACCGAAAGATACGAATAACATCTTCCCAATGACTTTCCCGCGGTAAATTTAGGAACTGACGAACCACGTTTACAACAAAGGAAATGTATGGGCGACTTACTGTGAGATAAATGAGTTTGCCAACTAAACTTCTATATCTTCTTCGATCCGATGTTGGCTCCCCCTCATTATGTACAAGCTTGACATTCGGGTCCATTGGTGAGTCACATGGTTTTGAACCTTGCATTCCGGCCTCCTCTAGAATATCAAGAGCATATTTGCGCTGAGAGATAAAAATTCCTTGGTCAGACCGAACAACTTCAATACCAAGAAAATAATGCAGCTTTTCCGAATCCTTGGTCTGAAATTGTTTATGCAAAAAGGTTTTCAAATCTTGGATACCTATTGTGTCATCCCCAGTTATAATAATGTTATCAACATAGATAATTAACTAAAAATGCTTCCCAGAGAATGTAGGTCGATAAAATACTAAGTGGTCAACTCTACATCGTGTCAGTCTGAATTCAATCACAACCTCACTGAAACGGCCAAACCAGGCTTGAGGTGATTGTTTTAAACCATATAATGATTTCTTTAGACGACATACCTTAAGGGACTCCCCCTAAGCAACAAACCCTGGAAGTTGCTCCATGTATACCTCTTTCTCGAAAGCACCATTCAGAAAGGCATTCTTAATATCAAGTTGCTGAAGTGGCCAATTAAACAAGGCTGCAAGGGCTAGAAATATGCGAATAGTAGATAGCTTAGCAACAAGAGATAATGTATCATCATAATCCATACCAAAAACTTGTGTATATCCTTTTGCGACTAACTGAGCTTTCAACCGATCAACCCGCCCATTAGGAGAGCATTTCATAGTGTAAACCCAACAACACCCAACAATAGATTTACCCAAGGATAGATCAACTAACTCCTAAGTACCATTGGCGCAAGGCTGACATGTCCTTCACCTTGGTCGCATGCTTACCAGGATGACCAAAAGCCTCTAAAATAGTGTTAGAAACAGAGAGAGACGAAAGGGAAACAACAAAGGACATGAAAAGATGGGATAATGCATGATAAGAAGCAAAATTAGAGATAGGATGTTTAAGAGTGCAACTACGACTACCTTTGCGAAGAGCAATAGGGACATCCAAATCAAAAGGTGGAAAAACTGGCACTGGATCTGCAGACATGATGCAGACGGCACAGGACCCTCGGCAGGCAATAACGGGCGGGGACGTCGATGATATGTTAGCAGGTCAGGACGACCCAGTCTAGATAGGTTAGGAGAGGGAGGTGAGGGACGATAAAAGATGGAAGATTTGGCGGGGGATTGAAATATGGAGCTGGAAGGGGTAAATCATTGATGACTATAGTAGGGGAATGGGAAAGATGAACAAAATAAGGTTTAGACTCAAAGAAAGTGACATCAGCACAAAGGAAATATTTATCTAACTTAGGAGAGTAGCACAATAACCTTTTTGGTTTCAAAGCAAACATACCCAAATACTTTAGGTGGCAAAGAATAAATAGACTGATAAGGAGAGAGGACAGAGAAAGGGATTTTATCATTGGGAACAGAGAACGACATGCGGTTAATGAAATAACAAGCAGTAAGAACAGCATCATCCCAAAACTGGATAGGAACATTCATATGAAAAAGAAGTGTCCGAGCAGTTTCAATAAGATGACGATTCTTGCGTTTAGCAATTCCATTCTGTTGAGGAGTGTAAGTGTAAGATGATTGGTCAATAATCCTTTTGGAGGTTAAAAACGCAAAAAAAGAGGACGAAAAATATTCACGGGCATTGTCACTACGTAACACGCGAATAGTGGCACCAAATTGAGTACAAACTTCAGTATAAAATGTTTGAAACAAAGAAAAAACTTCCGGACGATCTTTTATTAAATATAACCAGAAAACATGAGAAAAATCATCAATATATGTAACAAAGTAACGATAGCCAAATTTGGATACATGACGACTATGTCCCCAAGTATCAGAATGAATGAGGGAAAATAGGGCATTGGCCCGCTAATTGAAACTACTAGGAAAATAACTACGAGTGTGTTTGCCTAACTGACATGACTCACACAAAATACTACTAACCCGACTCAAGGTAGGAATCATCTTCTAGAGATTAGAGAGAGACGGATGGCCCAGTCGGTTGTGGATAAGTTCAGGAGTGGAGATGGCACACATGCAGGAGAGGATTCGTCATCAAGGTAGTAAAGCTGTTAGACTCATGTCCTATACCAATCTGCGCGCCTGTTTGTAGATCCTAGACAAGTATAGAAGTAAAGGTAAAAAATAGAGGAAAGGGTCATGGACGACGTAGGATTCGCCGAGCCAATCCCAGTGAAGTAAGTAGAGGAACCATTAACAAAGGCAATGTCAAAAAGTAAAAAAAAGTTACCTTCATATGATCAGAAGTACTAGAATCGATGATCCACTTACCAGAACTAGAAGATAATTGAGACATTCAGGCAGTAGAAGTGGTGACATGCGCAAGTAAAGCCGTGGATGATTGACTAGCTTGGTGGGAGGCTTGGAGCTAAAGATATTACATGTATTTAGCCTCAGATAGAGTGAACGGAGGAGGGTTCTGTTGTTGTGGTGACACAGCGGTAAGGTTGGGTTTTCAGTCTCAAGTTGAGCTGCATTAGCAACATTATATGGACGTCCATGTAGATCCCAACACTTATCATGAGTATGACCCCTTTTATGACAATAAGTGCACTAAGGTTTGGAGTTGGTGGCAGAGTGACCGCCACCCCTATTAATACCACAACCACGACCTCAACCCCCTCGAGAAGTATTATCAGTACGGCCCACGAGTTGAGTGAGAAGGGTTGCATTATCATGAGTAGAGAAAAGACAGTGAGAAAAGCACGACTAAGACGAGAATAATCTTCTACTGAACTGCGAACGAACCGCCTTATACTGAACTAGAAGGCCCTGGATCATAAGAACCATAAAAAGTTGCTCCCTTTGTTGGTGAGCAATGCCTGTATCAAGAGGGAAAATTTCATTATATTCTGCAATAGCTCTCTGAAATCGGCCAAAATATATCGTAAGACCCCGATCATTAAGTTGGATATTCAGTAAGTCAATAATCACATCATAAATCCGATTAACATTACTAGTGTATAACTCCTTAACCAATGTCCAAATTGTTTTGCATGACTCACAAGCTTGAAAAACAACATGCAAGTCAGATTCGATGGATTGTAATAACAGATTAGTAAGTTGGGCATCGACTTGATCCCAAATTTGCAACTTGTCCTCTGAGACTTTAGGAGGATCTTCAGTCAAATAATGAGCCAACCCTTGCCCTAGAAACCATAACCTGACAGCCGAAGACCATTGGGTATAATTCCGACCATTGAGTTTGGTCGTAGTAATGATTGGCGTACCGATAAATATTAGAACAACAATTGAGGAGTCACTGGAGGTATCTGTTTTGGAGGTTTCACTTTTTGAGGGATCCATATGCAATAATTATTAACCAGTACTATTTTCAAAAAGTCAAGGGCAAGGGAAAAATGATGACTAAAAAGGAGAATTAAAAGGTCATCACAAGAGGCAGCTCATGAACACTGGTATTCTGCCTCTGATTTTTTTTTTTTTTTTTGTAAATCAAGAAACATTACTATTCAAGTCAAAAACAACCATAATGATGACCAAACCAAAGCACAAAACGAGGTCAGATAAAAAGAGAACAGATAGATGAGATGACTGGTGGTTGCCGGCAACCATGAAAGCAGTGCGTATAACTCACGGGCTTTGGAGGTGGCGCGTGGACCCATGTACAGTGGTGGATCATGACGGAGGCTAGCTGGACGTGGTCGGAATTTATTGTTGAGCACAATGTTATGCTCATTTCAGTGATTGAAGGGCTAGAGGTGCGCAAATTGAAGATTTCAGTTAGGGTTTAGTAGGTTTTTAGGTTTTTCGGCAGCTTGTTGGCAGCGGCTGTCAACGGAGAAGAGATGGGTGATGTTGCCGGAGGCTTGGGAGGAGATTGGTGGGTGTTGGTGGCAATTGGTGGCTGTGGCGGTGGTGAACAGTTACTGCCATGAACAATAACGATTTTCTTTTGGGGTGTATTTTAATATTTATTTTAGACTAAAAAAAACTAGGGTTTAATGTCTCTATTGGCTCTAAAGACCATGTTTAATAGTGAAAGAGAGAGACATTAAAGAAAAGAGAGAGTGACTTATTATTAGTATAAGTAATAAGGCCCTCTTATATAGGGTTTAGTATATAGACAAATATTTCTCTATTCTTATGTGGATAGAGAACACACATATATAAGCTAATAATACTAATCTAGCTATTATTTCAACAAATTAACTCACAAGCAAAACATTTAAGGCATATAATTAACTTACTAACAAATAATAAATTGAAGAGATAGGGGATGAAACAAAACTGACTGTAAGGAGATAGTTGAAGTACGATGAGCCGAACTATGCCTATGGTTAGAGTTTGATGAACAATTAATTCCATCACCAAACATTGAAGCTAATCTTAAAATCTCGTCTGCCCTATTCCATCAAATTGAAGTTGAAGCAAATAAGGGTTTGTTTTTCCTAACTATGAAAGTTTAGTTGTTGAGCTATAGAGCTTTTATTAGTAGAGCTTTGATTAGAAGTGCTATTGAACAGAAGTCGTTGATTGTTTGACCTTGTCAAGTTGGAAGTACTGTTAAAAAATCAAAAGGGTATTTTTGAGAAATTTTGAGGGCAATTTTGGGCGCTTCCAAAAATATAGAGTGGTATTTTTGATAAAAAGAAAGAAAAATAACTTTGTGCATAATGTAAAAATAGTTTTGCAAAAGTCTTTTATGAGTTGAAGCTAGTTATTTTTTAACTCTTTTTAACTTTGACTTTTACGTAAAAGTTCTTTTAAAAATGAGTCATGTAGGATGATTTTAGCTAAATGCTTTTAAGTTTTAAAAGTTGGGCCAAACGGACCCTGAGAAATCACATCATATGTACAATTCACTTTACTAGTGAAAAGTCAGACGTATGCGAAGATGCCTGGAGATCAAGTCGATAGATTGCCATAATAAACTAATGACCTGGGGGCATTCACACGCCTCCACAAGTGTGCATCTGGCTTAGATAAGTTGGTTGGAGGATCTTCTATCAAATGATCATCTAACTATTGATCATGAAGCCATATTTTCGACAGATGTCTCCCAAATAAGAGCAACTGCTACCATTACGTTTCGCTAAATAACACACACAAGGCTAGTGCCTTGCAGTCTAGTGTCATATGACTTGCCTTCTATGTTCCAAAAAAGAAGAGGAAGACAAAACATTAAAATTATAACAACTATATTCCATGTAAGTTTCTCAATGCTTTCAGTTCTTACTATGGTCAAAAGTGGATTAAAAGATGGCATCTATCTTAGATAGAAAACTTTTATGTTTCCACTTGAGTTTCTTGTGCTCTTAGACTTATTAGGGAATTAAATGGAGCTAGATTTCAACTTATGAATCAATATTTCAGTATTCAGAGAAAAGTTGATTAAAAAACTTTCATTTAAGAGAAAGTATCTGCATTAGCAGTTTCATTACTATTTATTTCTAAAGCATTTTGGATTCACAAAGCTATCCAGTTGAAAAAAGTCAATCTGTCCTTGGATATGTACGGTGATGCTTCTAATGATATAATTTAGCAAGAAAATATAATTGAGTGCCTAAATCACGAATGGCTTAGGAAGACAGTGTTGAACTCTACAGAAAGGAACTGTAAAAACTCAAAGATCTTCAGAAACAGAATGGGATGGCAATGGGATTGACTTATCGATATTACCATTTTACCATCTTTTTAGAGTGTTATCAAATGCATAGACTTTTAATTCGGATTGGTCATCCCCAACTGTGAAGATTGTTTATGGATTTTCGACTTTTCTTGTTCTTTTGTATCATGAAAAGAAAGTTCCTAATGTGTATTTTGTTCGCAAATCCTGCATACTTGGTGCCCCATTTATAGTTTATCTTTTGCTTGTGAAATAGTGAAATAAGAAAGTTGAATTTGATTTCACAATTTTAATAAAATGGCTTTAAGTGACTGTATTTGCATAGATAAAGTATGGCTGATTTTTATTCATGTTCTCTTCTCTACTTGATCCAGTTGTCTGGAGCTCCTCGCATTTTTAAGAAACTTGAAAACTCTGTTTATAGCTTCTTCAAGGAAATTCCAGATGATCAGTGGGTTAGGACAACAGATCATCTGGAATTTCCTTGAAGAAGCTATAAGAGGTTTTGAAGCTTCTTCAAGGAAATCGTTTGGTTCATCCACAGAAACTTTAACCGTTGGTAGAAAAGAGATAGAAATTATTCCTGACATAAAGATATCGAAATATGTTTTCTCTGACGGAATTGGGAAAATATCAGCCGACTTTGCTGACAGAGTTGCAACTAAATGTGGCCTTAAAAGTTCTACACCCTCTGCCTTTCAAATTCGATATGCTGGCTATAAAGGTGTTGTGGCTGTTGATCCCTCTTCGTCAAAGAAATTGTCACTGAGACAGAGCATGTTGAAGTATGAATCAGAAAACACAAAACTAGATGTCCTGGCATGGAGTAAATATCAACCTTGCTTTCTGAATTGCCAGATAATTACTCTTTTGTCTACCCTGGGAATCACTGACTATATCTTTTTAAAGAAGCAAAGAGATGCTGTGGCTCAGTTGGATTCCATTCTAACTGATCCATCAAGGGCTTGCGAGGCTTTAGAGTTGATGTCTCCTGGAGAGAACACTAATGTTCTCAAGGAAATGCTCAAGTGTGGCTATAAGCCTGATGCTGAACCATTTCTTTCAATGATGTTGCAAGCATTCCGTGCGTCAAAATTGCTGGATTTGCGGACAAAAGCCAGGATATTTATCCCTGATGGAAGATCAATGATGGGATGTCTAGATGAAACAGGCACCTTGGAATATGGCCAGGTATTCGTTCAATTTTCTGGTGCCAGACAGAGACCATTTTATGATGATTCCCTCAACAGCTCCAGTGGCTGAAACTATATTCTTCAGGGAAGGGTAGTTGTTGCTAAAAACCCTTGTTTGCACCCTGGTGATGTCCGCGTTTTAAGGGCTGTCAATGTGCCAGCATTGCACCACATGGTCGATTGCGTTGTTTTTCCCCAGAAGGGAAAGAGGTAAAACAGAAATCAAAATTTTCCTAATCTTATGGCCAATAAATTACTTTTTGATAACTTTGATACAATCTTGTTATGAGGTGATTAGAATAAATATTACAAACATTGAAGTAAGAGTGCCGAAAAACGTGGTAAATGTTGAGAATTTGCATATTGCCCAAAAATCTTATTATGCTGTACGAAATGGAATTCAAATTAAATAAGGATTTTTGGTAGGTCCTCTCTATTTCCTGAAAAGTAGATGTCTTTAACTTAAATAAAAAGGATCCTGTAAGAAAATGATCAGAGTTCATACATTTTACGATTACAAAGAGGGACTATATGCATAGAGTGTAGTTGTGCTTTTTTCTTAAATAGACTTATCGATTTATAAAGGCTATATATTATACCAACTCGTATGCTTCCAACATCAAATATTTTTCACATTTATAAAGGCTTGTGTCTGCTGTGACGAATCAGAGTAATTATAATTTTTTCTATCAGATTTGCTGAGCTGTTTTTGATCAATGTACTGTAAGAATATTTAGTGCTTTGTGAATGGAAATTATTAATTATAGATTGTGGGGGATTGTAAGAATATTTAGTGCTTTGTGAATGGAAATTATTAATTATAGATTAGTGGAACAGCTTTGTTTGAGCATGCTTGCATTCAGTGCAATATATTCCTTGTCCATGTGCTGCAGACTTTATCAAATTTGAGTAACATGGTTGTGTGAATGTTTGAGCTAGTTTATATTATTTTATTCTATCAGAATATTTTGGCAATGATAACTCTCATTAAGAATTGGCTATAAATAGTTGTGTATGTTAGCTGAAACAAAGAAGAAGAACAAGAACGAAAAATAATTTTATTTTATCATTGTGTCCAATAGAGAGAGTTTGTCATATTCAGTTCAATAGTTTCATAGTTTGGTGTGCTCCTACTACGAAGAAAATATCGTTGTATCCTGGGAGACTTGCGTTAATCAACCAAAAGCACCGTAGCGGGACGTTAAAGTCTTAAGGACATCGAGTCTAACTCGAGCCTCGATATCATCTGTATTTGGTTTATTTCTACATCCTTAAATTTTAATATTATTAATTTTACATTATGTTATTTTAATCTTTATTGCACATCTTGTATTTATATTTACAGCACTTCTCTCATTTTAATTGTCCAACAATCTTAAGACTTTAACGGTATAATTCCTTTAATATGATTCTGTGAAGTATAACAAACTGGAAAATAAATTACATTTTCATATACCTCTTAATTTTCTGAAGTTAATGATGAAAATTTCATCAAATTTGGACTTAAAATGAGAAAGATATAAATTTTTTATGGACCTAATCTTGAACTGTTCAATTCTGCTTGCACGTTTGTTTGTTATCGTTTTCTTGCTATTACTGCATACGCAGTACGTTTGCTGAAAGTTGCTGAAAGCAGAAGCTTTGTTTTGTTTTGCATTATAGTATATTATATTATATTAAATCATTATAATATAGTATATTAGTGCAGTAGCTTTAGTTGCAGCTTTGTATTATAATATTTATTATGCTTTAGTTGCAGCTTTGTATTATAATATTTATTATTATATTAGTTGTTGTAGCTTTTAATGCAGTAACATTATAATATATATATTTTATTTGAGAAGCAAAAATTCTAATTATTCTTCTTACTGCTATAAAGGTTTGATCCCAGGACCTCAAGGCTACTAATCAGAAGAGTCTACCACTGAACCAAATGTTACTTCTTTTTTCTTAAGTGACAAAATAATTTATTAGTACACTGTTCTTTAATTGATTCGAGAAAAGACAAATTGAATAATTATTTTACTTATTTTGTTTGGACTATTTACTTGACAGTCTAATATAAGTATATATATACATATAGTAGACTGTGTGATTTTAATATTTCTTTTATTTTTGTATCAGAAATATTATTTCCTTAATTGTTACTTTAAAATTAATTTTGGTATTAAGTTATTTTGCGACTAACTTGATTTTTGTATTTGTATTTGGGTGTATAAACATAGATTTGGACTTAATATAAATAATATTAATTATGAATACCGAAACTGGAAATATGAATTATGGACAATCTTTTGGACCTAACAACCCAAATGTGCCCTTGACTGGAAGTGGATCAACCGGTGGATCTACAGGACATGAGAATGTACCTTTGGCTAGGCCATCGGTGACTGTTGCTTCGGCTGTGCCATTTGTGGCGTCAACTCCTGTTGGACATGGCGAGAGGCCAGAAAAGTTCAACGGGAGAGATTTTAAGAGGTGGCAACAGAAAATGTTGTTCTACTTGACTACCTTGAATCTTGCTCGATTTTTGAAAGAGGATGCACCACAGTTGGGTGACGATCCTGATATGCAGACTGTTGCTGCTGTTGATGCTTGGAAGCATGCAGACTTCCTTTGCAAAAACTATATCCTCAACGAGTTGGACAATGCGTTGTATAACGTCTATAGCCCAATGACAACTGCTAAGGCATTATGAGAATCTTTAGAGAAGAAGTATAAAACGGAGGATGCGGGCACAAAGAAATTCGTTGTGGCCAGATTCCTTGACTTCAAAATGGTAGATTCCAAGCCTCTGATGCCGCAAGTAGATGAGTATCAGGTACTCATTCATGAGTGTCATGCAGAAGGTATAAATATGGGAGAACGTTTTGAATCTGGTGCACTTATTGAGAAGTTGCCTCCCAACTGGAAAGACTTCAAGAGTTATTTAAGGCATAAGCGAAAGGAGATGACTCTTGAAGATCTAGTTCTGAGATTGAGGATTGAAGCAGACAATCGCAAATCTGAAAAAAAAGTTGGTTTTCCACCTTTGGAATCAAAGGTTAATGTGGTTGAGCATGGTCCGAGCAACAAAAAGAGAAAATTCTCCAACCAAAGTCAAAAAGGGGGAGAACATAAGAAATAGCAGTTCGGTGGGAATTGTTTTGTCTGTGACAAGCCGGGGCACAAGGCAAGAGACTGTAGGCACCGCAAGAACCAGGGCAATCTGAAGAAAAGGAAAGCTCAGGCAAATGCTGTGGAAGACCTGGGCAATGATATCTCTGACATCAATCTGTCAGCTGTCGTGTCAGAAGTCAATCTGGTGGGGAATCCAAAGCAATGGTGGGTGGACACTGGGGCCACTAAGCATGTTTGCTTTGATAGGAGAATGTTTACTACCTATCAAATTATTTATGAAACCCTTTACATGGGTAACTCCGCCACTTCGAAGATAGAAGGAACTAGGAAGGTAATCTTGAAGTTTACCTCTGGAAAAGAGCTGACACTTAACAATGTGCTGCATGTCCCAGACATCCGGAAGAATTTGGTTTCTGGATCCTTGTTGAGTAAGAACGGATTCAAATTGGTGTTTGAGTCTGGTCAATTTGTGTTAACCAAATTTGGAATGTTTGTAAGCAAAGGCTATGAATGTGATGGCTTATTTAAGCTCAATGTAATGACTATTGCCCCAACTGTTGTAAAGGCTGATAAGCCTACTAAATTTGGTATGAATAAAAATAAGTCTGTTGCTTATGTCTTGGATTCTCCTAATTTATGGCATGATAGATTAGGACATGTGAATTTTGATTCTTTGCATAAATTGATCAATTTAGGTCTAATACCTAAAGCTGATTGGAACATAAATAAAAAATGTGAAGTATGCGTAGAATCAAAATTAACGAGAACTTCCTTTAAATCAGTAGAAAGAAGTTCAGAACCTCTGGATTTAATTCACAGTGATATTTGTGATTTAAAATTTGTGCAAACTAGAGGTGAGAAAAAGTATTTTATTATTTTTATTGATGATTGCACAAGATATTGTTATGTTTATCTACTCAGAAGCAAAGATGAGGCTTTGGAAGTATTTAAACTATACAAAAATGAGGTAGAAAATCAACTCGGTAAAAAGATTAAGATGTTGAGAAGTGATAGAGGAGGAGAATATGTATATCCCTTTGAGGAATATGTGCTGAACATGGAATTGTTCATCAAACGACAGCTCCTTACTCTCCTCAACAGAATGGTATTGCTGAACGCAAAAACCGAACTCTTAAAGAAATGATGAATGCTTTGTTGATTAATTCGGGTTTACCTCAGAACTTGTGGGGGGAGGCAGTGTTAACTGCGAATCATATTCTTAATAAGGTACCCCACAAGAAATTAAGCAAGACACCTTATGAGTTGTGGAAAGCTCGACCACCTTCCTACAATTACTTAAGAGTGTGGGTGTGTCTAGCTAAGGTAGGAGTTCCAGCTCCTAAAATGGTCAAAATAGGACCAAAGACTGTGGATTGTATCTTCATTGGATATGCACACAACAGTGCTGCATACAGGTTTCTTGTGTATAAGTCAGAAATAACTGATATACATGTGAATACAGTTATTGAATCAAGGAATGCAGAATTTTTTGAAGAAAAATTTCCTTGTAAAAATACGCAAGAATCAAGTTCTACCAAAAGAATATATGATGAGAGTAAAAAATTAGATGTAGATGATGAGGCTATATCTAAAGATATTGAAGATGAACCAAGACGTAGCAAGAGGGCTAGAACATTTAAGTCTTTTGGTCCAGATTTTCTAACGTATTTGTTAGAAAATGAGCCTCGCACTTTTAATGAGGCAATGTCTACTCCTGAAGCTCCTTTATGGAGAGAGGCAGTAAATAGTGAAATTGAATCCATCATGAAAAATCATACATGGGAATTGGTGGATCTTCCTCCTGGAAATAAACCTTTAGGGTGTAAATGGATTTTTAAGAGGAAGTTGAAGGCTGATGGATCAATAGAAAAATACAAGGCCAGGCTTGTCATTAAGGGATATAGACAAAAGGAAGGTCTTGATTATTTTGATACATATTCACCAGTCAAGAGAATTACATCCATACGGATGTTGATAGCTATCGCAGCTATCAATAATCTTGAGATACATCAAATGGGTGTAAAAACAGCATTCTTAAATGGAGATCTAGATGAAGAGATCTACATGGAACAACCTGAAGGTTTTGTAGTTCTTGAGAAAGGGAAAATGGTTTGTAAGCTTGTAAAATCCCTTTACGGATTAAAACAGGCGCCTAAACAATGACATGAGAAATTTGATAAAGTCATGTTGTCAAATGGCTTTAGGATTAATGAATGTGACAAGTGTGTCTATGTAAAAGGCACGGGTCAAGAATATGTCATTGTTTGTCTCTATGTAGACGATATGCTTATTATCGGGAGTAATGATAGTGTCATTAAGTCTACCAAGAAGATGTTATCCAGTAACTTTGATATGAAGGATATGGGTATCGCATATGTGATTCTGGGTATTAAAATTACCAGAACATCTGACGGACTAATCCTGTTTCAGTCCCATCATATAAAGAAAATACTGGACAAGTTTAATAAAAATGATGCTAGTCTCGCGAAGACACCTACAGATGCAAATGTACATCTAACCAAAAATACTGGTGAAGGAATATCTCAATTAGAGTATTCAAGGATTATTGGTAGTTTGATGTATATTATGAATTGCACGAGACTTGATATAGCATTAACAGTGAGCAAATTGAGCAGGTATACTAGCAATCCAGGAAAAGACCACTGGGTAGCCATAATAAGAGTTCTAAGGTATTTGAGATACACATTGAACTTTGGGCTGCACTATACTCGATATCCAGCTGTACTAGAGGGATACAGTGATGCCAACTGGATATCAGATACTAATGACTCCAAATCCACGAGTGGATACATTTTTACTTTGGGAGGTGCAGCCGTCTCTTGGAAATCCACTAAGCAAACATGTATAGCCAGATCCACGATGGAATCTGAGTTTATAGCTTTGGATAAAGCTGCAGAGGAAGCCGAATGGCTTCGACAGTTCTTAGAGGATATTCCAAACTGGCCCAAACCTGTGTCAGCTATTTGCATACACTGCGATAGTCAATCTGCTATTGGAAGGGCACAGAGTAGCATGTACAACGGTAAGTCTAGACATATACGTCGTAGACATAATACCGTCAAACAATTGCTCTCTAATGGGGTTATCTCAATTGACTACGTAAAGTCAAAAGATAACATTGCAGATCCGCTTACTAAAGGTTTGAACAGAGAGCAAGTTTACAAATCGTCGAGGGGAATGGGTCTAAAGCCTATGACTAAAGAGTCATCATAGTGGAAAACCCTACCTACGTGACAGGAGATCCCTGGAAGTAGTTTCAAAGGGAAAAACTGAGCTATGAATGATTCATCGAGAGCACTGTGGGGGTAATTCTCTCACCTATTCCTATGATGAGCAGACAGTGCTGCCTGCATGTGGTTTAGGATAAGCTATGCTTTTAATGATACTTATATCTTGGAAAATCCAAGTGGGGTATTACATGATTATTCTTAATAAGTGATCACCTATGTGAGTAGGGAGTGGGCCGCTCCTATGAGAATCTCTAAGGCTGAATTCTCTAGAGTACTCATGAAACTGGGAGTTGTTCAGGGCCAAAATGAACACAACCGTGAGAACTGAAGTATGGTTAAGAGGATGCTGTGTGAGTTCTATTGTCTAGGTTTACACAAAAGTTGAACAGTTCAAGACATCGCGTTCACTGGTTTGCAAGTAAATCCGATAGTTCTCACTACGGAAGGTTCAAGGCCAAAAGCTACCTATCCGGAAGCAGTATCAATTTTTCAAACTCTCTCTAGTGTCTATTTTTTATCGCTTCATTATGTATTGTTAATTTCCATTCATGTGGGGGATTGTAAGAATATTTAGTGCTTTGTGAATGGAAATTATTAATTATAGATTAGTGGAACAGCTTTGTTTGAGCATGCTTGCATTCCGTGCAATATATTCCTTGTCCATGTGCTGCAGACTTTATCAAATTTGAGTAACATGGTTGTATGAATGTTTGAGCTAGTTTATATTATTTTATTCTATTAGAATATTTTGGCAATGATAACTCCCATTAAGAATTGGCTATAAATAGTTGTGTATGTTAGCTGAAACAAAGAAGAAGAACAAGAACGAAAAATAATTTTATTTTATCATTGTGTCCAATAGAGAGAGTTTGTCATATTCAGTTCAATAGTTTCGTAGTTTGGTATGCTCCTACTACGAAGAAAATATCATTGTATCCTGGGAGACTTGCGTTAATCAACCGAAAGCACCGTAGCGGGACGTTAAAGTCTTAAGGACATCAAGTCTAACTCGAGCCTCGATATCATCTGTATTTGGTTTATTTCTACATCCTTAAATTTTAATATTATTAATTTTATATTATGTTATTTTAATCTTTATTGCACATCTTGTATTTATATTTACAGCACTTCTCTCATTTTAATTGTCCAACATGTACACCTTCCATTTCATGGTACTTGTTCCAGTCTTTCACTAGATGTTAATGCCATTTATCCATGTGTACACGAAGAGATGTGCACCGTAAAACACAACATAAACAGAAAATTATTTACTTTTTCATAATTAATATGATGTCTGACAGAGATGCACGATTGATGTAAGAAAGCATGACCATGGCTTTGCGCTTTGGCCAGGGGTGGATCCAAAATTTTTAGTAGGAGGGTTTAAAACTTACAATTTAACATTAATATATGCCAGCCTAAAGATACCTTAAAAATAGCTACACTTTTAAAAAATACGACTGCAATTCACTACTTAATAGCTCTGTTGTTGCGGTCAGTGGCGGTTACAGCTCCCGCTGGCCTCTTAGTAAATCCGCCCGTGCTTTAGGCAATGCAATTGGGAATTGCCTTGGGCAAAATTGCATGGTGGACATCATTTGCATGCTACGCCCAGCCTTGTTACGTAAAATGGCTTACGTTTTCCTCTCTCTGATTTAGTAATATGCAGAATGGTCTTTTTTGCTTTGACTCCATTCTAATAAGAATACAGTATTATATAATCCAGCATATAACTTCAAAATTTTTTAAAAAATAACAAAGTAGCGTTAATCACACTGAATTGAATGTTTACCTATTCAAGCTTGAAAAAATTTCGCTAGGATGACTTTGCAAGAAAAGATGATCATTCTATAAAAGAACAATTTCGATCCAAATCCATAAGCTAATTTTATGAAAGTTTTTTCGTGTATATATTTTAGGAAACTTTTCTATATTAGCTCAGTTGTTGTATGCATTGCTTATTCTGCTTGACCATGTGCTACGCACACATGGACGCTGAGCTTTTGTCATTTGAAGGTAATACGGGCCATTGATCCTCGATGGTTGGTATAACTGTAATCATGTATAAGGCTATAGTATATTGATGTGTCAATACCTTATTTAAATATAATATCAGTAGATGAAGTTTGTTCTAGGCTTTTACTTAACTCTAGAAAACACTACTTCCTTCTTATACGTTTCCGAGGGGGAAAGCCTTTCATGTAGTTGAAACTACTCATTGGAGATTTACCATACTAAATCATGAGAGGGGTGGGGAGGTGAGGGGATGAGTGTCGCCTGGATCTATTCCTTATCTTGTTAGTAAATAGTAACTATTAATGAATTCATTCATTTTATAAGTAAACTAAATTTTTGACAACAGGCCTCATCCTAACGAATGCTCTGGAAGTGATTTGGATGGAGATATTTACTTTGTCTGTTGGGACCCCGACTTGATTCCACGAAAGCATATCCGACCTATGGATTACACAGCAGCATCTAGCATTCAATTGGATCATGATGTTACAATTGAGGTAATAATGCTTTAACAACTATTAATTGGGCTGAAGGAGTGATATTCCTCTATCTTGTTGGTTGTTACTATCTTTCATTGTTCTTCTTTTGATGTACTTTTTTCCTCATCCACCTTGTCAATAATTCTTAAAACGCAGTTGGCATGATAACAACGGACTTTATCCTATCTTAAACTTTATATTTACCAACTTTACCATGCATTTCTAAAAAATAATCGAGACATACCATATAAATTTTGGTCACTCTTTGATGGTATAACACTCACTAGTTACGTAGCTAGTTATAAGGTGTGCCTGCTCTGATATATGTGTGAATTAGAGATGCAATATTGTACATGTTTGTAGATACCATTTTGTATATGTTTGTGTTATATTAGTGTTGCAGATGGGAATAAAATATCATCAGTTTCTGTTGAAATATGAAATATTATATTAGTTTATATTACTTTAGTTCCCTAATTTTAGGCCTTTTGTAAGGAGCAATTTGCTCCATAAAATTAGGCTTACTGTAAGAAGTAATTTGCTCCTTAATATTAGGAAAAGTTGTCTTCCCTATTTTCGTCCTTCATATTAGGAAATGTTGTCTACTCCTTTTAGGACTATATAAACCACTATGTAGAAACACAAAAAGTGATCAAGAGTTATAATCAAGTGTTGTAATCAAATGTGGTGATCAATGTTGCAATCTATAAATTTCATTATTTCACCCTAGTTTTCTACTTGGTATCAAGAGCCAAAATGTTAAAAAAAAAAAAGAATCTGCTACTGTTCATCGTTGCTACTTTTCATCGTCTTCTCCACCATACAACATTGTTCATCAGTTAAAATCTGCTACTGTTCATCATCTTCTCCTCCATACAACACTGTTCATCAGTTTAAAAAAAAAAATCAGGAATACGGGAAAGCTTGCCTTTGCTCTTGCCATCTCTTTATCGTCATTGTAGTCGAGTGTCTGGCTTCCTTTGGCCTTTGCCATCTCTTTATCATTATCGTAGCTGAGTTTGTCCATAGCCGAGTTTGTCCGGCTACCTTTATCTTCCTTGTTTATTCCTCTGTTCCTGCTCTCTCTCCCAAATAATGGGTTCTTTTGTTCAATTGTTGATGGTTGCTATGCTATTGTGGTTAGATATGGGTTGGAATGCTCACCAACCATCTGTTGCCGGCCTCTCTCATCGTTTGCCCACTTTTTGACTGTGATTTTCACCGTTGTTGGTGGAAATTTGTGTGAAGGTTTTTCGATGGACATGTTCTCCACCCTTGTTGGTTTGAGACTCAGTTTGTTCTCTCAGCTTAGAGTCTCTTGGGGTTGGTACATCCTCTGTCACGTACCGGGGGTTAGTACGTCCTCTGTCACGTACCAGGGGTTGGTACGTCCTCTGTCACGTATCTTTTGTTGTTCGCCTATTATTTTCAGGTGCTTTGCCATGGTTTCATGGTCTTTTCAATCATTGGTGGTGCGTCGATGTTAGGGTTTTGGTCCAGTCATTGGTGGCCTTCGGCCTTGGGTCCGCACAAAGTTTGCATACAGTCACTTGTTTTTCTTGATGGGAGCTATCAGTTCATCGTAATATCAACCATCACTTCTCCAGTCAGCTCTTATCAAGCTTAAGTTCGTCGATATTTTTGCCCCAACTTGAGGGGGAGTGTTGCAATATGAAATATTATATTAGTTTATATTACTTTAATTCCTGAATTTTAGGCCTTTTGTAAGGAGCAATTTGCTCCTTAATATTAAGAAAAATTGTCTTCTCTATTTTCCTCCTTAATATTAAGAAAGGTTGTCTACTCCTTTTAGGGCTATATAAACCACTATGTAAAAACACAAAAAGTGATCAAGAGTTGTAATCAAGTGTTGTAATCAAATGTGGTGATCAATGTTGCAATCTATAAATTCCACTATTTCACCCTAGTTTTCTACTGATTCTAGCAGTAAACACCTCAATGTTTGCACCCAAAACTCTCCTAAATGTATTAATAGCACCTCAATGAATGCTATTCTATGTTCTGAAAATCGACAGGATGGTAGGAGAAATTCTACTTGACCAAAGTGTTGTTAGTTCATGGATAACTCAATATGTGAGAAGGCTCAATTGATATATGTTAACAAAATAAATGGAAAGGCGAGAATGCAAATACGTAGAAGCCAACAATTGGAGCTAGCACCAATGTTGGCTCTAAAAAAGTGGAATAGACAAAACATCTACATCTTAAATTATTCGTTATTAAAAAGTGGAATAGACAAAACATCTACATCTTAAATTATTCGTTATTGCAATGTACAATAGGAGAGCCTATTTATAAGTCTCATGACTTATTGACAAAAAATCCTAAACTTAATGATTAAGAAACCTAGAATTTCCTTAATTTAAGCCTAATTTAATGCCCTGATATATGGAATATACTAAAATAAATTTACATCAACAATATCTAACAATATGCTTAACTATAGTTGATTACTTTGATCAGGATAGGTAAACAAAAGAAGTCTGAAGTTTATTCTTTCCCCGGTTGATGGCTATTGCCTTGCTTGATAGTGAAAGGTAGTTGGACTTTTTAGAAATCTTTGTTTGAATATCTAGGAAAGAACTAGTGGTGTAAATGAACCTGTTTGAGCTGAACGTCTTACTCTTGAAGCTTGAATTGTTGAAAGGTAATCATACTGAAGCTTGGTGCAAGCTTCCGCTCTCCGCCCGCCACCCCGCCCCAGCCCACTCCAAATCTAATCTTCCAGCTCCAATTGATTTCTCATTATTGTGTTCAAGCTCATTTGTCTTTCTGCTCCTTGGGAGTTCCCAAATAAATGACTACTCCAATTGGGGTTCAAGTATTCAACTATGCAATACAATGAAAGCTATCTTTTCACTCTGAAACTGGGAATAGCATTGAGAGAATCAAAAAACTTATACTGTGTTTATTGATATAGAAACAGCAAATAACATAGTTCCCAGGGAGATCATACAGCGAGTATTCAGTCAAGGCTTGCTCACCATTCCAAGAAAGCCCTATCCGCTCATTCACAATTGGTAGATGTTTTATTTGACGGGAGCTGTGGGTAAAATAAGGGTGTAGGTTTGACATATATTGAAGCAATTAGAGATCTATCTGGTAGAGCTATAACTTGCGGAATTTTGTTTCTCATCTAGTGGATCTGATCTATAGTTAGGAGGCAATACGTACCAAAAGGTTTGAAGAAGGAATAAGTGTTCAGTTTCAAAAAAAGGCTTTAACTTGTGTAAGGATGAATGGGGAGATCCTAGTGCATTTCCCTCCAGAATTGACCTATACTAAGGATTAGCCTTGAAGACTTATAGTTCTTGCATTAATTCGGATGAGTTCAATAGCCATGTATAGGATGAGGTCTCATAGAGCATGCTAGTTGTGGATGATATTATTTTGACGAATAAATTCAGAGAAAGTGTGAATGATAAGTTAGAAATTATAGTCAGAGACTTTAGAAGCAAAGGACTTTAAGCTAACTAAAACTAAAAAAGAGTAAATGGAATGCAGTTTTACTAGGAATAGGTCAAGGAGTGAAGTAGAAGTAAGATTGGACTTGGATAGAGTACCAAAAAAGGAAATTTTGAAAAGGAAATTTTAAGAACTTTTTGTTTATAGTCCAATAGGATGGAGATTGGAATCTTGACGCCATTCATAGAATCAAAGCTAGGCGAATAAAGTGGAGAAACATATCAGGAATCTTGTGTGATTAGAAAATATGTACCTCTTTAAGTTAAATGGGAATATTATAAGATAGCCATAAGACCAACTTTGTTGTATCGTTCAAATTGTTGTTGGGCGATAAAATTTTAGCAGACGTCCAGACGAGAAGAGAATACTGAGATGCATGTGTAACAATACTAGAAAGGATAAAATTAGAAATCATGTGATTAGAGAAACAATTGGGGTAACAAGATGTTGAAGAACCATTTGAGATGGCTTGAAGAAAGAAGGAGGCAACTAGTGGAGGCATTTGCTAGAAGGTGTAAATGGAGATACTTAGACGAGATTTCACATGCATCGAGGTAATAGAGGAGATGGTTTGCAATAGGAATTAATGGTGTTGGTAAATCCATATAACTGATTCCACTTAGTGAGATAAGTCTTGGTTTGATTTGGTTTAAATCATGTATCTAGATAATATACGTAGTATGATGCATCAATAAGCAAGACTCTTGATCAAAAGTCTTTGTTTCCATGCACTTTTACCTACTTAATTCTCCTATTAATCTTTGACACGAAAAACAAAAATGAGAGAAATGAAAAATACCAAAAACAAATAGAATATGCATGATGTATCAAAACTCACATGCCTGGTGATCCAAGCATGGAATTGATCAAGTTCTTTTCGGTAGCAAACAAGTTTATAAATTGGAAAAAAATTCTAATTGAAAGAGTATAAACGAACTTGACTGAGCTCTAGTCAAGCTGTAGCTCTAGTCGAGCTGTTTTCAAGGATCAAAATTCTGATTGAAATAGAATACAAATGAACTTGACTCAGCTCTTCTCCAGCTATTTTGAAGCCGATTTCGAGCAGTTCGAGCCTATTTACCCTACAAACCACTTTCGGAGAGACTTCTGGCTAAAAGGCGAAATTGGGAATAATATTGGTGAGATTGGAAATCAGAAAAAGTTGCTGTTCCTAAGGCTTATCTCTACATGTTCCATTCCTAAGATTTCGGCACCACAGTCAGCATTATTATATTTAAATACTAGTTATTTGTTGAGAAGCTTTTTCATACATATTTCATCTTTCTTATGATGCAAAGGATAATTCATGTTTCCAACTTCACAGACACTTTTATGTTTTTGCTTCTCATGATTTTAGGAGATGTTCATATTATGCATTTCAACTATATCCTTATAATTTTAGTAAGAAGAAAAATAGTTATTGCCTTAAAAACCAGCAGATATATAAATCTACAATCCAGCAACAATAGGTACCAAATAACTGTTTTCTGTAAATTGATTGTTGAGCTTGAACGAAGCAACATTAATTTCAAATAATAGATAGTGGACTGTAATGGAAACTAATGTAAGATAGGATTGATGAAAAACATTCTTCCATAAATCTCTCTTAGTTACATTCTTACAATCAGATCACTTAAATAGACCAAACAAGACTTACAAAATTTAAACATCACATTGCCCTAGAATACATTAGTCAATATTTAATCACAGGCACACTGCTCAAGAAATCCCACTGCTCAAGGAAGATTTCTAGCTGTTATCTTACAATCTTCAGATATTTCAACACTCCCCCTCAAGCTGGGGCGAAGATATTGACGAGTCCGAGCTTGCCACGAGCTGATTGGAGAAGTGACGGTCCAAGGGACTTAGTAAACATGTCAGCAGCCTGCTCAGATGATGTAACAAAGAAAGGTGTGATAACTCCTGAGCGAACTTTCTCCCGAATAAAATGGATATCAGCCTCAATGTGTTTTGTCCTCTCATGAAGGACTGAGTCAGAGGACAGCATAATAGCAGATTTATTGTCACAGAATAAGATGGATGAGTCGGTTATTGGAGACCCTAACTCAGATAGGAGAGAGCGTAGCCAAAGTAGTTCACATGTTCCTTGGGCCATAGCACGGTACTCAGCTTCTGCGGAAGATCGTGAGACAACTGCTTGTTTCTTACTTTTCCATGAGATAAGGTGATTGCCACGGAAGGTGCACATCCCTGAGGTAGAACGCCTATCGCTCTTTGACCCTGCATAATCCGCATCAGTGTAACAGGACAATCCTTTTTGTATACCCGTTGCATAAAAGATTCCAAGTCCAGGAGAAGATTTAAGATACCGAAGGATATGATAGACAGCATCCAGATGAGAGGTACGAGGTGCATGCATGAATTGGCTTACAATACTCACTGCATAAGTAAGGTCTGGACTTGTGTTAGTCAAATAGATAAGTCGTCCCACAAGTCTCTGATATATTGATGGCTCAGCTAACAATTCCCCTGATTCCCCTGTTAACTTAAGATTGGGGTCCATAGGTGTCGCGGCAGGTCGACAACCTAGCATGCCTGTATCTTGGAGAAGATCCAATGCATATTTTCTCTGGGATAAAGATATACCATGGCGATTTCGAGCCACCTCAATACCCAAAAAATATCGAAGCTTGCCCAAATCCTTAATGTCAAACATTATCCCAAGGTCACGTTTTACTTGAACAATTCCATGAGTGTCATCTCCAGTAATAATAATATCATCCACGTAAACTGATATAACAATGCACCGACCTTGAGGATGGCGTCGAACAAAGCATGTATGATCAGAGTTGCACCTAATAAACCCCATAGTAAGAACCACCTCACTGAAACGGTTGAACCAAGCACGAGGGGATTGTTTAAGCCCATAAAGGGATTTACGAAGGCGACACACTTTCCCCGAATACTCCACCTGAGCCCGAAAACCTGGTGGAGGATCCATGTAGATAGTCTCAGAGAGATCGCCATTAAGAAATGCATTTTTGACATCCAACTGGTGGAGAGGCCAAGAATATGAGGCAGCCAAAGAGACAATAAGTCTAATTGTAGTTAACTTGGCGACAGGAGAAAATGTGGCACCAAAGTCCTTACCGGGTACCTGAGTAAACCCTTTAGCGACAAGACGCGCCTTATATCGATCAATGGTGCCATCTGCGAGATACTTAACACTAAACACCCACTTGCATCCAACGGTCTTTTCACCAACCGGGAGATCAACCAACTCCCACGTCTGATTTTGTTGGAGGGCATCCATTTCTACTTTCATAGCAGCCACCCATAAAGGATTCTGTAGGGCCTCTAAAACTGAGCGAGGGATAGAGACTGAATCAACCTGACCAACAAAAAATTTATACTGATCGGAGAGACCCTGAAATGACATAAACTGCGCAATAGGATGATGAGTACTATTGGAAAGTAAGTAACGGGCAGGGGGGCGTCGGTCACGAGTGGGGTAACAAGGAGGGGCATATTCAGGGACCAAAGGAGAAGGAGGGTTACCTGAATTCGGAGAAGAAGCTGGCAGTGGAGCGGGAGCACGAGGACGCCGGGAGTAAACCTGTAGGGGAGCCGGAGAATAGACAAGAGGGATATCATCATTGGGGCTTGACAATGGTGCAGGAGACGGCGGAAGTGTATCAGGAAGGGGAACAGGGTGAGGAAGATATGGGGGTTCCTCTACAGAAGACATTTCCGGAAGATGCTCTAAAGGCAGGGACGGAGGAGGGAAGAAAGGTACAGTCTCAAGGAATGTGACATCCATTGAGTGGTGGAAGTGACGAGTCACCGGGTCATAACACCGATATCCTTTAGACAGAGAAGAGTACCCAAGAAAGATACAGCGAATAGCTTTATCATCTAACTTAGTACGAGTAGGGCTGCAATTTTGAACAAAGCATGTACAACCAAATACTCATGGGAGAATAGGAAAGAGGACAGTATTTGGCTTAAGAATGTGCAGAGGTGGTTGACCTTGGAGGACACGACTAGGGGTA
The DNA here is from genome assembly GCA_037974665.1 of Ehretia macrophylla. Classification (NCBI taxonomy): domain Eukaryota; kingdom Viridiplantae; phylum Streptophyta; class Magnoliopsida; order Boraginales; family Ehretiaceae; genus Ehretia; species Ehretia macrophylla. The sequence goes on along the minus strand of CM075767.1, from coordinate 16,675,356 downwards.
CGATTGATAATGTATGTAGCGGTGAGGACAGCGAGGTGCCAAAAATATCGAGGTACATTCATACCAGATAAAAGACAGCGAACTGTAGACATAATGTGGCGATTCTTTCGTTCTGCCACACCATTCTGTTCAGGTGTGTAAGGACAAGTAAGCTGTTGAAGAATGCCTTTTTTATTAAGTTCGGCCCGAAAATCATTGGTAAGATATTCTCTACTATTATCAGAGCGAATACTGCGGACAACAGTGTTGAATTGGGTTTTGACCATTTGAAGGAAGTGAGTGAAATGAGTGAAGACTTCAGATTTTTTCTTCATCAGATAGACCCAAGTACAACGACTATAATCATCTATAAATGTAACATAGTAACGATAGTGAGAAAGGGCCGTGATAGGAGAGGGACCCCAAATATTAGAGTGAACAAGGTCAAAGGCATAGGGAGCTCGATGCATGCGAGGAATATATGTAGTGCGGGTATGTTTTGACAATTCACAAGTCACACAATTGAACTTAAAATCCTTGCATGCTTTATTAAAAGATGGAAATAACCAACATAAATATTGAAAGTTTGCATGTCCTAAACGGGCATGCCACAAATCTAAGTTTTGAAGAGAGCGAATAGGAGTATAAAAAATTGGAGACACAGAAGCCTGTAGACTGGACAATTGTATAGTAAAGGTTACAGGTTCGCCGAAGTAGTAAAGTCCATCGTGCTCATACCCCTTGCCAAAAATCTTCTTCGAAGTCAGGTCCTGCAAGAAACAACTGTTAGGTAAGAAGACAACTGCACAGTGAAGACTCTTGGCAAGACGATTAACAGACAATAGATTATAAGCAAAGTTGGGGACATAGTAAACAGAGCGAAGAGTGATATCTGAGGATAAATAGGCATCTCCTTGACAACGGATAGGAATAGACGTTCCATCAGCAATTTGAACGGATTGATTGACGGAACTGACAGAAGAGGAAAAAATGGAGAGCTCACCAGTCATATGATTATTGGCACCGGAATCCAGAATCCAAGACGGTTGGCCTGACTTACCATAAAGGGCGATAGGAGTACCTGTAGCAAGGGCAGTCGTGGGGCCAGAAGATGAAGTGAGCCCCAAGTGTAGTTGAAGTTGAGCAATCTGAGCCTGAAGTTGACTATAATTTGGGTGGGTAGAAACTAGTTCTGTTGAGACTGAAGGAGATGCCAATTCGGCCACAGCTCCAATACGAGGACCTCCTTTCTTTTGTCCACCACCACGGTTTCAAGGATATTGTTGCTTTAATTCAGGATGAAGAGTGAAACAACGGTCAATGAGGTGACCAGGTTTCCGACAATGTTGGCAATACGGACAAGTACCTGTTTGCCGAGAACCTGAAGGAGCAGCAAATGCCATCTGATCTGGAACAGACTAAGTGGGTTCGGGTGCAAGAAGAAGACGCCTTCGATCATCACCATCCACAATCGCGAATGCCTCATATAGAGAAGGTAGAGGAGATGTATTTAAAATCTGAGTCCGAAGATTCTCGAACTCAGACTTGAGACCCATCAAGAACTGATAAGTGCGACGATGATCTAGACGTTTAGTCTCAATTTCAGCATCATTGGGGAAGTCAGTCAAAGGCTCATATTGAGCTAGTTCTTCCCATCTAGTTTGGAGATATCCAAAGTAATCTGCAACAGAGAATCCCAAAGTCGTCTGAGAAGCATGAGAAATTTCACGGTAAAGCTCAAAAATTCGAGAATCATGACGTGTATGGGCATACATCTTTGTTAGGGAACTCCACAGACCATGAACTGTCTCATGATACATAAACATATTATAGATTCGGTCCTCCATGGAATTGAACATCCAACCCAAGATAACACAATTATCCGCATGCCATTGAGCAAAATTAGGATATGTTTCTTTTGGTTTAGGCTCCGAACCTAAAATCCATCCAATTTTACGTTTTCCACCAAGATAAAGGCGGAATGAACGAGACCAAGCATGGAAATTTTTTCCATTTAATAACACACTTGTGACTCGCTGTGCAAGTGTATTCGGCTCACGAGATAAGTCCATACGTACAGGAATAGTTGACTGACTGGTGTCTGCTTTTTCTGATGCCATAGATGATATATCTCAAGAATAGTAGGAATAACTACACTACTATTAAGAGCAACTAAAAAAAATGATATTTAGAGAGATTAAAAAGAAAGCTAATACTTATCAGAAAAGAGAAGCTTGCTGATGACAGATGCTAGACACTGGCTTTGAATAAAATGATGGTGAGATGGCTTAACACCTTATAAAAGCCATGAACAATATCACAGAACAGCAACACCGCAACAAAAGAACGTGGTTTCGCCGGCGGTGATAGGAGCAGATCCAGCGATGATGACTACGGCCAGCAGTAACCATGTAACTGCATAATCTACTAAACACATGGTCTCGCCGGCGACGATCTTACAAGAATAGCAATGTTCTGATAAGGAAAGCTTGCTGAACCACCTTACTGGTGAAGATGCCGTGGTGGCAGAGACGCACATCGGAGATGACGAGACACGTCAGGGACGACGAAGCTGGATGGAGACGGCGAGATCGTGGATCTGATATATCGCCAGGGACAACGCGAGAAAAGCTTTGATGGAGGTTACAAATAGCAGCGTCGAAGGCTAGCAGCAAACCATAGCTAACCGGAGACGACGAAGCTGGCCGAAGAAATTTCTGCTCACGACGCCGACGTCGGAGTTCACGACGACGGCGTCGGATGTTCACGACGACGTCGCCGGCTGCTCCTCACGACGAAGGAACTGAGATAAGTTTTTTTTTTTTTTTTTTTTGTGTATTCTATTTGTTTATTGCTAAAGTTTTAAGAACGTGTTTTGGCTCTAGATACCATAATGTAAGATAGGATTGATGAAAAACATTCTTCCATAAATCTCTCTTAGTTACATTCTTACAATCAGATCACTTAAATAGACCAAACAAGACTTACAAAATTTAAACATCACATTGCCCTAGAATACATTAGTCAATATTTAATCACAAGCACACTGCTCAAGAAATCCCACTGCTCAAGGAAAATTTCTAGCTGTTATCTTACAATCTTCAGATATTTCAACAGAAACAAATCCTAGCAAGTCCATGATGGTCTGACCTTTCTCATGCCTGTTAGGATATACACTAGCCATGAAAGTTAAACCCTACTGATTTCTGTTTGCGTAAGCTTTTTTTATTAGCCATACAAGCTCCTTGCGCAGAGTTCGTGAGGTAACCCCATTACTTCAGGTGCAATTAGGCGTTCTCCCTTTTCTACGCAATAACTCAGAGGACACGCAGTAAAAGTAGTAAGAATATAATGCATTAATCTGTTGGAATTAATTTTGATTGTTGTTGTATGCATCACAGCATCAGATATGCCAAGTCGCTTGATTTTGACACAGGAAATTTATCAATATGGTTATAAAATTTTGTGTTCTTTACCTTCTGTGGTGGGTATAATTCTTTGTCACGTGGTGTTTAGTAATGCTTATTAATGAGTAGAAGAAATGTTTGTCCATGTAAGCTGTGCACTGAAATAATTGTCTAGTCAGTCAAATAAACGGGTTGATACTTAAGTAGGTAGACCTCTCCAAATTATGGTTGTCGAAGTTAATTCCTTATTGTCTTCACACATTTTGGTAAAATGGAAGTTTGTCGTTGGTATGCTTCACAAATGATCATCTGTTTATAGTTATGCTCTCTATCTTCAAATGAGCGTCTGCTTACTGTCATGGTCTCTACCTATGTTACTATTTTTATCTTTTGCAGGAAGTTATGGAGTATTTCACCAACTATATAGTCAATGACAGTTTGGGAATCATTGCAAATGCCCACACAGTCTTTGCTGATAGGGAGCCAAACAAGGCAATTAGTGAATCGTGTATAGAGCTTGCAAAGCTGTTCTCAATTGCAGTTGACTTCCCAAAGACTGGTTTTCCAGCAGAAATACCATCTCACCTGCGTGTAAAAGAGTATCCAGACTTCATGGAAAAACCTGACAAGACCACCTATGTGTCGGAACATGTAATCGGAAAACTTTTCAGGGAGGTGAGGGATATCTCACATTCAGACTCCATACAATCCTTCACAAGGGAAGTGGCCCGGAAGTCGTATGATCCTGACATGGAGGTAGATGGATTTGAGGATTACATTGATGAAGCTTTTGATTACAAGACTGAGTATGACTACAAGTTGGGTAACCTGATGGATTATTATGGGATAAAAACGGAAGCTGAAATACTCAGTGGTGGTATAATGAAGATGTCAAGATCCTTTGATCGAAGAAAAGATGCTGAAGCTGTCAGTTTTGCTGTGAGATCCTTGAGAAAGGAAGCGAGGACCTGGTTTGGCAAGAAAGGAAACGAAGCAGATGATGTCTATGCAAAAGCATCGGCATGGTACTATGTCACTTATCATCATACATACTGGGGCTGCTACAATGAGGGAATGAATCGGGATCATTTCATTAGTTTCCCGTGGTGTATATATGACAAGCTGATCCAGGTCAAGAAGAACAAATCCAGTAGAAATCCTCGATATATTTCTTCTCTTGAGTTGCAGTTCAAACGTGGTTTAAGTTTGAGATGAGAGATTTGCTGTAAAGCCAGTTGAATGTCATACGTCGTCTGAACTCTGACGATGTTGATTGTAACGTTGATGCTTACTCGTTGTGCATTAAAACTTTAGCTCGAGTTCATACTGCTCGAATATGCTGTAATAACTCTTTTATCAATGCTGTATATTCCTTCTAATAGAATGTCTGTGAGTAATGCTAATTTATGACATATGACATACTATAACAGATCGAGGACATTGCTAAGGTATTCTGCAAACAGAACAACAGTTTCAGGAGTGAATATTCGCTTGTGACGACACATTCGGCAGGAAATGAAGATGATTATCTTTCACTGGCTGGACGCAGATCAGCCCGCGATGTTCAGTCCCCAGAGGTGAGGGACGGGACCAGTCAGCCACTCTAAGTCGACAAACATGAATAAACGCAATATAAGCAGTCTAGGAAAGTCAACAGCAAAGTGTACCTGTATCATGGATATTATATGTTAGTAAAGTTTAAGTACGTCTTGTGTGACTTATGAGGCTTTTTAGTTAGGTACCAAAATTCTGGTGATGTGTTTGCCCGAAACAAGGTAGAGATAATGGATGTATAATCAATGTCTGAAACATTGCTTCATATGTGGTTGAAAGGTAAATGAATGTCTTGTATCAGTTCTAATACCCGTCACGTTACTTTTGCTTCAGAATAAGGAATAGTAAAGTTGTCTTCTTATAACTTCCATCAAGGTGCGAATATGTTGGAACTTTTCGGTCGAACCTTGTCATGGCACAATGTTCTAATCAGCTAAAACAAGTTAACAATGTAAAGATATTTTCAACACATGAAGAAACCTCAAAGTTCTTTTTGCTTTTTTCTTTTTGGTTGTATTCCAAATGTGGAACGTGTGAATGGTGTTTAGGAGGGTCATTTGAATGAAAAATGATTATGCGGATTTTGATCCAATTGCGTGATCGAGTTTTAGCTTGGTTGGTTTAATTAGTCTTCATGATTTGATCAACACTTTAGCAAAAAGTATTGAAGAAAATGATCTCTACAATACAAACAATTCTGGAATGGCCCTACGAATTCCTAAGGCCACACCAATGTTTAAGTTAATCAAATATTTTAAGGGCCTGAAGGAAAAGTAATAATAATACGAGGATTATATAGTATAGAATATGACTAAACTATAGCGGTCGAGCATTTATGAGTAGACATGAGCCTTTTCTTTCTCCTACTAGGGGTGCCCTCCTCCTCCTAGTCTTTTTTCCTTTGTGTGTCCTCCCTCCCTCCCTCCCTCCCCAGCCCTCCCTTGCAAGCGATGTTGGAGTTGATTGTTATAATTAGATTAGTATGACCTAAGGGGATGTGCCCAAGACAGCTTCGGTAAATAACTAGTGACAGGTGATGAAATCGATATATCTGAGTTTGCATGAAGAGGCACATTCTCTCATTAAAACACATGATCCTTTTTTGCTCAAAAGGAGGCTGAGGCTGGTTAAATGGGAATCATTCTGGGGCATGTTATTATGTTAAGAATCATGAGATTTCATCTTAAAATCAATTAGTGCGGTCATACTTGGAAGATTGAAAATTAAACACACGTGGCAGATTGAAAATATGCGTGAAATATGACACACATGAAAGATTAAACACAAGTAAACCTGATTTAAGATATGTCGCACGCGGATAAATATAAGTTATAACTGGACCAAGGGACAACCTCTGATACCATATTAAGAATCATAAAGTTATATTTTAAAACCAATTGATGTCAATTAGAGTAGCATAGGATCTTATAAGGTGACTTTAGAGTTTCTGATTTTTCGATATGCGACAAGTGTATATTCTAGCATATTATAGGTGTTTTTTTTCTCGTTAAAAATGAAACTACAAGGTAATTCTACTCATTGAAACTCAATGAAGAAAAATAAAAATATAACATAATAGCCCTAAGAAAATCAGTTTTGAATCAGCTTACACCAATTCAAAATGTGAAGATGTTGCAGCTTATGCGAGGACTTTAATGCAGCGATGCTTTTTCCCTTGTATCAAGAATTAACAAAGACTTGTAATATTATTCGCGCACCTTTACAATAATTTTCGCTGTAGCACTGGTTAATTCCTTATTATAACAACTTGGAATCCAGGTTCGAACCCCGGCAGGGGAAATAGCTTTTCTTTAATTTTTTATTGTATCATTTTTGCCGTAAGCCACATCACATAGGATAGAAAGAAAAATAAAAGACAAATTAAAAAGGGGAAAAGATATAGAAAGAAAGAAAAATAATTTTCATTTTATACTCATTCTTATGATTCAATTTGGTTGTTATACTTCTCAAGGTTAGAGCACTTAAGTCGTTATTGTGTATAATATAGTCCTAACTTAAAACCAAAATTCTCTCATTGAAGAAAGAAGAGAAAGAGGTATATAGCTAAAACATCTATTATTATTTATCACATTATTCATTGGAACTTGGAAGATAATGAATTTAAAAGTTACGTTCACATGACGTTTTTTACACTTCCAAAACATAAAAGTTATGAAAACTTTCTTAACTTTTTATGATCCTCTTAGTGTTTTCGAACACAATTGTATGTTGTATACATAAAAAATAATATGCATCTTTGAGGAATATTTCTTTTATTAAATAATAAGGTTATACGACAAAGTTTTATATACCCATAACTTCCTCGTTTCTATCCTTGTAGCCACAATCCCCTGGATTCATGTAGTGGATCTATCCTTGTAGCCACAATCCCCTGGATTCATGTAGTGTCTTTCCAAGCATGATCATTTAAGTCTTCTCCTATAATGATTATTTCTCCTTGTAGTATTCCTTGCACTAATCCTTTTAGGTCTTCCCAAAACTTCTCTTTGAGTTGAACTCCAAGGCCAACCTGAGGAGCAAATGCATCTCCTCACCTAACACGAATTTGAGTGCTATTATCCTATACCTACACCTCTTGACATTTACTACCTCCTCCTTTAAGTACTTATCTATCATTATGTCCACTCCCACACCTCTTGACATTTACTACCTCATCCTTTAAGTACTTATCTACCACTATATCTACTCCAATCCTCGATCTATCCTCTCCCGAATACCGAAGCATAAACTCTATCATTTCAATCTTTGTAGTTTTTTCTCTAGCCTATTTTTTTTCTTGCAAGCAAGCTAAATCAATCCATTTCCTTTTAATTGTATCTACCACATTATAAGCTTTTCAGAAAACTCCCAATATTTCAAACTCCTAATCTTAGTCTTTCGCTTTGGACTAACATTTTGGCCTACCCTTGTCCATAAAGGTGCAGAACCCTTGTTATTTAATAGTACACCCGTGTGTTATGTGGCAGTACTTGTTCACTTATTATTGTAATCGAACAATACAACATATTACAAGAAGGGGACCTAATAATAATGTAAAATCTATGCAGTAAAAAACATGGCAAAGTAGTCCTACAAAAAAAAAAGGGTTTATACCCCCATAGGTCCCTTATCTTTTTTTGGATAGTCTAGTTGGTCCCTTATCTTCAAAATGGTCATAGATCAGTCCCTTATCTTTTTCATTTATGCCACCGTTAGTCCTTCTATCATATTTTTAACGTTTTTAGCATGTACAACGCATGTGATAGGTTTTTTGGAGGGCAAAATTGTCAAAGCATAATAAAACACTGCACTTAATCGTCAACGCATGTGTTTTGCTTGTGATTGAATATGAATTATTAGTTGTTGTGTAAAGGAACCAGGCAAATAAGTATACGCAAGAAGAACTCATGCTGATGAAAACCCAAGATATTGGTTATATTTTACAGAAGCTTCAAGCTGAGAAAAAGGTTGAGCACTTTTTAATACTAAATTAGAATAGTTTTCTTCAGATTCATTTTTTCTTGATAATCAGCCATCAACTCAACATGTGTATTATGTTGAAGATAGGTTGGTTGCGTAATATTTTTCAGCTTTAATTTTTTGTTTTAAGGATGGGCTTTACTGCTTACTGAAACATGAATGAAGTAAATCAGATTGAATTCTTGTCTTATTTTTCCCTTTTGCCCCAGCTCCTCCTAAATAAAGTGGTTGTGTTTGGATGGTAGCATATATTTCGATGTTTTTATCCTTGAGCAGCAATCTAGAACTTCAAAGTAGGTAGAATCATTTTGGCAGTTCTTTCGTGCATATCCTAAAATCAAATGAATAGTGTCATTCTTTTATTAGTTGGGGGTAAGGATTAGGGTTTTGAATTTGGGGTAGGAATTAGGGTTTTGAATTTCAAAATTAGGGATGACGATGTCCACAAATTTGGAGGATTTGGGGGTGCTGATAATTAGGGTTAGGGATTTAGTGGATTTGGAGTAGCAATAAGGCTTAGGGATTTGGGGATATGGGTTTGAAAATTGAGGGTTTGGCTTAAATGGAGAGGAAACATATGTTTGCTTATGCTTTGACAATTTTTCCCTTCAAAAAATCTATCACATGCGTTGCACATGCTAAAAATGTTAGAAATGTGACAGAAGGACCAACGGTGGCATAAAAGATGAAGATAAGGGACTGATCTATGACCATTTTGAAGATAAGGGACCAAATTGACAATTCGGAAAAAGATAAGGGACCTATGAGGTTATAAACCCAAAAGAAAAATAGTTATTAATAAGCTAAAACCAATTCTGAAAGTGAAGAAATGGATATTTATTCCATAAAAGTTATGAAATTATTTACACAAAAATGGATATTTATGGACCATAAAAGTTATTATTTGATTATGGCACAAATGTGACATGAAAATGGGATCTTTAGCTTATGTCTTATAACATCATGAAATAATTAAAATAAAACAAACTTTGATATACCTTGAAAGATAGAAATGGCATATGAACTTAATATATACACATGTTTTAATGGTGTATATCATGAACTACATATACCTTATGACTAACTTGATCTTCTCTCCCCTTACTCTATAATACTTTTATGTTTGTTAATGACGAGAATAACAAACACTAGGGATAGTTGAGTGGAGAGAGGAAAAGTCATTTATATAGCAATCTTCCAATTAAGTCCACCAATCATGGACTTAATTAGAATAAATCCTTTATATATGGACCCACTAACCTCACCATAAGTACACCATAATGTAGGATATAACCCACTAACCCACTAAGATATACCATGATGTAAGAATATAAATAGCACACTAAGTGTATCATAATGTAGGGTCATAATATAAGTGAATTCAATATTGCATTAGATATATGAACTCTTCATATTCCTCTTGTCCTTTCATGAATCCACTAAATATTTCATTATGTATGAGGTTAGATATTGGTTAATGACTTTGGTCATTAAACCATCACAATTCATTTTGCATTTTATGTAGTCATGAATGGCACCTTAACAAAAAACTTCTTACAACAAAATCAAGCCCAAGAGGACAAAAGCTTCTAGAAATTACTTGGAGAACAAATTATGTTTTCTTACCGATGTGGTCTTGTATATGTAATATAACACATTAATTGAATAGAAATTATTATTTTTCTCACTTATATGCTTTTTCTTTACCTTTTATTGATCTTTTCTATTTCTTTTATTTCATAACAATCTTATGATTACTCATAACAACATGCAAATTTAGGTATCCAAGTTTAGGGTGTAGACTCGTGCAGTGAGATAGGTTAAGGTGTAGACTCACACAATGAAAGTGTCCAATATAATGGTTTTTTTTTTTTAAAAAAGTCAAAAAAATGAAAAATTTTGTTCTTTTTTCAAGTTGATGAGGGTGTGGCACACCCTCTTTCTAGGCACTGCTTATTGATCTTATAAATAAGACAATCTAGGTTATGTTTAGGTGTTACAAATTACAAGGTGGGCGTGCAATCATGATAGATTAGACTAAATTTATATGTTGTCCCAACCCAATAATAGGTGTCACACACTACAAGATGGGTGTATCATGTTAGATTGGACTAGAATTGTATGTTATCCAAACACAACCAAATGCTGAAGGCAACTAGAGGTTCAATGAGAGTTAAAAAATACTATGAAGGATAAGATTTCTAATCAGAATCTTATAAATAGGACTATTTAGGTTGTGTTTAGGTATCACACACTATAGGATGGGTGTATCATGTTAGATAAGACTAGAATTGTATATTATATGCCGATAAAATTTCTAATCTGAATCTTATAAATAGGAATATCTAGGTTGTGTTTAGGTAGAACATACTATAGGGTGGGTGTATCATGTTGGATTAGACTAGTATTATATATTATACGCCTCTAAGTAGGTGTCTCAGAGTTATGATTATAGTTATTCATATGAGTAATAGAAAAAATGATTTGTGAACATAGACTATGCTGAACCATGTTAAAATATTAATGTGTTTTTAATATATTTATATGCATGATCCTTTCAACATTGCTCACGCAAGAATGAAGATTTTCTTGAAAATCAACCAAATGATCTACAGGTAAAATTTACCCTTTGGTTTCACATATAGTAATTAGTTGTTCTACGAGAAAATCTCTTATTGGAAAATGACCTTCTATCCTTTTAGCTTATTGTAGATGTTTGTTGTTCAAAGGAGCAATACTTGAGAGGATAAAAATTTTGTGGGCAGTCTTAACAAGATGAGGGTTCCAATTTACTAGTTTTGTGTTGTACGCATGAGGCCTGAAAAAGAAAAACAAAAAAGAGATTTTCTTCTAAATCGGTGTTGTGTGTAATATTCCATATCAGTGAAATATAGTATTTGTGAGTGATTTTTAAGTGAGTATTGTGGGTATAAAAAATAATTTAGGTTAACCATTTTGGGCCTGTAGAAAAGAGAGCCCAAGTAGTTATTTCTTATGCCTAATAACACCAGTCGCATCTACAGGTCCGGAGTTCTGGGCTCGGGGTATGACAGAATGGTATCAAAGAGTTCATGCAGTTTAACCCATCAAAGTTTACAGGTGAACGTGACCTTCAAGAGGCCAAAAATTTGTTAGAAGAGTTGGAAGAGTATTTTGACTCCTTCAACTTTAATGGTAAATGTTGAGTACGTTTCAGCACCCTATTGTATGGCCCCAGCAGAACTCAAGGAATTCAAGGTGTGTTAGCTTGAGAGGCTTCTAAATCTTGGTTTTGATGATTATAAACCTTAAATGTGCTTAATAAGTTTGTTAAAGTGTGTACATGTAAAGATGAATCAAGATTGACTCCAATTCCAAGATCATCAAAGCTAAAAAAGAAAGAAGAACATTCAACAATTTAAAGAGAAGATTTGAAGAATGAAGATAGAGTTATAAGGATGGAGACGGAAGTCATAAGGAGTACCGGTTGGGACTTGACTGGGGTTTTGAGTTTTGTAAAAAGATATATACTTAATTTTGATTCTCAAATATTGTGTTGAAAAATTTTAAAAATATCTTACAAAACATTCTCAAAAGAAACACTTTCAAAAGAACCAACCCCGGCAGTTTGGATCCCAACGGACGACCCCACGGTGATCGGTTGCCAAAGGGTTATCCGCCTGAGACCCATCTACCGGACGAGGGTTTCTCGACCGGCAAATAGGGGTCGACTGGTAGGGCCAAAATGCTGATTCAAAATATAGCCATTTTGTGAACGTTAGGAGCATTAATTACGCCCATTTTTTAGCTCTATTAATCTCTCTCAACTGTAAAATCTAACTATATTAATTCAAAGCAATTTCACTTCAGTTCTTTCATTATCTTGGTCTTTGGATCATCATTGAGTTATATCTGAGCAAGAAATTGTGAGCATTATTGTGAGAGAGGCATTCATTGTATTTATCAACCCTAAAAGAGGGCTTTTATTGTAAATCTCAAACACTCATCAAAAGAGAGAATTAAATACTTTGAAAGGAAGGATTTCATTGTCAAAAGTGTTGAAGTTAAAGCTTTGTATTGAGAAGAGTTGTTTTCTATTGTAAAAGTTTGAACTACCATTGTAGTTGGTTTGTGGACTCACCAACATTTGAAGAGTCACCATAGTGAAGATTGTTGAAATCCTAAGCGGGGAATTTGGGTCATGGACTTAGGCGGGGGCCGAACCACGCTAAAATCGTGATTTGCAATCTCTTTGCATTAGTTTCTACACACTAAGTGTTTGATAAATTGTCTCACTCACTCTTTATATTGCTAAAGAGCACATTTACTTAAGATTGTTTTTGATTAAGTATTGCTAGTATATTGCCTAATCGAAAAAGTTGTATTATTGCCTATATAACCTAATTCACCCTCCCTCTTAGGTTTAATTAATGGACAACAAATGGTATCAAGAGCTAGGACTTTGCATATATCTTAACATATAGCAAAGAAAAGATAAATGACAAACAATACTACTTCTTCTTAGTTTATTCCACTAATAGGCCTCCATTGTTTATAGGTACAAATTTCAATTATTGGAAAAACAAGATAGAGACATACATACAATCTGTTGACGATGCTCTATGGTCATTGGTAAAAGATGGTCCTTATGTTCCAATGAAGGAGGTGACAGTCAAAGATGCTTCAAATACAAATGGAGTCGAGAAAGTCAAAACCGTTCAAGTGCCCAAAGAAAGGGGAGAGTTCAATGATCAAGACATTATCATGATGACCAAGAACTCAAGACCAAAAATATCCTCTATTGTGCTCTAAACGAAACTGAGTATAGTTGTATGAGTCAATGTGAAACCGCTCACGAGATTTCAAAAATGTTACACATGTCATATCAAGGAACGTCTCAAATGAAGAATACCAAGATTGATCTTCACATTCATGAGTATGAGTTGTTTCGTATGAAGTCCAGAGAATCACTAAATGAAATGCATCAAAGATTCTCCAAAATCATAAACAACTTGAGTGCTATCGGAAAGAAGTATCCAAATGAAGAACTTAACCGGAAGATTCTTATGGCTCTTCCAAAAGAATACAAACCAAATGGGACATGCTTAGTTACCATTAATGAAGACTCATGATTATGGAATAGAAGACTTGGTCATGCTAATATGGATTTACTTGCTAAGCTTTCAAGAAAAGAACTTGTCATAGGTCTCCCTAAGACTAGATTTCAAATAGACCATTTATGTGATGCATGTCAATTTGGAAAATAACATAAGACATCTTTCAAAATAATTAGCAAGGTAACCATATCAAGAGCTTTACAGAAATTACATATAGATCTATTTGGTCCAATGGATGTGGCAAGTTTAGGTGGATCTAGATATGTCTATGTTATTATAAATGATTACACTAGATTCACATGGGTGAGACCTCTTGCACATAAAAATGATGCATCCAATGAATTTGCTAAACTTTATAACAAGGTACAAAATGAGAAAGGCTATTACATAAATTGCATTTATAGTGACCAAGGCACCGAATTTATAAATGCATCTTTCATGGACTATTGTGAAGAACGTGGCATTGAACATAATTTTTCGGCTCTTAGAACTTCTCAACAAAATGGGGTAGTAGAAAGGAAGAATTGAACACTACAAGAAATGGCAAAAATAATGTTGAAAGAAAATAACTTGTCAACATACTTTTAGGGTGAAGCCGTAAATACCTCATGTTATGTGTTAATCGTGTGCTAATTAGACATTTTCTAAAGAAAACACCATATGAATTATGAAAAGGTAGAACACCAAATGCGTCTCATTTTAAAGTATTTGGTTGTAAATGTTTTATTCTAAATACAAAAGAATATCTTGGAAAATTTGATTCTAAATCAGATGAAGGACTTTTTATGGGTTACTCTTCAAGAAGCAAAGCCTATAGAGTCTTTAACAAAAGAAATATGCTTATCGAAGAGTCTATCCATGTGAATTTTGATGAAACTAATTCGTTTGCCCCGAGAAAGAATGATGACGATGTACGTGTTTCCAAAGTTGATACTCAAATCTTATCTACAACCATTGGCAATGAGGGAACCTCAAGTGATCCAAAGGAGATAAATGAGGGTCAAACCTCAAAGGATGGTGAAACTCTAGCAAATCCACACGGCAATGTACAACCAATGCAAAATGACCAAGAAGTTACAACAAATGATAATCTACCAAAATGTTGGAAATTTGTAAGAGATCATCCAAATGATCAAATTCTTGGTGATCCTTCAAAGGGAGTAAGAACTCGTTCTAATCTAAATGCTTATTATGAACATGTTGCTTTTGTTTCTCAAGTAGAGCCTAAAAATGTTAAAGAAGCTTTAGATCATGAAGATTGGATAATTGCCATGCAAGAAGAATTAAATCAGTTTGAAAGAAGTAAGGTATGACATCTAGTTGAAAAACCTAAGGATTATCCTATAATTGGTACAAAATGGGTTTTTAGAAATAAGCTAGATGGATCCGGGGTTGTAACTAGGAACAAGCTAGACTAGTGGCTCAAGGGTATAATCAAGAAGAAGGGATAGATTATGATGAGACTTTTGTTCCAGTAGATAGACTTGAATCCATTTGTGTGCTTCTTGCTTCTGCATGTTTTATGAACTTTAAATTATATCAAATGGATGTAAAAAGTATTTTTCTAAATGGCTATCTCAAGGAAGAAGTATATGTGAAACAACCACCCGGATTTAAAGATTTCAACTTGTCAAATCATGTATATAAACTAGATAAGGTATTATATGGCCTTAAGTAAGCACCTAGAGCATGATATGATAGACTTATCAACTATTTGCTTGAAAAAGGGTTCACTAGAGGAAAATTAGATTCAACCCTTTTTGTTAAAACAAAAGATAAAGATATATTGCTTGTACAAATTTATGTTGATGATAATCTTTGGTGCTACTAATGAATCTCTTTGTGAGTATTTCTCTAAGTGTATGCACAAGGAATTCGAGATGAGTATGATGGGAGAATTGAATTTCTTTCTTAACTCCAAATCAAACAAACACAAGAGGGTACTTTCATCAATCAAGCCAAGTACACAAGAGAACTTATTAAAAAGTTTGGGCTTGAGTCAACAAAAGAAATGAGTACACCAATGTCAACATCAATCAAGCTTGACAAAGATGAGGAAGGTAACAAGGTAGATGAAAAGCAATATCGCGGTATGATCAGAAGTCTTCTTTATTTAACTGCTTCTAGACCAGATATTGTATTTGCTGTGTGCTTATGTGCTCGTTTTCAATCATGTCCTAAAGAGTCTTACTTAAATACTGTAAAAAGAATCATTAGATATCTTAAAGGGACTATAGATTTAGGTCTATGGTATCCGAAAGACACATCATTTGAACTTATAGGGTACTCGGATGTGTATTATACAGGAGATCGAGTAGATAGGAATAG
The DNA here is from genome assembly GCA_037974665.1 of Ehretia macrophylla. Lineage (NCBI taxonomy): Eukaryota > Viridiplantae > Streptophyta > Magnoliopsida > Boraginales > Ehretiaceae > Ehretia > Ehretia macrophylla. Next base: position 16,659,512 of record CM075767.1, on the reverse strand, counting down.
TACTAATGGATGTTGTCAATTTCTAGGACATTCATTAATTTCCTGGTCTAGTAAAAAACAAAATAGTGTAGCTCTATCTACGGCCGAACCTGAATATGTATATGCCGAAAATTGTGTGGCACAAATTCTTTGGATGAAACAAAATTTACTTGATTATGGTTTTGTATATGATAGTGAGCCTATTAAATGTGATAATATAAGTGCCATTAATCTCACTAAAAATCATATCCAGCATTCTAGAACAAAACATATTGAAATTAGGCATCATTTCATTCGCGATCATATTCAAAAAAGGGATGCTGTGCTCAACTTTGTTGATTTCGTGAATCAATTAACTGATATTTTTACCAAACTATTGCATGAGAATCAATTTTGTGTGATTAGAAGAGAGTTGGGCATGCTTAAAATGTGTTGAAAAAAGCATTTCATGACATTTCATAAAGCACAAAACTACTTTCTGGCAGAATATGCTCAACCGGAAGAGGGTATGCCCACCGATCGACTGGTGGAGTTCCCCTCGTACGGTGAACGTGCCTCGGGCGGAAAAAGATCTGGCACCAGTCGACCGGCACTTGCACCCTCATCCGATCATGGCACTAACGGCCAAAGGCTTTAAAACACCAACTTTCATATTCAAAACTAAATTCTTCTTTATCACAACTTTTCAAAATCTTCTCCTACTCAAATTCCATAACTTTTCATTCTCCAATCATTTTCAAAATTCCATCCTTGTATTGCAACCGAAAGATACAAGACTTCAATCTTCACAACTCACTCAATTCTCTTTCAAATCTTTTTCAAAATTCTTTAAAAATTTTCTTGCACACAAGGTGCTCAACGAAATTCCCCAACCAAACTTTATTGCCAATTCTCTTACATACACATGGCATCATCTTCTAGACAAGCTTCCAAGAGACAAAGGACCTCATTTAGACCTCATACCATTGACCCATGGGATCCAATGTACATCATAGCATCGGGGGACTTCTCTAAAAAAGATATACTATGGGGTAAATGCATTGATCTTTAAGACTTTTTAGATAACACTCGTCCTCATAAACTGTTTCGTCATCAACAATGGCTTCCCTTGTTTGGACTCGAGGACATCAATTGTGATTTATGGGTTCATGAGTTCTATGCCTATGCGGTAGAAGGTGAACAAACCAGTGTACAAGGGGATAAAGAGTCGAGTAAGTGGTGTTAACATCTTTGTGATTGAATAGAACGTGGCTAACTTATTTGGTATTCCACATCGTGGTCTCAGACTCTACACCACTGTCAACTTACAGAGTGAACTACACGCAGACGCTTTCAAGGATATGTGTGCTACAATGTGGGATGGGACGGGAAAGTCGGAAAAGTTTATGCCCAATAGAGATCAACTCTGTACCGAGAAACATTTGCTTCTCTACATCCTCAATCAATCTATCATGTCTCGCAATATAAAAGACGGGACCATTCTATCATTCATGGGTTATGTGATGCACCTCATGTACAAGAAGGTAAAAATCAACCTCTCATACATTATACTTAGTCACATGCTGGCCTTTAAGAAGAAATCTCTTCCCTATGGGATGATCTTGTGCCATCTTTTCCGTCGTAGAGGTATAGAATGTTGGTCAATTTGATCCCTTAAATGAGTCCACCTACCTCCTTGACAAGTACTGCCTAGATAGACAAACATTGGCTCGTGAAAATAGTGACATTGTCTACATTCATCAACGTCAATTTCGTAAGGTTCAATATGAGGTAGTTGATGATCTAGAGAACTATGACCTTGGGGAAGAAGGTGATGAAAGTGAAGCTGCGAGTGGGATTAGCGATGAAGGAGATCACGAAGGCAGAGATGCTAATGTTGGTCCTTCACGGGTTGATATTGGTAGTGCTAGTTCGTCCATCAAAAGCAGACTCCGTCCAGTTATTCTTGAAGAAGTCAATACCAAAGTTGATAATCTGACTTCAAAAGTTGATAAGTTATTCTTGACGGTTGGTGAAGTCAAGACCGAGATGAAGGGCCTGAACAAGATGCTTGAGAAGCTTTATGAGAAATTTATGAAGGATTAAGCTCGTTGCCTTGCGATGCATAGAATGATATTCGTTTCCCTTTTTTTCTTAAACTTTGCAATTTCCTTCTCAAACAAATCATGTTTTACTTTGTCATGTATTCTCTTTCATCGTTTTGATATTTTTGATATTTCAACTCCATTGCTTTGGTAGTTTTCCTTTCTATGACTTGCTATACTTTGTGACTTTGTGTCAAGTGTTTGGTGTTCAAATCTACACATGTTTTTCTTTACTTGCTAAAGTCACATAGGAAGCTAATATTGTTGTGTCAATGATATTAATTTTTTTGCTAATGACAAAAATGGGAAGAAAAATTGGATAAATAATAGAAGCATATCTAAAAAGAACTCATACATTAAGGGGGAGTTGTTATGTATGCATCCGTTGAGGGGGAGTCTTTTTAGTGTTGAGGGGGAGTCTTTTGAACAAACTTATATCTTAGGTTGAAACAAATTCACAATGCACAAAATGCTAAATACTCTCTCAAACTCATTATGCTTACATCGTTATTATTTGAGATAAGTTTTATCATCATCAAAAAGGGGGAGATTATTAGCCTGGGAGGCTTTTAAATCTTGGTTTTGATGATTACAAATCTTAAATGTGCTTAATAAGTTTGTTAAAGTGTACACATGTAAAGATAAATCAAGATTGACTCCAATTCCAAGATCATCAAAGCTAAAGAAGAAAGAAGAACATTCAACAATTCAAAGAGAAGATTTGAAGAATGAAGATGGAGTTATAAAGATAGAGACAGAAGTCATAAGGGGTACCGGTTGGGACTTGACTAGGATTTTGGGTTTTGCAAAAAGATATATGCTCAATTTTGATTCTCAAATATTATGTTGAAACATTTGAAAAATATCTTACAAAACATTCTCAAAAGAAACACTTTCAAAAGAACCAACCCCGGCAGTTTGGATCCCACCGGACGACCCTACGATGACTGGTCGACCAGTGGCCAAAGGGTTGTCTGCCCGAGACCCGTCCACTGGACGAGGGTCTCTCGACCAGCGAACAGGGGTCGACCGGTCGGGCCAAAATGCTGATTTAAAATATAGCCATTTTGTGAATGTTGGGAGCATTAATTACACCCATTTTTCAACTGTATTAATCTCTCTCAACTGCAAAATCTCACTACATTGATTCAAAGCAATTTCACTTGAGTTCTTTCATTATTTTGGTCTTTGAATCATCATTGAGTTATATCTGAGCAAGAAATTGTGACTATTATTGTGAGAGAGACATTCATTGTATTTATCAACCCTAAAAGAGGGATTTTGTTGTGAATCTCAAACACTCATCAAAAGAGAGAATTAAACACTTTGAAATGAATGATTTCCTTGTCAAAAGTGTTGAAGTTAAAGTTTTGTATTGAGAAGAGTTTTTTTCTATTTCAAAAGTTTGAACTACCATTGTAATTGGTTTATGGACTCACCAATATTTGAAAGAGCCACCATAGTGAAGATTGTTGAAATCTTATGCGGGGAGCTTGGGTCGTGGACTTAGGTGGGGGCCGAACCACGCTAAAATCGCGATTTTCAATCTCTTTCTCTCAACTCCCTCTTTACATTATTTTCTGCACACTAAGTGTCTGATAAATTGTCTCACTCACTCTTTATATTGCTAAAGAGCACATTTGCTTAAGATTGTTTTTGATTAAATACTGCTAGTATATTGCCTAATCGAAAAAGTTGTATTGTTGCCTATATAACCTAATTCACTCCCCCTCTTAGGTTTAATTAAGGGACAACAAGGTGCAACTACAAGAGTTACTAGATAAAAGGTTTATTTGCCCCAGTGTGTCACCTTGGAGTACACCGGTTCTTTTTGTCAAAAAAAAATATGATACCTTGCGTCTATGCGTAGACTATAGAGAGTTAAACAAAGTCACTGTCAAAAATAGGTATCCCCTACCTAGGGTCAATGATTTGTTTGACCAATTGCAAGGGGTGAAGGTGTTCTCCAAGATTGATTTAAGATTAAGATATCCTCATCACGTAGCTTAACTTTTCGAAGTTTACGGGTGAACGTGACCCTCAAGAGGCCGAAGATTGGTTAGAAGAGTTGGAAGAGTATTTTGACTCCTGAGTTTAATGATGAACGTCGAGTGCGTTTTAACACCCTATCATATGGCCCCAGCAGAACTCAAAGAATTGAAGGTGCAACTACAAGAGTTATTGGATAAGGGATTTATCCGCCTCAGTGTGTCACCTTGGGGAACATCGGTTCTTTTTGTCAAAAAAAAAAGATGGTATTTTGCGTTTACGTGTAGACTATAGAGAGTTGACAAAAGTCACTGTAAAAAAATAGGTATCCCCTACCTAGGATCAATGATTTATTTGACCAATTGCAAGGGGCAAAGGTATTCTTCGATCCAAGATTGATTTGAGATCGGGGTATCATAAGTTGAGGATTAAGGCCGAGGATATACTAAAGATAGCTTTCAAAACCAGATATGGCCACTATAAGTTCCTCGTTATACCTTTTGGATTAACAAATACGCCTACTGCATTCTTGGATTTGATGAATAGTGTTTTCAAGCCTTTCTTAGATCGCTTCATCGTGGTATTTATAGATGATATGTTGGTTTACTCAAAGAGCTTAGAACACCATGAGTTACACTTAAGAATGGTATTCAGAGTAGGTCACTAGTCAGTGCAGGAACTAAGAATTATGTGGGACAAAGTATTACACTAAGGAGACGGTAGGAGCCACCTCCTGAACCCATAAGAGCCACTTCTAAAATATTTCACCACTTGGTTGGTCTTGGGTGTATGTGCCCCTGATGAGGACACCAGGTCCTTAACCGGGGGTATGTATAATATCACATATCGATATAATATAGTGTTTGTGAGTGGTTTATAAGTAGATATTGTGGGTATAAGGAATAACTTAAGTTAACTATTTTTGACTAGTAGAAAAGAGAGCCTAACAACACCAGTCATGTCTGCAAGTCCAGAGTTCTGGACTTAGAGTATGACATTGTATTTCTCAAATTTTTGTTGATTGATCTTTGCTTGCCAACTTTTTATTGTTCATATTAAATTTGGGTAATTATGTGCCCATGTCTTATAAAGCATCCCTTTCGAAGTTACGAACACCTTTCTTCACTTTTCATGCATGGTCCTCTTGGTATTTCTGAATGCGTTTGTAGTTTGCTTGCGTATAAGTAAGGTGTATCTTTGAGAAATATTTCTTCTTTTTTTAATTCAAAAAGAGGTAAAACAAGGTCACTTAACAATCATCTCGAGTTTGGAGATAGCAAAAATAATTCTCTCTCTAGAAAAGTCTTCTAACGTCTCTTTTGCTCGTTACCTCAGGCAGTTTGTGCCTTAGTGGCCACTGTGATTTCTTGTCTTTCTATCACTACGGCTTCTCTCCTTGGGTGGCTTCCGTGGACAGTTGCACCTATCTTTCTCCTCCCATGAAGGAGAACTTTCCTCCTTTTTCGTCCAAAGGTACTGTAGAGCATAGTACCTCAACTAGGGCTCATGTAAATAAGAAATAAAGTGGCAAAAAGGCCAAATTTGATGATGTTAACTGCTCTTCGACTCCAGATGCAATGGGTGGTGGGTCGGATCCTCTTTCCTCGCAGCCTATGGGTGTTGAAGCTCCACAACCAGAATGGAGAGGGCTCTTTAACAAGAAAGATAGCGAGATGGGTCAGATAGCAGACAACCTTGATGAAGACATGAATGGTCTAGAAGAGGACCCAACTGAATTTGATGACTTGTATTCAGACGACGATGAAGAAATTGATACTGTCATGCCATCACTTTGTTTAACAGCAGAAGATAAAGTGGAAATGCGTCGGCCTTGGAGCCATGCTCTCATCATTAAACTGCTTGGGAAAACAATCAGCCTTCGTTTCTTGTATCCCTGACTTGGACGACTTTGGTCTTTGAAGGGTTAAATTAAACTTGTTGATATTGGGGAAGGTTTTTTCGCAGTCAAATTTGCTTTGTTGTCAGATTATGACTTTGTTTCAACAGGTGGATCGTGGCTTATTGCAGATCATTACCTCACCGTGAGAAAGTGGGAATCGGAGTTCTGCCTAGAGACTGCTTCTATTTTAACTATGACGGTTTGGATTAGGCTCCATTTTCTTCCTCTGGAATACTACACGGAGAAAATGCTCACCAAGATTGGCAACATGGTTGGGAAAACTTTAAAAGTTGACAAAGTGACTGAAGGCGCCGATCGTGGTTTATTTGCTCGGGTTGCTGTCCAAGTGGATTTGAATAAACCTATGCTTGCTAAATTTAGGCGTCGCCGTAAGATTCAAAAAATTGAATATGAGGGTATTCACATGGTCTGCTTTCAGTGTGGCTTATTTGGGCATAAGAAGGACCAGATCTTGTTCAAAATCAGGAACAACAATTTAACAGCAAAGATCAAATGGTGCCTCCCAGCAAACCAGTTGTGACTTCACACCAAGATAGTGGCATTGAAGACGCAAATGCTGATTACGGCGCCTGGATGTTTGTCCAAAAAAAGACCTTCAGGCGATGGAATAATGGAATTCATTCAGGTTCCCCTTCTTCGAAGGTAGAAAAAATCCTCAACCTGAGGTAGGTAGGCCAAAAAATTTCAACAAAGAGAATCTTAAAAGAATAGAGAAAGGAAAAAAAATCTGTGGAGTCATTGGCTAAACCAAGTGGTTCTAGATACGAAGTGTTAAGGGGAGAAGAAGAGGAAGAAAACTCAAGGGACAGAGTTAATATGGAGCTCAACAATGTTGTGGACAACACTGGAAGTTCCAAGACTTTGGAACCAGCCCTGGGTCGCTACAAAGATCGATCTCAGCGAGTGAAGAATACAAACAAAAACAATCAGAGTAATGATACGGGTAAGAAACAATTATCTGAAGCCAACTTTGAGAATGAGAATTCAATTGTTGAAGTTGAGAAAGGTCAGTTGGTGGTCCAGACTCATAATTTTGAGAGAACTAGAAAGTTTGTTTCTAAATAGAAAAAAAGTGTTGAGGATAATGGTAATGTTCATACTGATTCCCAAACTTTGGTCCTGCCCGATAAACCGCCAAACGAATTCCCTCCCTCTTCGGCAGCCAATATGGATATTCAGGTATGTATGAAGCCACCTAATCCTCTCTTTCAATCAGGATCTTCTTCTAGGGAGGTGGTTGACATAGATAAAGATATGTGTGGTAATGATTTGGGGTCGCTAACCAGAGATGGTATTGTAGGGGTGAACCCCTAACCGGCTAGCAGTTTTTTACGATTAATACGGTTAATGATCAGGCACCAGCTGTTTCTAAAGTTTTTCCGAAATTGTTGGTTTGGAACTGTAGATGAGCTACTAGTAATGGTTTTATGGACATGGTTAAATCATATAATCCGGAGATCGTGGTTATTCTTGAACCTCGTATTAGTGGGGATTGGGCGAGTAGTGTTATCTCGAGCCTTCGTTTCTCAAAATCAATTCGAATTGAGGCTGATGGTTTTTCGGGAGGTATCTGGATGCTTTGGGATGAAGATCGGGTCTCTATTACATTTTTATCGGCTAGTAGTTGTTGATATATGTCAATATCCACCTCTTCATAATAAGTATCGTTAATTATATAGTAGCATAAATTAATGATTCTGACTTAAACGTCGATGAGGTCAAAAGAGATCGCGATGGCTACAAGAAAGAAGTTCGGGAATTTAGAATTACCTAAGATGACGTCGGGTTGATGCAATGCTAAAGTTAGCCAATTTGACCAAAGGAAACTTCCTAGAAGTTGACTTGGATGCTAGCCACCCATGTGTTCAATTGTAGCCGCCCATGTGATAAATATGGGTAGTTAATACTTTGAACATGGTTGGTAAAGCCAACCAAGATTGAAATGTTTGATAGGAAAGTCTCCTATGGCGGGCTAGCTGAATTCTATAAATAGGCATACATTAATTCATCATTTTCATCCACAACACAACTCCAAACACAATCCTAAGTTAGTCTTTCTTTCTTGTATTCTTCTTGTAAGTCCAGAAGCCATTGAAGCTCTAATCTAGAGAGCGCACGGTGGGACAATTATTTTGTAAGTGTTATATTGAATTGTTATAACGAGTAGTATTGTCTTTCTACTTGATTGTTGTTAAGACGTTTCTGGGAAATTTGTTATATTCTTACATGGTATCAAGAGCTTAAGGGGCTCTTACCAACAATCTTGTCTAGTAAAGCTCAACAACTATGACTACTCAAGGTGCTAGTTCTTCTTCTACCAGTTCTAGTTCTGGTTTAGTACCGACAATTCGTATCCGTCCCCCTACCTTCACAGAAGGAAAGCTTGATGGCACAAACTATCTTTTGTGGAAGTTCAAAATCACTACAGTTTTGGACTCCTACGAACTCTTTGATATAGTGTTAGGCACAGATGTAGAACCAGTTGCAGTCCGTGCTGAAGATGACACAAAAAAGGTCACACCTCCAGATCCTCAGCTTTTCAAAGAATGGAGGAGACGAAATGCTGATGCACTTTGTGCAATTGTAACAAGTGTTCAAGATTCCGTCCTTACTCTAATTCAACACACAACCAAGGCAACTGAAGCTTGGAACATACTGAGAAATCAGTATGAAACAAGGAACCAGACTCGCATTCAGAACTTGGAGAATCAGTTAGCTGCTGAGAGATTAAGTGAAGATGAAGTAGCTGAGTCATTTATCAGTAGGATGAAAAACCTACGTGATCAAATGGCTGCAGTTGGTATTGCCAAATCAACCGAGGAACTAGCTCGAAGGTGCATTAGAGTGTTGCCTCCAAAATTTGACGATCTTGTGACAGCACTCAATACACAAGTTCGCATTCCTCCTTTGACGTTTGAAGAATTCACTGCCATGTTGATGGAGGAGGAGATGAGGCTGAGGAGCAGAGAAAATCAACTTGACTCTACCTTTACAGCCAAGGCGAGGAGTAACCAAGAAGAAAAGAAGAAAGCAAAGAAGAAGACGTTCTCTGGATCGTGCTACTACTGCAATAAGAAAGGCCATGCTGTCAAAGATTGCAGGAAACGAATCCATGACGAGAATAACGGAACTTTAAAGCCAAATTGGAGAAATAAAGAATCTGCCAATACGGTTGAAACGGAAGTGCATCTGTTTACTGTAACAGATGTATCGGAGGAAATATGTACTAGCGCACATGTACATCAAACAAGTACATGGGTGTTAGATAGTGGAGCTTCCCGACACATGACCAGCAAGAAGCAGTTATATGACTCCATAAAACCTCTACAAGAACCAATGAATGTTGTCGTCGGGAATAATGCAAGGTGTCCCGTTGAGGGCACTGGAACCATCTCGCTCGTATCTCAAGATGAAGGAAGCAAGAAGCTGTCCAACGTACTCTTTGTACCCCAGATCACCAGAAATTTGCTATCTGTAGCTGCTATTACAGATAATGATCTAGAAGTGCGGTTCAAGAAGACGGAAGCTTTGATTCTTGACAAGGATCAAAATATAGTAAGTAAAGGTATTCACAAAAATAATCTTTACGAAATTAGCTCTCTTTCTGCTATCGTGGATGCCAAAACAAGTCAACTTTGGCATGAAAGGTTCGGGCACATTTCCTATCCTGTGTTAAAGAAAATGCAAAAGAAGAAGATGGTGGCCGACTTGCCTTCAATTGAAGAAATTGAAAGACCATGTGAAGCTTGTATGCTGGGCAAACAACATAGACAGTCATTTCCCAAAGAGAGTCATAACCGATCAAAGGCTCCTCTAGAGTTGGTACATGCTGACCTCTGCGGAAAAATGACTACGACGCGTTAGGAGGATCTTCTTACTTTATGCTGTTAGTCGACGATTATAGTAGGAAGATATGGGTATACTTCCTTCGGGACAAGGCTGATGCTCTTGAAAAGTTTAAAGTGTGGCATAAACTTATGACAAATGAGAATACAACTCAGTTGAAGAAACTTCGTACCGATCATGGGAGGGAATTCTATTCTATAGAGTTCACCAACTACTACTGCAACAAGTTTGGGATTAAGCGCCAATTGACTGCTCCATACACACCACAACAAAATGGAGTTGTGGAACGAAGAAATCGAACAATTGTAGAAATAGCTCGATGCATGTTGAAAGGTGCTGGCCTACCTGACACATTCTGGGCTGAAGCAGTCAACACAGCGGTATACATTCTCAATCGGTGCTCAACCAGGGCACTCAACGATAAGACTCCTAATGAGGCTTATTATGGTACGAAACCTTCTGTGTCTCATTTAAGAAAATTTGGGTGTGAGTTTTTTGTACACATTCCAAATGAAAATCGAAAGAAATTGGATGACATGAGCAAAAAGGGCATTTTCTTGGGATATAGTGAAGAGTCTGAAGCATACAGACTCTATGATGTAGAGGCCAAGAAAGTGATCATAAGCCGAGATGTGGTGTTTAACGAGCGACCACACTCGATGGAGGATAGCGGTCCTGCCATTTCGTCATCAACCGATGAAGTAATCCACCAAGTGCCTGAACAACGACCGTTGAACAATGAAGAAGTATCTAATGATGAGGAGACTGAAGACCAACCTGTTGTACCTACAAGGAAGCCACAACCGAAGTGGTTCCAACAGCTCTTTGATGGAAGAAATCTAGGAATTACTGATGATAGTCCACGTCCTGATGGACTAAGACGATCAAAGAGAATATAGGAGCAGAACAGATCAGGACAACAACTAGTAAACATGGCTTTGATGACCCAAATCATCAAGATGGTAAAAGAACCGGTAACTGTGGAGGAAGCCATGTCAGATCCAAATTGGAGAGCAGCTATGCAAGCCGAGTATGATAGTATCATGAAAAATGATACTTGGGAGATCGTTGAAAAGCCACCGAATAGAAAAATTATCGGCACCAAATGGATCTGAAAAGTGAAGTACAAGGCAGATGGAAGTCTTGAAAAATACAAGGCACACCTTGTAGCACAAGGATTTTCACAAGTCGAAGGTTTCGATGTATATGAAACCTTTGCTCCAACAGCAAAAATGTCAACAATCAGGCTAGTTGTTGCAGTTGCCGCACATTATGAATGGATTGTACATCAAATGGATGTCAAGTCAGCTTTTCTTAATGGGCAACTTGAAGAAGAAGTCTACGTTGCACAACCCCCTGGCTTCCAAATGCCAAGTGAAGAAGAAAAAGTCTGCAAATTAAAAAAGGCTTTATATGGGTTAAAGCAAGTACCACGAGCTTGGTACAAACGTATAGACTCTTTCTTCTTGCAACATGGTTTCTGTAGAAGCAAATCAGAGGCCAACTTGTATGTTCTAAGTGAACAAGGAAAGAAGGTAATTGTAGTCCTATATGTGGATGATCTTGTAATCACTGGTAACCATGAAGATAATATTCGGAAGACGCAATAATGGTTGAGCTAAGAATTTGAAATGACAAATCTTGGTCTTCTTCATTATTGCTTGGAAATCGAGGTATGGCAAAAACCTCATACTATCTTCATCTCGCAGCAACGATATGTTCGTGAGCTTCTTACTGCATTTGGTATGTCCGAGTGCAAACCAATTGTCACCCCGATGGAAGTGAATACAAAGTTATCAATTGACGATCCTTCAGAACAAGTTGATAACAAGCTCTACAGAAGGTTGATGGGAAGTTTAATCTTCCTTTGTAACACAAGACCTGATATTAGTTATGCTGTGGGAGTTCTCAGTCGGTTTTCAAATAAACCGAAACAAAGTCACTGGCAAGCAGGGATGCGGATCCTCAAATATCTCAAAGTCACTGGAGTATGGGATATCATACAAGTCTGGAGATACTTTATCTGGGTACTGTGACTCAGACTGGGCTGGTGACATTGACTCAAGAAAATCTGTTACAGGTTACGTATTCATATTCGGTGGTGGAGTAATTTCATCGGCTAGTAAGAAGCAACCCACCGTTGCACTTTCATCAACGGAGGCAGAATACAAGGCTGCTTGTGTAGCATCCTGTGAAGCTGTTTGGCTACGACGCATCATGACTGATATTGGCATTCCAATAGAGGAAGCAACAATGTTGAAATGTGACAGTCAGAGTTGTATAGCCATGTCAAAGAATCCGGTATTTCATGCTAGAACAAAACACATAGAGATTCAGTATCACTATGTGAGGGAACTGATCGAGGAAGGTGAAATCTACATGGAGTACTGCCCTACAGAAGATAATTGTGCAGATATCTTCACTAAAGCGTTAGGGAGCATCCAATTGAGCAAGCATCTTTAAACATTGGGTGTTGGCCCAATAGCTTAGTCAACATGAGGTGAACATTGAGGAGGGGTGTTGATATATGTAAATATCCACCTCTTCATAATAAGTATCGTTAATTATATGGTAGCATAAATTAATGATTCTGACTTAAACGTCGATGAGGTCAAAAGAGATCGCGATGGCTACAAGAAAGAAGTTCGGGAGTTTGGAATTACCTAAGATGACGTCGGGTTGATGCAATGCTAAAGTTAGCCAATTTGACCAAAGAAAACTTCCTAGAAGTTGACTTGGATGCTAGCCACCCATGTGGTCAATTGTAGCCACCCATGTGATAAATATGGGTGGTTAATACTTTGAACATGGTTGGTAAAGCCAACCAAGATTGAAATGTTTGATAGGAAAGTCTCCTATGGCGGGCTAGCTGAATTCTATAAATAGGCATGCATTAGTTCATCATTTTCATCCACAACACAACTCCAAACACAATCCTAAGTTAGTCTTTCTTTCTTGTATTCTTCTTGTAAGTCCAGAAGCCATTGAAGCTCTAATCTAGAGAGCGCACGGTGGGACAATTATCTTGTAAGTGTTATATTGAATTGTTATAACGAGTAGTATTGTCTTTCTACTTGATTGTTGTTAAGACGTTTCTGAGAAATTGGTTATATTCTTACAGTAGTCAGGTTCTTAATGTCCTTATTAATCAATCGGGTTGCGTTAGTTGGCTGTTCTCTGCTGTGTATGCTAGCCCGAATGTTTGTGCTAGGGGTAATTTGTGGTCAGTGCTCCTTGACACTGCTAATAATTGGTCGGAGCCGTAGCCTATTGCTGGTGACTTCAATCAAGTGGGTTCTCTTGATGACAAGAAGGGAAGGTCTCAATAGATTTCTAAGAACATGGTTAATTTTGAGAAATGGCGTAATGAGTGCAACTTGCTTGATTTGGGATTTGTCAGGCCTCGTTTTACCTGGTCAAACTCTTGGGATTCAGGCCAAAGAATTCTTGAGCGGCTTGACAGGGCCTACGCTAACCCCAAATGGAGCTTCATGTTCCCTAATACGACTGTGTGCCACCTTCCTAGTGTGGGATTCGACCACGTCCCTATACTCATCAACTGTGCTGGAAATGAGGATTTTGGTAAGAAGGTTAAACCTTTCAGCTTTGAAATGGCTTGGCTTACTCATAAAATTTTTGGTAAAGTGGTGAAGCAACATTGGAAAAGAGACGAGGGTAAGTTCCAGAGGGACATAAATCATCTGGCGGATAAACTTGATTATTGGAACCAGACTGAATTTGGTAATATCTTCGCGAGAAAGAGAAGGGTCCTGGCTAGAATTGAAGGCATCTAACGGGCTATTCAAACTGGTTATAATTCCTCTTTGGTCAGACTTGAGACAGACCTAAGAGGTGAATATAAGGATATTCTTGCACAGGATGAGCTGTTTTGGTATAAAAAATCTAGAAAATAATGGATACAGTCGGGGGATAGAAACACTAGATTCTACCATATGTCTACTATTATTCGCTGAAAGAAAACCCACATTTTTGCTCTTTGTAATGAGGATGGTTACTGGATTGAAGATCAAGATACTTTACGTTGTATGGCTGTGAAATATTTTAAAGAGCTTTACACTGCGGACAGGAATCTGGATTCTATTGCTTCCAGTCCTGATTTTCCTGCCATCTCGAGTTTGGATGAAGCTTCTCTTCGTCAACCGATCAGCAAGGCAGAAGTCCGTATTGCTTTGTTTCAAATGAAGCCTTCTAAAGCATCGGGGCCTGATGGTTTCTCCGCCTGTTTTTATCAGAACTGTTGGGACATTGTGGGAGACTCACTGCATAAGTTGGTACAAAATGCTTTCCGTGAGGGAAAAATGCCTAAAGACATTAATCATGCTTGTATTCATCTCATCCCCAAAGTCAAGAATCCGAAAACGATCAAGCAGTTCAGGCCTATCAGTTTACTCAATATGTCGGTTAAACTCATTATGAAAGTCTTAGTCAATCGTCTTAGACCTATTTTTCAGAAGTTGATTTCTCCTAGTCAGAGTAGCTTTATCCCGGGGCGATCTACTCATGACAATATCATTCTTTTACAAGAAATTATGCATACTATGAAGAGAAAACAAGGTAAAGTGGGTATTATGGCGATCAAGATTGATTTAGAAAAAGCTTATGATCGTTTGAGCTGGGACTTTATTCAGGACACATTGCAGGGTGTGGGACTCCCTTCTAACTGGATTTCTCTTATTATTTCGGCTCTTGGTTCAGCGTCTGTCAGATTGATTTGGAATGGTAATGAATCTGAAGCTTTCTCGCTTTCCAGAGGCATCAAACAAGGGGATCCGTTGTCGCCCTATATCTTCATTTTATGCATGGAAAGACTTTCTCAAAGCATTTATAAATCAGTGAATGACAATTTTTGGCGTCCCATCTCTGTAAGTAAAACTGGCCCTCCTATTTCCCATTTGTTTTTCGCTGACGATTTGCTTCTTTTTGCAGAAGCTTCCACGTCTCAAGTGGAAGTTGTCCTCGATTCTTTGAATCGTTTTTGCAGGGATTCAGGGCAGTCCATCAATGCTACGAAGTCATCTATTTTTGTCTCATGTAACGTGGGGCCGGATGTTATATCCTCGATTACTAGGCTGTGTGACATCCCTTGTTCAGACTCTTTGGGCAATTATTTAGGGGTACCAGTTATGCATTCTCGAGTCACTCAAGGTTCCTACAAAAGTATGATTGCAAAGGTTCAGTCCAGACTTGCGGGATGGAAAAAGAAGACCTTATCTATGGTGGGAAAAGTTACATTGGCGAATTCAGTCTTAGCAGCCATACCCAATTATACTATGCATATGGCTAAGCTTCCTATTCAAACTTGCGAAGAAATTGACAAGATTCAAAGAGACGGGGGTCGACAAGCGACAAACGTAAGGTTCATTGGGTGGCTTGGGAGCGACTATGTCAACCTTAAAAATATGGTGGATTGGGTTTAAGAAGGGCCAAATTTGTCAATGAAGCTATGCTTTCCAAACTTGGGTGGCATGTGCTCACTGATCCTAACTTGCTTTGGGTACAAATGTTAAAGGCAAAATATTTCAAGGACGACATCCTACAATATTCTAACAAGTCTGTTGACTCAACTATGTGCCGTAATATCATGAAGAGGGTGGAGACGCTTAAGAAAGGTCTGAAATGGGTCATCGGCAATGAGCATAAAGTTAATTTTTTGACGGATTGGTGGATTGGATCATTGGCTCTTATTAATGTGACTTGTCATACTATTTTGGAGCACCATCTTTCTTGGAAGGTCAAAGACGTCAAAAATGATAGGGATTGGGACTGGGAAGCCTTTCAAACCTATCTTCCGAGAAATATTATGCTTAATATGGCTAATATCAGTGTGGATATCCACAGCAATATGGAAGACTTTATGGCTTGGCGGCAAGATTCGAAAGGAAGCTTCAACGTTGGCTCGGCTTACTCCCTCTTAGTCCTCCCGTTATCTTCTCCTCATTTCAATTAGGATCTCATATGGAAGCTGAAGTGTCCGAGCCGCATCCAACATTTTTTGTGGCAAGATGCACAGGCTAGGCTCCCTTGCAGATTCAACTTGGCCAAGAGAACTATTATTACTGATGCTAGTTGTCATGATTGTGGTACAGCCAGCGAAACAATTCTTCATGTGCTTCGTGATTGTAATAGGGCTCAACCCATTTGGCCAAGACTTTCCCTTGGTTTGCACAGCTCTTTCTTCACAGATGGTTTACAAGATTGGATGATGTTGAATTTGCAGAAGAAAGTCTCTACCTTTTGGCCATGGAATATTGTTTTTGCAGTGGCGTTGTAGTGTATTTGGAAATGGCATAACGATTCTATTCATGGTCAGGGGAATGGGAAAAGTGTGAATGATAAAGTTGAGTTCATTAAGCGGTATGCCCGCGAAGTTATTGATGCAGTGTCTGATAAAGCTAGATGTCGGGTCTCCCATTGCAGGGTCAAGGTTGGTTGGGTCAAACCTCAGGTGGACAATCATAAACTTAATGTGGATGGATGTTCCAAGGGTAACCCGGGTCTCGCAGCAGCGGAAGGCATCATTTGGAAAGATACAAGTGATTGGCTCACAGGTTTTGTCGTTAATTTGGGGATCACGACTCACTGCCCTTTTTGAAGGTATGCGTTTGGCGGTGAGTTTGGGTATTAAGGATCTGTTCATTAAGACCGACTCACAAGTTGTTCTAGGCTTGGTTCAAGGGGAAATCCTGGCCCACAATCCCCTGAGTCCCTTGATCCACAAGTGCAAAGACATTCTTCAAAGAGATAGAGGATTTCATGTGAGTCATGTCTTCCGCGAGACGAATAGGTGTGCTGACTGGCTAACAAATTTTGGTCTTTCTCAACCTCTTGGTGGGTGTGTCTTGGATGCTCCTCCGAATAACCTCATCAGTTTCATCACTAGAGACAAAGAGGGGAAGACTATTCCCAGAATTATTCCTCGATAGCTGGCTATGCTTCCATTTTAGAAAAAAAAAAAAAATCATCTCGAGGATGAAAGAAAGGCATTTTTGTACGACTACCTAAGATTTATTATAGGTCATATTTTACAATTCCATCTGTGTATTTATTAATTTTACGACATACATGTTTCACTTAAAAATTTACATGACTTTGGAGCCATCTTTTACAGTCTTTAATCAAGGGATTAGAGGAATTCTTAGGAACTAAATCACCTGTAGCCAACTTGAAGATAAACTATGAATCAGTCTCAACTAATTACATGAATTCATAAAGGCGAATGAGGCAAATAATTCCTATTATTTTTCTAATTTTTTAAATTTATTCACATTATTTAAAATTAGTCAATTTAGTTTCTATTTTTTTTAAAAAAAATTTAAATTTGTCCCTATTATTGAAAATTAATCAATTTAGTCTTTATTATTTCCTATAAAATTTTAGTTTAGTCCCAATTTTTTTATAGAAAATTCAAATTAGTCCTCCATATTTAAGAAAAAATTGTGACTAGATTGAATTTTTTTAGAAACTAATAGGTACTAAATTGACTAATTTTGAATAATAGAGAAGAATTTGAAATTTTTGAAAAATAATAGTGATCAAATTGATTAATTTTGAACAATACAAACAAATTAAAAATTTTAATAAGGACCATTTGTGCAATTCCAATTCATAATTTACCAAAACTTAAACGGTTGTTTTACAAAATGTCCGTAAAACTCATAATCTCACTTTTCACATGTCAGTGTGAACCCTACGAGATGTGCCCAGAACGTTATGTTTTGTACAATTTTCATGAAAAAAACAAAAGATAACTTGGGGGTAGGGGTTTTCTTTCTTCTTCTTTTTTTTTTTTTGTTTTGTTTTGTTTTGTCAGTGGGTGGGGGTTTTCAGTTATAAAGCAATTGACGTAGTGTTATTATCCATTTGTCTTCGCATATCTGTAGATCTTTTTCACTTCTCATGGCCCCTCTGTGAGACCTGAGGTCTTTTCATGTTCATTGTCTTGGCAAGTAAAGTAGATATCACTTTTTCAGTACTCGTACTATCCAATAACACTCAATTGCTTGGGATGGAAGTTATTAATATATGATAAGGTCTTGGAGGACCTGGTCTCTTTCCCTCATGACTCGGTGCTCATAAATAGTTCGCTGAATTTAACCTTATGTTTTTCTTTTTATAAATATTGTTCGATCTTCGAATAATTTTGAACATGTAATGACGGGTGTTATTATTTTAGAATAAATTTAATCATGTAATCCTATTTAATAAGTTTCTCCTAATAAGAAAAAGATAAAAATATTAAGAAAATATTGCGTGATTGCCGGGTGCTTTTCTTTCGGATTAGTGACTTGTAACTCCTTATTAGAATGTGAACCGATACATTATTGAACTCCATTATTTATTTTAATTACATAAGAGGAAAATTAGTAAAACAATATCGTGGATGTTGATATTTGCTTGGTTGACAATTGTAATTGCCTCACATCACTAACATATGCAATGCCCAGCAGATGATGTAGCATTTATGTCTATTGTGTAATGTGATATATGTATATATATATATATCTATATATATATTCTTTTTTTTACCTCTTTTTAAGATTGAAATGTATAAATTTGTTTTTTTTTTCCAAATACAATATCTATTTTTACTTAGTAAGTTTTTTTTTTTTTTTTTTAAAGCTCTATTTGGCTTAGTTGTGAAATTTTAAATTTTGAATTATAGAACTTTCAGTAATAGCGTTTTTGTTAAAAGTATAGTTGAATAAAAATTGTTGACTATTTGACATGTATTGGACAATTTTGGGCTTTTAAAAATTTTGAAAAAATTGTTAGACTTTCAAAAATATGGAGGGGTATATTTGAGAAAGAAATAAAAAAAGCTTCCCGCAATATTATTTAAAAGTAGCTTCGCAATAGCCTTTTATGAAAAGTTTCAAATTATTTTTTAGCTTTTTGCAGTTACAGTATTTACCTAAAAGTACTTTAAAAAATGGGTCAAATAAGTTAATTTTTAACTTCTAAATTTACAAAAAAAAATATTTTTAAGTGATTAAAAGTTAGGCCGAATAGGGCTTGAGTGATAGATTAGTAATGTATTTGGCCCAAAAGTAAAGTCTGTCTTTGACCTTTTTGGTCAAATTAAATTTTGGAAGGGAAAAATTAATATATCTTTTACTAAATTTTCAGTGAAAAGTTATCAAGAGAAGAAACAATTAGATTGAAAATACTACCATGGGGACGTGTAAAGCATTGAAAAATTGAAAAAAATTCAACTCGAAAAACTTAAACAAAAACTTTACTATCGAGTCGAATCAAGTATGAAGAAGATAAGCCAAAAGTGAATCTACATGACCAACAAGCCTTTGGTCTAATAGTATACTACTATGAGTATGAGAGATTGTCAGATCAGTTTTTAGTAGATGACGTGTTTTAATATATATTATAATACGGTTTAGACCTCCCTTGAATAGAAAATAAATAAATTCACATGTTACATTTTAAATTTTAAAGAATTATTAATGGAAGAGTCAACTCAAAAAAAAAAAATCTACCAATTTATTATTTTAAAAGATGATGAATATTTGATATTCTGGGGTGAAACTGGATGTGAAGGTTTCGCCAAAATAATTTCTATGTTGTAATTGGATCTAAATAACAATCTATAGAGAATAGAGAAAAAGAAGAAAGGAGTAAGAAAAATAGCTTAAAGAAGAAGAAAGAGAACTAAAACATAAGGGCTTGTTTGGATTCAAGAGGGGAAAAATAACAAAAGAAAGGAAAGGATACAACAATATAGGAAAGGGAAGAAGACGATTAAGTAACTTTTGGACTTAGTAAAATTACGAAACAAATGTTTATAAAAAATTATGAGTATTTATTGCTTGAATGACAAAGAAAATGAGAAAATGAATAGATTTTATAAACATATAAACATCTTTACCCCTTGCTCCTATTTTCCTATTATTTTTCTTTCCTTTTATAAAAGAATAAGGGTAATAAGCGTAATATAATCATTACACACTAGTTAAAATCATGACCCCAATTTGGGTTGATTGCCAAATAGGGTATAGAGATGATTTTCAAAATCACATATTAAAGGTTCAGATATTATATATGAATGTGAGAATAGAAAAACATTGTCAGGCTATCCAATTCTTCACTAGGATTATTGTCCTTTGTATGAAGTTTCGGGTCACACGTTATGCAACGACGAATGGATACCTTTGTATGAAGTTTCGGGTCACCGTTATGCAACTATGACTGGATAAGTCACGCTTTTAGGCGCGTAGAACTCACGTGCAAGTGGGGTCCACATCTCCTCACTCGCAAACACATGTGATGTTTTGTAACTTTTTCCATAAAGCTTGGTAAATTTCACACCTAGTCCATATTCTTTATACTTTCTCTCAATTTTGGTTTTATTATTTTAACAGGGACGCGTTTAATCCCTAAAGATTGCAAACAGTTTTAGCTTAATGCCCAATGTTTACACTTTCTTTCAATTTCATCTCCATTATTTAAAAAATATCGCACTTAGTCTCCAAAATTTACGAAAAGTTTCAGTTTAGTCCATGCAATTTGTGATTTGTGCATGAAACTTTGAGACTAAATTGAGAAAAAATAAAAATATTGAGGACTAAATTAAAAAAAAATTATAAACTTTAGGGACTAAGCACGTTACTTTTGTAGCAAAAGAAATTAAATTGAAAAAAGTACAAACATTGAGGACCATACGCGTCATATTCTAAATAATAGAAATGAAATAAAAAAACGTACCAACATCCGACACCATTTGTGAAAGAATAAACGACTTAATACACTTTTATGTTTTATCAAAAGTGCACAATATTTTTATGTGTATTATAAATAAGTTGATTATCCCCTGTGTCTTAAAAACGTTGCTGAATATTTCTGTGTTAAAATAAATAATTTTTTTCACGGAGGCGGATATTTAGCTTCGTTTTTAAAAATACAAAGAATATTCAACTATGTTTTTAAAACACTAAAAAATAATCATCATATTTATAAAACACAAAAGATATTAATACTTTTACAAAATACAAGAGTGTTAAGTCATTTACGCCTGGTTAAATTTGTCCATCCTATTACATGAATGAGACTCTGGAGCTCCAAGACTTACCAACGAAGCAGTTGAGGTATAGTCTTCCAACCAATGGACATGAGACAAACGGACACAAATAATTGGATGATATAGTCACAGTTAACCTGAGCTATATTCATCACCAAAACATGTAATGATTATAGTAGTACAAAAAAAGTCCCATGTATTATGACAAGTAACGAATATTATTGACCCTCTTATATTTAGATATGCATATAAGTTAGAAAAAGCAAAGAAAAGATTCTCTGTTTCAATTTAAAGATTGACTTGGGATTGACACACACACCACACACACACACACATTGAGAGTTTGTTAAAGCTGTGTTTCCATTGCTCTGAAGCAGTTGAAGTCTTTTACTATTAAGTCTACATTTGCTTGGTGAGGCTGTTTTTCTCTTCCATTTGAGTGTTTTGCTATGATCAGTTTGGTGTTTGAGTCACATTTGTGTATAAGATCATGTGATGCATTCATTTACTTCAAAGATGTTTACTTTTGGGCTCTGTTTGAACCTTTAATTTTTTTGTGGAAAAAAAAAAAGAAATCTTTTAATGGTTCACTCTGTTTCTTTTTCTTCTTCTTCTTTGTCGTTGTTTTTCTAATGTGTGTTCTAAAGAGACATGTTTATTGATGATCTACACGTAAAGTAATTTTCTTCTTTTTAGTTGATGTTCATTTGTTTCCAAACCCAACCAAAACACACCAAGCTTTTTCTCATTGCGATCGTTCCCGTTGAGAGCCCTCTCCTCCGTTACCTTAATACAAGTGAGATCTCGCCTTAGTGTCTCCATCTAACCTCTTAATTCAATATCTACCCTGTTACCTATACACTTTTTGACATGTGCCTCCAATAATCGTCTCTCCTAGCATGTTCATACCATTTCAGACATCTCCTAACATATTCATTTGTTTTCAATGACAATAAAATTTAGTAAAAGTTCATGTATTGTTTGCTACACTATTGGATAGGGTACTTTTCAATTATTATTATTATTATTATTATTTTTTCTGGTATTAGTAAGCTGCTGATCACATGTATTTTCAGAATTAGAGAATTTTGATCAAGGTTCTGAATCCGGGTCTATGATTATTTTGAATGCAGTTAAATTTGTCTCGATGGGAAAGACGATTAAGGTCTATGGATTCCATTACCCCGTGCCTGCAGAAGCAGTTATAACATTCTTGGAGCAATACACAGGCCGAGGAACTGTGGATGCTATAGAGGTTAAGCCGTCTAGACGAGGGCGAAGACCAAATGCTAGAGTTCAATTCACTAATGTCGAGAGTGCTGAACGTATAATCTTC
The DNA here is from genome assembly GCA_037974665.1 of Ehretia macrophylla. Classification (NCBI taxonomy): domain Eukaryota; kingdom Viridiplantae; phylum Streptophyta; class Magnoliopsida; order Boraginales; family Ehretiaceae; genus Ehretia; species Ehretia macrophylla. The sequence continues at coordinate 16,637,307 of CM075767.1, read as the reverse complement.
ATGGCAAATGAAGGCCTGCTGCGTTATGGAGATTCTGATTTGAAGGCTCAGGAAATGGATCTTGATATTGCAGGGAAAGAGCCTGTACATAGTATGAAAAGCATAACTCTGAATTTTGGATGCCAGATATCCCCAGAGAAGTTTTCAGTGCTATGGAAACAGAGAGATGTGACTGTTAAATTTGGAAATGGGTTGAGGATGATGTATTTCTTCTTTTGCTTCGATTATGTGGACTACAAACTTGAGCTCTCGTATCAAAACATTTGGCGGCTCATGCTACATCGTCCTCGTGGTCAAACTGCAAAATATCTTCTCATACAGGTTTTCTTGTTTACTTGTTTGATGCTCGTTTATCTCTGCTTTTATCTTGATTTATTTTTTATTTTTTGTCCAAGTATTCGAGATTTATCTTGTCTTCTGTGTGAATTTCACTATGTGATGAGATTAGATGTTTTGATTGTTTCACTTATTCATTTCTGATAGTGTCGATGACGATTTATCCGGAAGGAAATGTTAAAGTTTACTTTTCCTTGTTCCTTTTTCTTTTTCGTTCTGCGGCTATTAATAAGTTTGTGAAAGGCCAAGCTTTGATTTCATTAATTATCTGAAGTTTTTAGGCTCAGGTTAATGCTTCTCTTCCTTCCCTTCCACACCCCCCCATCCCCCCCTCCGCCCCCCCCCCCCCCCCCCCCCCCCCCCGGCCCCCCCCGGTTAGCTCGTTTTGTTTACACATTGTTTTTCTTCGTGTCGGGCAATTGTTTTAGCTTGCATTTGATGGGTCCGATGTTGGAGGGGCATCATTTTGGACATCTCATTATTATTTGAGACAAGTGCCCGCAGGTTCCAAAGTAGGCATGGTATGTTTTTTCCTTGAAAACGATCCTCAAACTAGAACCTGTTTCGTGACATTAGAACTTCACCTTTTCCCTGTCATTTTATAGAATGTTGGTATCATGGCAAACACTAGTACATCAAAAGTGGAGTTACTCAATGTTTGTATTGCATGAAACCTTGATTTGCGACTTTTGATGCCATCGCTGTATTAAATTCATAACTTAGAGCTGCCTAGTTACAAGAAATATAAGATTCTCCTATTCAGTTGTTTTTGATTGAGAAATTACCTTAACGATCTCTAATTATTTAGTTCAATGCCAACATTCTCTGCTCAAAGTTGTCCATTTTAACATTGGAAGTGAATTCTTTCAAAGTTCACCTTTTATTATTTGATCCGCGTGAAAAAAGTGATTGGTCATCATCTTTGATCTTCTAATCATGAAATGTGTTTTTTTCTTTCTACTGCTGTTGTAAGCAACTATTCTTTTGTATATAGAACCAGGCAAGCTGATGCTATTGAGTTTTTCTCATGTACTGCACCTCTGTCTTTGACAAAGCAGAGAAGTATAAACTGTGTTTCAACTTGTGATAAACGCTACAAACAAGAAAGAAGAGGAAGATAAAACGTTCAAATTCTGACAACTGTATTCCATATTAGTTTCTAACAACTGTATTCCACGTTAGTTTCTCATTGCTTTTAGTTCATATGATGGTTGGGGGTGGAGTAGAAGATGCCATCTATCTTAAATAGAAAAATGTGAAGTTTCCACTTTAGTTTCTTGTGCTTATGTTCCTTTTTGTTGATCCCTTACAGAGTTTAATTTGGATTAGAAAGTGCATATTGTTCTCTGTATTATCAAGTGGTGCTAAGATTGATTGTAGTTTTTCTTCTTTTCTTATTCTTTATAACAAAAAAAAAAAAAAGCTCTTAATCCATATTTTGCATTTGGATCCCCAGTACTTGGTGCCCAGTTTATGATCTTTTTTTTGCTGGTCAAAAAGTGCAATAAGAAGGTTGATTATGATTACACAACATTGATTACAATGGCATTATGTGTTTCTTCTTGTGTAGATAAAGCATGGTTGATTTTTGATCATGTTGTCTTGTGTTTGATCCAGTTATTTGGAGCTCCTCGCATTTATAAGATACTTGGAGACTCTGCTTATGGCTTGTACGAGGAAATTCCGGATGATAAGTGGGTTAGGACAGTAGATTTCACTCCATCTTGTATTGGGCAATCTTCTGGTTTATGTTTGGAGCTTCCTTATAATGTTGCACTTCCCAAGTTCCGTGACCATTTTCCTTATTACAAAGAAAGTGAAAAACAATTCATAGTGACGAGCGGTGTACCATATTGTGATAATTTGGCGCTTGTTCCTATTGTATGCCCTCACCAAGGAGTTGAATTGCCATATGGAATACTGTTTAAGATTAGTTCTTTGGTGCAGAATGGTTGTCTTCCAGGGCCAGCGCTAGATGCCAATTTCTTTCGGTTGTTTGATCCACAGTTAAAAGAGATAAATTACATGGAACATGCCCTGGATAAACTGAACTATGCGAAGGAATGCTGCTATGACCCTACTAGGTGGCTTAACGAGCAATACGACAAATATCTCAAGTTGAAGCAACTTCCAAAATCACCTGCTATGACATTGGATAATGGACTTGTATATGTTCGCAGGGTTCTAGTAACACCATGCAAAGTATATTTTAGTGGCCCGGAGGTGAATATGTCTAATCGCGTATTGCGACATTATCTCAAAGACATTGACAATTTTCTTCGTCTCTCTTTCGTTGATGAGGAGTGGGATAAAATGTATTCTACAGATTTATGTCCACGTGCGGCTAATGGAAGTAGGACAGAAATTTATGAAAGGATTCTCTCTACACTTAAAAATGGTATAGCTATTGGCAACAAGAGGTTTGATTTTCTTGCATTTTCATCTAGTCAGTTGCGTGACAACTCTGTATGGATGTTTGCTTCAAGACCTGGGCTTACAGCTGCAGATATAAGAACGTGGATGGGTGATTTTCGCCAAATAAGAAATGTGGCAAAATATGCTGCAAGACTTGGTCAATCATTCGGCTCATCCAAAGAAACATTAAGTGTTGGTAGGCGAGAGAGAGAGATTATTCCTGATATAGAGGCCAAGGGTGCAGCCAAATATGTTTTCTCTGATGGCATTGGAAAAATATCAGCTGACTTTGCTCGCCAAGTTGCAAAGAAATGTGGCCTTAAAAGTTCTACTCCATCTGCCTTTCAAATTCGGTATGCTGGATATAAAGGTGTTGTGGCTGTTGATCCCTCTTCATCAAAGAAATTGTCATTGCGAGGGAGCATGTTGAAGTATGAATCAAAAGACACAAAACTTGATGTCCTGGCATGGACCAAATATCAACCTTGCTTTCTGAATCGCCAAATAATCACTCTTTTGTCTACCCTAGGAATCTCTGATGATATCTTTTTAAAGAAGCAAAGAGACGCAGTAGCTCAGTTGGATTCTATCCTAAGTGACCCATCAAGGGCCCATGAGGCTCTAGAGTTGATGTCTCCTGGAGAGAGCACTAATGTTCTCAAGGAAATGCTCAACTGTGGTTATATGCCTGATGCTGAGCCATTTCTTTCAATGATGTTGCAAGCCTTCCGTACAGCGAAATTGCAAGATTTACAGACCAAAGCCAGGCTATTTGTTGCAGGTGGAAGATCATTGATGGGATGTCTAGATGAGACAGGCACCCTGGAATATGGTCAGGTATTCGTTCAAGTTTCTGGTGCAAGACGTAGACAGTTTTTTGAAGATTTCCGTGGTAGCTCCAAAGGCCAGAACTTTATTGTAAAGGGAAATGTTGTTGTTGCGAAAAACCCATGTCTGCACCCCGGGGATGTCCGTGTTTTAAGGGCTGTCGATGTGCCAGCACTGCACCACATGGTAAATTGTGTTGTTTTTCCTCAGAAAGGAATGAGGTAAGATGGGAAATTGAAATTCTTTTTCAACCCTGTTGTGACTGGAATTAATATTATAAACATTGAAGTACGAGTGCAATAGTGAAGTATATATCTAGATATTCCTTAACGGAATTTAAATTACTGAGTTATTTGCTTATCATAATCAGTAAGACGACCAACAGATATGTGCAACCAAACAAAGATAGACTTGTAAAATAAAATATGACCAAGACTTCACCTTTATGCCAACCCAATCGGGAAATTTGTTAGCGCAAAATCCCATGGCTGACATCATTTGTGCTCCAAGCGAACGCTTGTTGCCTAAAATAGCTTACTATTTTGCTCTTCTGATTTAGAAATGTGCAGAATGATTTTTTCAATGCTAGATTTTACTCCGTCTTAAAGATAATACACTAATATATTTTCCAACAAGTAACTTTGAATATTGTATGAAAAGATAAGATCAAATTAATGATATAAAAATAAAAGATTACTTGTTCGAGCTTGAATTTCTTTAGAATGACTTTGTCGGAAATCAAATTTTCAGTAACAAATCTACAAGCTAATCTCTGAAAGTCTCTATCCTATATAATTTTGGACTATTTTCTATGAGCTTGGGTGCTTTTTGCATTTTTAGTACTTCTGTTGCCTGATGAAGAGCTACAATTGAACGCACCACAGATTCAATCATGGATGCATCTTTTTTGATAACCTTTAAGGGTCATGGACAATGTATGTGGTTGTTATACATTGATGTGTGATTTTACTATTTGATAGTGGTTTCCATACAATGAAGTTTTTTCTCTTCTTCAAACATCTTACTGGAGATCTTGCATACCAAATCACAAAAACAAAAGGGAAGGGGGGGGGGGGGGGGGGGGGGGGGGGGGTTGCGGGGTGGAGGGTTCGGGGGTTGGCAATCTATCACGGGCTATTCCTTATGTTACTATGCAGTAACTGACACTGTTACTGAGTTTATTTGATTCACCATCATTTGTAATTTTGACAACAGGCCTCATCCTAACGAATGCTCTGGAAGTGATTTAGACGGGGATGTTTACTTTGTCTGTTGGGACCCTGAACTGATTCCACCAAAGCAGATCCCACCTATGGATTATACAGCAGCATCTAACATTGAATTGGATCACGATGTTACAATTGAGGTAATAATGCTTTCACAACTATTAATGTGCTTTAGGAGTGATATGTCTTCTGCATCTTTTTAGTTTTTACTATCTTTCCTTGGTCTTCTTGTGATGTACCTGTGGATACCTTGTCAATAATTCGTAAGACAATGTTGGCATGATAAGAACAATGACTTACATTTTCTTTTCATTTTGGTTCTTCTTTCTGACTTCATATTTAAGAACTTTACCATTATTTCTGACATATGATTGAGATAGACCATATAAAATTTCGTTAGTCTTGGCTAGGATATCACTTTTGCCGTCGATAGGTATATAACATCAGTTTGAAGCAGTAAGTTTTTCAACATCTGAACTCAAATTCCTCCAGAGATGAATCACTACTCCTTTTTTTCCCTGCAGGATATACTAACTTTATCATTGTTTGATTAAGAAGTAAAAGGAAGCAATTTCTAAAAACCATTTGGGAGGGAGAACGTAAGAACTTGAGAAGATACTCGAAAGAAAAAAAAAAAAAATTGATCTCTTTGGTACATTGATGAGGTCTACTGGTCCTTCAGATTTTCTGTCAGATTGGATTAGTTTGCTTAATGGTAACCATTTGTGACGGCATCACTTTTATTAAACGGGCTCATAAGGAGAAATGTCAGGCTTGGAATAGAAACATGCTTAAGCTTATTTTTTCCTTCAATCACATCTTCAAGATCGCATTGTTTTCTCATTATTGTCTCAAATATGGCGTTCGAAAAACATTAAAACCGGAAAATACTTAAATAGATTTGAATTTCTAGCCAATTCTAGCATATCCATAAAATTTAAGTAAAGAAAACAGTTACAATTCGGTGAAAAAAGGTGCCACTAATGGTAACCTTGTATGAAGTGAAGTCTGAATAAATTTGAAAGTGTAGATAGTGGACTGTAATAGAATCATATTGCAACAAGTTCATGATGGTGTGACATTCTCATGCCTATTAGGGTATACTCTTTCAGTGAAAGATAACCCCGTCTGATATATCATATGTAAGCTATGTAATTTTAGATAATAGTTACACCCTCCCCACCTGCCCTTTTAACATAAATCTGAAGAGTTGCACGTGAAATCGGAGAACGAGAAACAGATTAAACCCATACCAAGTAACCATAAAATATTGTTATTGTACTTGACAATATTTTTTGTTGTAATCCTAAGCATAAGTTATGCCAAGTTTCTTGGTTTTTATACGGGAAATTTATCAATATTATCAAAAGTTTTTAGGTGTTCTTTACCTTCTGCAAATGTTCTATCGTTTCTTCTTTTTGTTTTTTTTGAACGTTAAAAATAGATTTTATTAATGAAGCACCAAGGGCGTGCCATCCAAAAGATAATTAATTGCATAAGAGGTTTGTACATTCTAATACAATTATCTATAGAAACACTACAATAAAGTCCAAAATGTAACATCATGGAACCATATGTTTCTTATGGATGACAATTGCATTTCAGTTCCGTCAAAAGCTTTTTTGTTTCGTTCCTTCTAGATATTCTATATGATAGCATGTGGAATCGTTCTTAAAATCTTCTTCTTTTTCTTAGAACCCTTGATACCACTTCATGCCTTAATTTTCTCCTTGAAAGATTTAGCAGCAACCCAATTTAGACCAATCAAATTATAGGCCAAATCCCAAAGACTTCTAGCCCAATCGTACCATATAAAGAGATGTTCAACAGACTCTAACTGATTTTTACAAAGATAGAATCTGTTGATAATAAAATCTCCCCTTTTCTGAAGGTTATCAATTGTCAAAACTCTCCCCCAAATCACCTCCCAGGCAAAGAACACCACTCTGTATGTAGAATTGGACTTCCACACTTCTTTCCAAGGAAAATGATCGCTAGGATCCCTTGTTTCTCTCCTTAGAAGAGCTTGGTAAAAGGATTTTACAGTGAAAATACCATTTTTAGTCAATTCCCACTTGACTTGGTCTTCTCTATCTGCATAGATGTTCCTTTGATATAGCACAGCCAGAAAGTTAGAGATATCCTCCAACTCCCAATCATTTGCCTCTCTAAAAAATGGGACATTCCAAACAATGTTGCCATCACTCCATTGGACACACGAATTCACTGTTGCCTTTTTATCTCTTGTCAAAGTAAAAATATTAGGAAAAAGGTCTTTCAAAGTAGTAGAATTCCACTTATCAGACCAAAAGAATATATTATTGCCATTCTCCGCTTTAAAAGAAATATGATTCAAAAGTGAATTCCACTCCTTAGAAATACTCTTCCAAAGTCCAACTCCGTGAGTCATTTTTCTTTCCTTGGTCATCCATCCATTGTGGGACCCTCCAAATTTGGCTACAATCACCTTTCGCCAATGGTTACTCCTTTCATTCATAAACCTCCAAAGCCATTTCCCAAGGAAATGTTATTAAAACTACAGGAAATGTTAATCTGTGTATGAGACCTTGTACTCTGTAACTAAAGTTGTGAATGGAAGAACTCTTGCGAAGGGGAACAATATGAAAGCTATGCATTGGACAAAAGTCATCTAGGTAGTTAAAATAAGAAACCGATATTTAAGTAGATAGACCTTTCCTCAGTCTCTTTGTGATAGTTACTCTTGATTGTGTTCTCAAACATTTTGATGAAATTGAGGATGTTATGCTGCACCGATGAGCATTTACTTATAGTATTGTTCTCTGTTTTATTACATAGTGATTACTTATTTTATCTTTATGCAGGAGGTTATGGTGTATTTCACGAACTATATATTGAATGACAGTCTAGGGATCATTGCAAATGCCCATACCGTCTTTGCTGATAGCGACCGAGACAAGGCAATGAGTAAGTCATGTGTAGAGCTTGCAAAGTTGTTCTCAATTGCAGTTGACTTTCCAAAGACTGGTGTTCCAGCAGAAATCTCACCTCATCTGCGTGTCCAAGAGTATCCAGATTTCATGGAAAAGTCTGATAAGTCCACGTATGAGTCGCAAAATGTGATTGGAAAGCTTTACAGGGAGGTGAAGAATGTCTCAGATGAACAGTTCATAACATCCTTTACAATGGAAGTGGCTTGGAGTTCATATGATCCTGACATGGAGGTAGATGGATTTGAGAATTACCTCGATGAAGCTTTCGATTACAAGACTGAGTATGATTACCAGTTGGGCAACCTGATGGATTATTATGGGATCAAAACGGAAGCTGAAATACTCAGTGGCGGTGTAATGAAGATGTCAAGAACTTTTGATCAAAGAAAGTATGCAGAAGATGTCAGTTCTGCTATGAGATCCCTTAGGAAGAAAGCTAGGAACTGGTTTAGCAAGAAGGGAATTGCAGCAAATGATGCCTATGCAAAAGCATCGGCATGGTACCATGTCACATATCATCATACATATTGGGGTTGCTACAATGAGGGAAGGAAGCACAATCATTTTATTAGTTTCCCTTGGTGTATATATGACAAGCTGATCCAGATCAAGAAACGCAATTCGAGTAGAAATCCTCCCCGTATTTCTTCTCGAGTGGCTGTTCAATCATTGTTTGAGTTTGGGATGAGAAATTCGGGATAGAAGTCGGTTGAATGTCGTGTCTGAACTCTGGCGCGGTTGATTATAACAGTGATGCCTTACTAGTTTTGTATTAAAACCTTAACTTGAATGCATACCGCTTGAATATGCTGTAATAACTCTTATATTAACTGCTGTATATCATTTTTTATAGAATTTTCGTGAGCAATGCTGACTGATGGCAAATGATGTACTATTATTCACAGATCAAACAGAACAACAGTCCCAGGAGCGAATATTCGCGCGTACGACTGACATTCTGCAGGAAAAAAGGATGCATGCCTGAATATACAACCACTGGACTGAAAGTAAAGAACAGAATTTGGGAAAGAGAGAACTTAGCCTGAGGTATAACATGGACATATGATCAGTGTCTAATACATTGCTTCGTATGTGATTGACTGGTAAGTGAATGTCATATATACCTAGAAGCACAGCCAATCCTTGTTGGATTAGTAGTGTGGTTGAGGACACTTTTTTTCAGACCTACAAATAATAGTAATACATGCAGGTCTTGCAAAAAGTGCGTGGACAACATGTGCCACTATCACATGTTATCAATTCCTCAACAATTTGAATTGGAATCCGGGTTCAGACCCCGGCTGCAGAAGTTATTTCTGTCACCTGGGAGAACTCTTTTTTTTTTTTTTTTTCTTTTAGTGGGTAAAATGCTCTTTCTTACATCTAACAAAATCACAAAAAATTGTCCTTACAACAATAAATAATTGTATGACTTATGTTAGGGCTTAGGTAACTTAGGGTTTTCGACCCCAAAAATAAGAAAGAAAAAAGAGTAACTTAAGGCTTAGTATAATAGTATTTGGGCTTTTAGCCAATGGGTTAATAAACCTAGACCTAAAAATGTAATTTTAGGTGTTAGCTTTTTAAGCCAATATAGAAATTATTTTCTATTTTGTGTAACTTTAAACATTATATTACACACTCACACACACACACACACACACATATATATGTATGTATATATATACACATACATAGAGAGAATAGCACCAATAATCCTATATGTTTTTCCAAAAAAATTAGTTTAGTCCTACATGTTTCAAAAATATCAGTTTAGTCCTATATATTTGTCTAAAAGTCTTAATTTAGTCTTACATGTTTCAAAAGTCTCAACTTGGTCCTATATGTTTGCCTAAAAGACTTAGTTTAGTCCTATATGCTTTTTAAAAGTCTAAGATTCGTCCTAACCATTAAAATTAGGGTTAACTTTAACGAAAAATTGGTCATGAGATTCGCACATGACCATGGTTAGAGCGGCAAAATTAGAAAACAACATGTGCAAAAGAGAAAAGTTCAATTACGTATTGGATGTTTGCCAAAAATTCAAATATGAGGCGCCAATTTCAAATATGTTTATAATATTTGTGCAAATATTCAGGATCAATTTGAATATTTTTGCAAACATCCATGACCTAATTGAATAATTCTCTTTTGCACATGTTATTTTTCAATTTTGCCCCTCTAATTATGGTCATGTACGAAATTTTAATGGTAAGGACTAATCTTAAACTTTTAAGAAACATATAGGACTAAATTGAAACTTTTAGGCAAACATATAGGACTAAACTAAGACTTTTAAAATATACATGACTAAACTGAGACTTTTAGGCAAATATATAGGACTAAATTGAGACTTTTAAAACATATAGGACTAAACTGAATTTTTGGTGAAACATACAGAACCATTAGTGCTATTCTCCCCACATATATACATATACTCGAGTTTCGATTATTTTTAATATCTAATACCAAAACTTACCAGAATTACTCCTTATAAAAATCAAACTATATCTAGTACTCCATTAAGTTTCGCTATCAAATTTTGTTATCGATCAAATGACTATCGTTAGTTTTGAATTTAAACCTTACCTAGCGTCATTCCTAATCAAGATCAAAAGTGACAACCTTTAGTGTGTAAGAATAACGTGATAACTACTATCACTATTTTGGAGTAACATTGGGATTTCAAAATTATCACTATTTTGGCCCAATTTTCAATTGACCAAAGAAATATGAGATTAGACTCTGAAACAGCACAAGAAGAAAGTTTTATCAAGGTTAAAAATGTCATATCTTGTTTTTCTTGACTGGTAATGCTCACCAAAATTTTTAAGAGAATAGACCTTATTGTTATGATTTACATTTTTTTTTTCGTCTGTTTAAAAAGTTGAAACAATTATTTTCTAACTCAATCAAGCCTTATTCCATTAAGGTGTGGTGACTATATAGATTTAGTAATGTCACGCATTCCTATCAAAAGTCGTATCCACGTTTGCTCCTTGAACGAGAGATATCATGAGTTTAGTATTTTCGCTCAACTTATCTTAGGCCTTCCTTTACCCCACTTATAGTGTTCCATGTCCATATCATTATACCTTATAACAAGGGCCAAGGTCACATCCTAACATGTCTGAACCATCTCAAACAATTTTTTTTCATCTTATCATCACAACTCCTACTTTATCTCATATCACATCGTTTTTAATCTTGTCATTCCTCTTTTGCTACATATCTATTAATTTAAATTTTCTCATCTCTCCCACTGACATCTTCCAAACATGTTGGCACTCTATCCCCCACATTATGAACATATAGGTAGGCTTGTCTAATGGCAATTTTATAATATGTCTTTTTCAATTTAAGTGATATCTTCCAATTGCACAAGATTCATGATGCATTTCTCGCCACTTTGTCTATCCTGGCGTAATCTTGTGATCGACATCAAAATTATACTCTCTATCTTGTTTTTTTTTTTTGGTCGAAAACACAATAATTAAATTACACAAGCAAAGGGTACTTTAGTGGGAAGGAAGTCTGAATACAATAGATTTGAGAGATGAGGTTGTACATTCGAAATCCAATCCTAAGGCAAGCAATCTCTAAATTTGCATCTCGTGACCCAATCGATCGCCTTGTTAGCGGATCTTCTAATGCAGGATAACCTCGGGGTTTGGTTATCAGCAACAATTTTTCTAATGTCCTCCGATACTGAACTTGCCCTCCAAGGACCTAGTTTAGGAGACTCGATTACCTTGAGATTTGAATTGGTGATACACACCATAACCTGCAAGTCCAAGGGCAAAGTAGAAAAAGGTGTTCCACTGTCTCCACATTCGAGTTGCCGATGCTACAAATTGGAGTGTTTTTGCATTTTCTTTTGAAAATATTTTTCATAGTCGGTAGAGCATTATTATAAGCTTTCCACCGAAAGATTTTAATCTTGGGGGGATATCAGTATGCCAAATGAAGTTCCAGAGGGAGACAGGGATCGAATGAGAAGAACTTGCTACACGAAAAGAAGGTCTAGTGACCTGAGCTTGGTTGGATCGTGCAACAAGATACCTAGATTTGGCTGAGTAAAGGCCATTGATTATTAGTGGCCACACAAGCTTGTCGGCGACATCTGAGAGAGGGAGATTGATTGCAAGGATGGCTTTCACAATGTGGGGAGGGAAAATTGCTTCCAGTCGATTGATCCTCCATTTCATCGACTGATGATTGATGAGTTCATGGACAAAGGTAAGATCGTTGGTGCAGAAAGCAGAGAGATATGTGTTGGGGATCCATGGATCTTCCCAGATGTTCACCTTCGTGCCATTGTCAATCAGCCAAGTAGCTTTTGATTTGATCAGATCTTCGCCTCTTAATATGTTATTCCATGACCAAGATGTTTTATTTCTCTTCTTCACTTTCCAGAATGATATGTTTTATTTCTCTTCTTCACATTCCAAAATGATTCTTTGGAGCAGTAGATGTGCTTCAGCAGAATGGTGGCAATGTTATCTGGTTCCGTTAGGACTTTCCAAGCTTGTTTGGCAATGAGGGCTTGGTTGAAACAGTGAAGATCTTTAAATCCCATACAACCTTCTGATTTTGGCTTGGTCATAGTTTCCCAATTGATCTAATGTATACCCTTATTTCCTTCCCTTTTCCACTAGAAATCAGCCGCCAATGCTTCAAGCTTCCTGCATAGCAATTTAGGGAAGAGAATAGAGGACATAACATAAGAAGTAATTGCTAGAATCAAATACAAGTTAAAAGATTTTTCCTCCAATGCATATAAAGAGTTGTTATGGCTATATTTTTCTTTCGGAACAAAAAGCTAATGCCCAGAATTACAAACGGTAGAAATTCTTTTGCCTTCTTAAAATATGAAAAAGAAAGCCTAATATAAATAGAGAGTCATTGTGGTAGTCAGTGACGGAGTTAGTCACCCGATATTAGGGGTATACTGCAGGCACTCGGGGCTAGGGAATGAGTAATAATAGGGGTTGGGGGCACTCATCTGTATATGAACTATTTAAACACATTATATCAATTATGTAAAAATAAGCATTAAAGCATATGACAAGTATATCCATTATAAAAAAGGAAATATCTCACATTTAGTCTCTATTGTTTGCAAAGTGTCTCAGTTTAGTCCCTATTATTTAAAATGTCTCAATTTAGTTCCTATTGTTTCCCTAAAAGTTTTAATTTCATCCCTATTGTTTAAAGTTTTCAATTTCGTTCTTATTATTTTTCAAAAAATTTCAATTTCGTCTCTATTGTTTTTAAAAAATTTCAATTTCGTCCCTATTGTTTTTTAAAAATTTCAAATTCATCTCTGTTATTTATAACAAAAATTTTAATTTAGTCCTTAGATAATAAGGACGAATTTGAAACTTTAAGAAAATTATAGGGACGAAATTGAAACTTTTTAAAAATAATAGGGATGAAGTTGAAACTTTTTAAAAAATAATAGGGACTAAATTGAGACATATTAAACAATAGGGATAAAATTAAAACCTTTGGTGAAACAATAGGGACTAAAATGAGATATTTTAAACAATAGGGGCTAAACTGAAATACTTTGCAAATAATAGGGACTAAATGTAGAATTTTCTCTTATAAACATATAAGCAATAAAATATATACGAAGTCTTTGTAAATAAAAAATATACCTTTCATAATTATTTTCGGCGTGACTTCATATTTTGAAATCGTTGAAGAAAAAAGAGAACTTAACATAAATTCGTAATTAAATTTTACAATTATGTGTTAACAAATTAAATATTTGTCTCAACAAAAAAAATAGCTCACATACACAGATTGAAAAATACCTCACGTAAGCCAGGGGATGCATGTGCACCCCTTGGTGTAAATATCCCTCCGGCCCTGGAAGTAATCATAAAACCAAGATCAAAGGAAAACTCGAGATGAGCTTGACAAAAGCACTAAGATGAGATATTGGGTGCATAAAACTTACAAAGCAAACGAATTTCAAGAGGAATGATTGCTTTATGAATCTATATAACTGATACCAATTTGTCAAATAAGGCTTTGGTTCCAATTCTTTGCTGTAATTTTTAATTTTTATTTTTTTGTGTTTGATAACACTCGTAAATAAGTCAACTGAAAAAATATTTTCATTCAAAGGAAAACTAGTTATGAGGAGTATAAGTCTTTGTCTATCTATCGTAAAATAACTTACGAGTGAAAAATATGTCTATAAAATAAAATATTTTCTTATATTGGTTGTCATATTGAAAAATATTTTATAGTAATTGTCTGTTACAATGAAAAATATTTTTAGTGGTAGATTTTTATAAACACGCGCACAAACACACCCACATTCACATAGACACATACACATATATATCACAACACACACACACATACACACACACACATGTATTTAGAGTGTAATGGGTGGTGGTGGTGGTGGTGGTGGTGGTGGTGGGGGTGGGGGTGAAATGTGGGGTAGGGTTGGGTGTTTGGGAGAAAGGGTGGGGGTGAAGTGTAGAGTATAAAATGTATTCATCTCCAGCTCCATTTAAATGTTTATTGTCTGAGTTTATAAAAATCTACTATCGGAAAAACATTTTTCATTGTGACAGATAAGTACAAATTAAAATATATTTACTATTGTGGCAACCAAACATTCTAAAATATTTTACTTTTTTATATATGTATTTTCTCCTGTGAACTGTATAAAAACAAAGCTTTACTTTTATTTGGTTTAATTTGATTTAATACTCACCCTTGCATAGAAAAAGATGTTTTCCCGAGGATTTGTAATAACTCGTTTGACTTGCCTTTTGTTTCACTCACTACATACAGACTTTATGCGTGGCACTATCATTGCGTGGCAGGATAGAATATGGGTTATGTTGGAAAAATATTCCACAGTGATCTAATATAATTGACTTTTCTATTGTATAAAGCCTGGAATAATTCGTTGCTCAGTCTCTTCTACCCAAAATGTAATTCCAATAGTGGCTAATAATAGTTCTCCCATTGAGGATGGTCAACCTTAGTTACACTGGAGGCAGATTCCAATTTTTTTTTTTATTTAACTATAATACACGACTATATGCTCATATATGTATTTTTTTTAATACTCAAAATACCCTAATACGCTTATATTTTACAAAATTTTAGGATTTAAAAGGAGTTACAACTCTCACTAACCTCTATATACGATTGCCCTGAGTTAAACTGTAACAAATAACGTGAGATAAGGATGGAAGAAGGTCATGGAAGTGATGGTGGGGTCCAGCCCCAAGTTGGCCAATATTAAGCAAATTATTGATGCAGTTGTTTTAACAGCTGCACCATTAAGCTGTCATTTACAGCTTATTCAAGCTATAAATGACAACAAACTAACACCTTAACACCCCTTTTATCATCTATAAATAGGGGGTTAAGGGTGAAGAGGAAGACAAGCAAAAATTGAATGAAAACATAGAGAATAAGGGTGAGTAATTTAACATTTGTGAATGAGAGTTTCTTGTGTTTCTTTAGAAAATTGAGGTTTGGTAAATGTTATAATTTTATCTGTTTTAAAAGTTGTATTAGTGAGAGATGGTTAGATTTTAGCCGTTTAAAAATCAAATCGTTGTAATCCATGTGTAATAGTTAGTAAATTACTCTACGGACTTAGCTACTTTGGGTGAATTATGTTAAAATATTATGTGTCATGTTTTATTACTTTCACGTATTTTGGTACACTATCCTGTGGTTAGTGGCGGGCCTAAGTATCGGGGGTCAGGTCTTGCATTACACTGATACAATGAATAATCAAGAGTTCGGGTACATTCATCTATACATAAACTAATACATATTAAACACATTTTATATCGATCATTCGGATGGTACGTACTTTGTAATTTTTGATCGTAATTTAGGATCAGGTGGTAGATCTCCTACATTAACCTCAATCCGAGATTGTTTTGAACACTGATGTGCATTATCTTTACTTCTCATTCCAAATGAAATTTGTTCATTGGAAATTGACATTTTCTTTAAAATTCATCATTCAATATCTACCAAAAAATATTAATTTTAGACTTTTAGTTATACCTAAACTAATAATAAATAATTTATATAAAATAAAAAATAAATCTAACTAAAATTATAAAACATAACAACTATAACTAATATTTTAAAAAATCTTAATTTCAGTTATTGTAAATTAAAATTAAACAGCAAGAACTATCAAAAAAAAAAAGCAATTAGAACTATAATTACAATTAAAAACAAACAAATAACTAAAATTACAAATTAAACTAAAAGGATTAAGAAAGTAAATAAATAGTTATAACC
This sequence comes from Ehretia macrophylla, assembly GCA_037974665.1. Classification (NCBI taxonomy): domain Eukaryota; kingdom Viridiplantae; phylum Streptophyta; class Magnoliopsida; order Boraginales; family Ehretiaceae; genus Ehretia; species Ehretia macrophylla. Next base: position 16,621,223 of record CM075767.1, on the reverse strand, counting down.
AAACTAAAAATAAACAGTTATAGTTAAATTAAGAGTAATAGACAAGTAACTAAAATTAAAAAATAAATAAGTGAAATTAAAAATAGAGTTAAATAATTAGATGTACAATTTCTCACTTTGGGATTGAATGTTGGATGTGTTGAGATAAAAAATCGGAAAGGAGTTTAATTTTTTTGTTGAGTTTTAAGAGTGAATCTAAGATTTCTTGATTTATTATTATTATTATTTTTAAGTGTTGAGCTTTCAAGCAGAGAGGATTTTGGGTTGAGAGGATTAAAAGTTGTTTGGGATTTGGGAAAGTAAGGGTTAAAAGTTGTCAAGTTTTTTCTTATTTTTTAAATATATTATAAGCTAAATTACTCAAATACCCCTTAATAATTGAGGAGGAAAATTTGAGTGTAAACATTTAAAACATCAACAGTAAGGTTCAAACCTACACAGATGAAACCCAACTAATTTTAAGTATGTCTCCTTAATCACTCAAATATATCAATATTTTTTTAGTGTAAGCAATTGCATACACTACTAATATGATAGGTCCGACCCAATAACCTGTGGTCCTTGGGTAAAAAATTAGCCGATATTCCTAATAAGAAGTGATCCATCTATTAGAGCCCCTAGTTTTTTCTTTTGTTATTCTTTTCATTTTTCATGGGGAATACTTGTACGAAGCCTTCGAGTTCATTCTAAAGATTCAAACTCCTAAACCCATAACTTATCTAAAATAAATATGGTCTGATTTAATTAGTCACACCATAAAACTAGACCTCATCCATAACTTGTGTGCAAATTTTCAAACCCTTTTCAATATTTCTTCTCATGCGTAGGATTAATTACTTAAACTTCCTTAATCTTAATGTTCTATCTTAGTGGGCGTCTCGTGTTTCACGTGGCTTTTCAGGTCAAACTAACCTATATTTAACAAAAGTTTAATTCCAACTTAAGATGTCTTTTAAAGAAAAAAAATTGGTCAAGAAAAGAAGTGAAAAAATGGATATAAGCGTAGGGGCGAAATTATAAATTTAGCCCCTGTTAACAAGCGACGACAGGTAAGAATGTTGTTGGAAGTCACTTGGACAAAGTGAATGCGCAAAAAGACACTTGGAATTGACGAAAGCCCACTCACGGAACAGAACATGGAATACTACCATTTTCCACTAATTAATGTTAATAGCATCTTAAAAGAAGTCCCAAATGCGAACCGCCCCCTGAAATTGCTGATTGAAGATTGTCAAATATTCTCACTCGTCAGCCTCGGTCCAAGTATCTGATACTAGTTGCGAAACTACTTAGTTTGGTGTTAAGTTTTGTTTGTAACAATCAATTGTAAGGCTATTGATGATCTATTTTGAGGGGCTCTATAAATAAATTTAGAACTTAATTATTTTTTAGAGTCTTATTTAGAGATTCATGTATTTTTTAGGGTATTTAAAAAAAAATTATCCCTAATGAAGGCTATAAATTTAAGGACCCATGGTCCTACCCGCTGCCCCTTCCATTTTTTTTTTCTAGCCAAGTTCCATTTTTTTTGAAGTTGACAGTTTTTTTTTTTGGTTAAAGTTGCCAGTCAGATGTCAGATCTGATTTGTTAAAGAGACTCATGTGGTCTCTAATTTTTTTTTTTATCTTTTTTCTTGAGTCTCCATTTTCTTCAACAAATTCTTGAGTCTCCATTTTCTTCAACAAATTTGTTGAAGAAAATGGAGATCAGTCTCTATTTTTGTTTAAATGTGTTAACTTTAAACCAAAACTTTAGATTTGGGTCTCTAAAATGTTTATTGGTGTTGTTTTTTTTTGTTTTTTTTTTCTCAAAAGTCTCTATTTTTGTTAAAAAGTGATAATCATTGCAATTTAAAGCCCCTATTGAGGATACCCTAACTATATTATTGTTCACCTCCCAGTACAAGTGCAGATTCTTATTGAAAAAAAAAAAAAAGAAAGAGAGAGAAGACTTATTCTTCACAACTGATTGTGTAATTTTTGTTTCGAAATCGGCTTTGCCTCCATTGTAACCATTGTTAGGTTTTACCATATTTAGCATAACTTGGAGCCCAAGTTGCCTTATACCTATGTAAGGCATCTTTGTATACTATAATTGTGCATCACTTCTCTCAATATTAGAAGACTTTCGTGTCCTATCATTAATGTTCTCTCTTTTTTTTATTTTGAAATTGTATTAGAGTTGGGGTTTGGTCCAGTCATATTCGTCTACGTGTGACCCATTTGTTTTATTTTGTTTCGCTCTCAATGACTCATTTCACTTAATGTCAGCTCGTTCTCGCCGAGTCACACGTGAGGGAGGGGGGTGTTGAATCCTAAATCCCACACTAGTTTCCGATCTCAAGAAAGACTACTTAATAAGGTCATGGACAAATTCTATTTGACACTAATTGGTTTTAAAATAGAAATCCATGATACTTAACATGGTATTAGAGCCTCATGAATGTATCAAACTCGAACTTCGAGCTTGGTTGTGTTGTTTCTTAGGGTGTGGTATTGAACACAAATGGTATCGGTGTCAGGACCTACTATCTAAACGCCTTCGAGTCTCTCGTCATGTGGTTTTCTGGGAGAATAAGATATTTTCTGCACTCTCACCATTTTCCCTTCCTCATATCGTTTCCACCCCATATTTCATAGATTTTTCCTTGCACCTATTTCCTGCTGATAACAGTGACATAGGTACAGTTATAGCACCTGTTCTCATACTTGACGCGATTCTTCCTAAGGAGACTGCCCTACATGATGGGTCCGTGCCCCCGATGACGAGACCTCTCCTAGTACGTTACCTCTTATCACTATCGAGTCATCTTTCCATTGATTCACACGAGTAAGAGCAATTCCTTCTCATCTTCTTGATTATCATTGCTTTTCCACTATTCTTTAACTCATTAAGCCTCAAACTTATCGTGAGGCTAAATCTGACCCTCTATGGCAGCAAGCTATGACAGATGAATTACAGGTCTTGGAAACCAAGCATACCTGGGATTTGGTCGATCTCCGTCCAGGAAAGAATGCTATGCGATGCAAGTGGTTGTACAAAATTAATATTTGATTTGATGCTTCTACAGAATGGTACAATGCTCTACTGGTGGCACAAGGTTTTACTCAGGAGTATGACATCAAGTGTCGAGTATTTAGAGACAAAAAAATCTATATTATATGAAAATAAAGATAGATTGAAGAATTTTATATGCTCATTCCGAAAATCAACCAATAATATATACAGATTACAGAAATCAAACTATAAAGTATATAATACTACTCAATTAAAAAATACTATATACCCATTACGAAAATCGAAAGAACACTATATATCCATTACAAAAATTGAAGAATACTATATACCCATTACGAAAATTGAACAATAATCTAAACCTTAAACCAATCGAATAGAGAATGAAAGAAAAAACACTGACGGTACTGTCTATTTCAGCTATTGTTCGCCATCTCTGATTTCTAGTAGACAATATTGGAGAAATCTAAGTGAAATGAAAAGATAGAGAATGAAATTTAAAAAACCCTACGTAAAAATTCTTAAATCGAAGAGAAAAAATAAAACCCTAAAGATGAAATATAAGGAATTTGGACCATTTTACCCTTGCATCATAATGCAATGTTTGAGCACTTGCAGTTAGTGTACCACTTTCGTCTTATATTTTATAGATTTCGTACTCAAGGACTAACGTTGTCATTGTAGTTCAAGATCAGGAACCAATTCATCACAAATGAAAGATAAGGGAATTAGTTGGCACATAAGGTAAAGATAAAGGACCATTTGTGTCATTAATCTAGTTTTGGAAAAAAATGAATGTTGGGAAAGGAAAGAAGAAGAAAGCGCATATTGTAGTAGAACATGAAGATGTTGATAGTGAATATGATCAGATATGAGCTGGTCCTAAGAGGGAACATATAGAGGTTTAGGAAAATATTGAGGCTTCATGGGTCATCTTACAGAATGATCATGCTAGGAAACATGGTGCTAGTTCTAATGGAACAATTATTCAACCGAGTTCTATGTCCACTCCAATGACAGTTGTTGATCGCATCATTGCTAGAATTGATCAAATGGAACGTTGTATAGAACATCGTATGGATAACTAGGGTACCAACATCAATAATAGTCTTACAAGACTCTGCATACGAGTAGAGAATATGTTAACTTGGATAGACAGTCAGTGTGCCTAGATTGAAGAAAATGGTGGAATCCCACCTATGCCAGCAAGTTAGTTGCCTCAAGGACAGATGCCATTGGATCAGGTGCCACTAGGGCAAATAGGGGATCAATAGTTCCTATTCTTATGTTAACAAAAAACTTCATTTCTTCAAAACATTAGTTAGATTATCATTAGCATTTTCTCATTTCATATTTAAAAGTTTCACCTTTTTTTTAACATTGTGATGTATGGCATCCTTATATATGAATCCTCTTTATCTTCCATTACTTGAATATTCTCTATTATTTCTTTGTTTTTTATGATGCCAAAAGAGAAGAAGTGAATGAAAGCCCATAAAAAAGCCCAAGCACAAAACCAGGCCCAAAAACAGCAAACGACCCAATATTAATCACATCAACAACATGGGCTGGAACCCAAAACACAAGACATGAAATCAAAAATGCTATTCCATGGAAGCCCTAACATTACAAATGATGACGGAGATACCTAAACACCAAGGTACAGTCAGCAACAGTGGAATATGCCAAGAAACCATATGTGTATGAACCTATACCATCACATCTCTAGTCGCCAAGCCTCACCTATAACAACGACTACCAAAGTAACTGTAAAAGAAACTGGCAGAGCAATTGCAAAAACAAGAACGATAGAGCTTACCTTCCTATACCATCACATCTCTAGTCACCAAGCCTCACCCATAACAACAGCTACCAAAGTAACTGTAAAGGAAACTGGCAGAGCAATTGCAAAAACAAGAACAATAGAGCTCACCAAGGTATGCAAAACAAGGTACACCAACTCGATTGGAGACTAGGCTTGGTAAATCCATGCTTTTGATGGAGAGACCCTCTAAAGGACAAAAGATACCCTCGGATCTTAAATATTTTGAACCTTATGTTAGTAGCTTAGGATCTTATGTATTGATCTTCAAAATTATGATTTATTCATATAGGATAATTAGATTTTTCAATACACTCCTTCACATATAATTTGTGATTGAAGGTACAATTAACTACATGGTACAAACAACAAATTTGAAAGAGTTACACACCAAAGGTAAACGCAACTCAATGACGTGGAAAAAGGAATGAATTTAAAGAGTTTCCTACCAAAGTCAAGAGCAAGAATGAATCAAACGTGGATGGATAATATTGGCCCAACACCCTGAAGTTCTATCATAAAAATAATTAATGTTAAGTAGAGTGTCCCAAGATTTTATATATTGACCTTGAAAGTCTTATAATTTACCCATATGGAAATTAAATCAACTATATGTAACTGAAAATTGTAGTGCACTGTTATGAAATATTAGATAGTGGATATTCACAACTCAAGTAAAAGATAGATACTCATACACAAACAAATTATTGGTAGATGAATAACATGAATTAAACAATACCACTGACAATTACTGTCCAAATTGTGCCACTAACAGTTACGTACTGTGCAAATAGTTCCACCAATAGTTATTGTGCAAATAGTGATGTGTGAATAATAACTGCGTACTAACTATATTTTTCTTATAAATAGGGCTTCATTCTAATTCATAATCATAATGAAATTAATAAAATTCTTTATAGTTTCTCTTTGTTTTCTCGTATTATATTCTACTTATTATATTGTTGTTATTCTAGTAATTATTTTATAGCCCGTTATCAACACGAAGCTCTACCATACTAACAAGGTATAGGTACTTCAATTATTTTACATCAATTCTTCAAAATTTTCAAAGGTATCCAATATATATGTGAATCTAATATCTCATAAAAGATAAATAATTGGACTACGAACATGATAAATTGATGATGAACTAAAACGAACCTATGCTCATATTTACAATATTTTTACATATTTTCCATTGCTGAACAAGAATACCATAACAATTTTGGACATTGGATTTTGTTGCTCATAAGAAAATACAAATGACCCTACTATCAAGGATTGGAAAACTCATCCACTTAGAAGTCCAATGGTTGCTCAAACTTTGGATATAAAAAAGTGACCCATTTCGTCCTCAATAAGACAATGAAGAAATCCTTGGTTAAAGTGCCCTATTTTAGTATAATTGGTGCATTAATGTATTTGGCTAAATACAAGGTCAGATATTGCATTTGCTATTAATTTAGTTTCAAGATTTAGTTCAGAACCAACATGAAAATATTGGAACGACATTAAACAACTTTTTTGTTATCTTCATCGAACTACTGATATGAGATTATTATATTCGAGACACTCGCAACCAGGATTGGTTGGATACACGGATGCTAGATATTCATCTGACCCACATAAAGGATCTCAAACTGCATATCTTTTCACATTTGGTGGTCCTTCTACATCTTGGTGATCTACAAAATAAACTATTCATGCCATTTCCTCAAATCATGTTGAGATACTCGCATTTCATAAGGCAAGTCGAGAACGTGTTTAGTTGAGGTCTCTGATTCAACATATTAAAGGAGAATGCAATCTTTCAACAAGTAAAAGATGCCCTTCTCGAAGATAACGCTGCATGCATCGTCTAAATATAGACATGCTATATTAAGGGTGATAGAACCAAACATATCTCACCGAACTTATTCTTTACTGATGAGCTCCAAAAGAAACGTGAAATTGAGATTTGTCATCTTCAGTCAAATAACATGAATAACATGAATTAAACAAACCACTAACAATTATTGTCCAAATTGTGCCACTAACAATTACTGTGCAAATAGTTCCACCAATAGTTATTGTGCAAATAGTGATGTGTGAATAATAACTGCGTACTAACTATATTTTTCTTATAAATAGGGCTTCATTCTAATTCATAATCATAATGAAATTAATAAAATTCTTTATAGTTTCTCTTTGTTATCTCCTATTATATTCTACTTATTATATTGTTGTTATTCTAGTAATTATTTTATAGCATGTTATCAACACGAAGCTCTACCATAATAACAAGGTATAGGTACTTCAATTATTTTACTTCAATTCTTCAAAATTTTCAAAGGTATCCAATATATATTTGGTGAATCTAATATCTCATAAAAGATAAATAATTGGACTACGAACATGATAAATTGATGATGAACTAAAAGGAACCAATGCTCATATTTACAATTTTTTTTACATATTTTCCATTGCTGAACAAGAATACCATAACAATTTTGGACATTGGATTTTGTTGTTCATAAGAAAACACAAATGACCCCATTATCAAGGATTGGAAAAACTCATCCACTTAGAAGTCCAATGGTTGCTTAAACTCTGGATATAGAAAAGGGACCCATTTCGTCCTCGATAAGACAATGAAGAAATCTTTGGTTCTAAAGTGCCCTATTTCAGTATAATTGGTGCATTAATGTATTTGGCTAAATACAAGGTCAGATATTGCATTTGCTATTAATTTAGTTTCAAGATTTAGTTCAGAACCAACATGAAAATATTGGTATGACATTAAACATCTTTTTCGTTATCTTCGTGGAACTACTGATATGATATTATTATATTCGAGACACCCGCAATCAGGATTGGTTGGATACACGGATGCTAGATATTTATCTGACCCATATAACGGATCTTAAATTGCATATCTTTTCACATTTGGTGGTCCTTCTACATCTTGGTGATCTACAAAATAAACTATTCCTGCCATTTTCTCAAATCATGTTGAGATACTCACACTTCATGAGGCAAGTCGAGAATGTGTTTGGTTGAGGTCTCTGATTCAACATATTAAAGGAGAATGCAATCTTTCAACAAGTAAAAGCTGCCCTTCTCGAAGATAACGCTGCATGTATCGTCCAAATATAGACATGCTATATTAAGGGTGATAGAACCAAGCATATCTCACTGAACTTCTTCTTTGCTGATGAGCTCCAAAAGAAAGATGAAATCGAGATTTGTCATCTTCGGTCAAATAAGAACCCTTGCTGATGTTTTTACAAAATCATTACTTACTACCATATCTGAGAAACTAGTATGGAAGATTGACATGAGGCGACTCCATGATCATTTTTGATATGCCCACAAGAGGGGGAGATATACACATTGCATTATTTTTTCCTTCACAGATGTTTTGTCCCACTGGATTTTTCTGGTAAGATTTTTAAAATGTATACACATAATATTATACACTTTTTCCTTCATTAGGATTACCACTGGATTTTTTCCTAGTAAGGTTTCAACAAGGCATATTCTTTTAGTGAATATCCAAGGAGTGTATGAAATATGGGATTGTGGATATTCACAATTCAAGCAAAAAATGGACACTCTTACACAAAAAAATGGTAGATAAATAAAAACTGTGAGAATAGTACTGTGTGAACAATATTAGAGATAGTTATAGTATAAAGAGTGCCACCTATAAATACTATACAAATAGTGACATGTGAATAGTAATTACATGATAATTCTATGTTTCTATAATATAACTTCATTCTAATTCAGAATTCATATTAAAATCAATATGGTTCTCTATAATTTATCTTCTTTCTAATAGTTATTTTTGTTAAAAAATAATTGCAAACATCAGCATTTAAAGGAGGTTCCACCATTTCTGACCATATTTAAGGCGGTATTATAATATGAAATTCATGTCCGAATTCAATGAAAGACAAACTTTTTCCAAAACCGCGTGGGTTAGGGCGGTAACTAATGTAAACGAAATATATTTATAAAAAATAAAAAGAATATGGTCTACTTTTAAAAAAGTAAAAGTGGATAACATGGTATGATAATTACCTAACAAATAACTTCCAAGAAATTCCTTGAATAGTAACCCTAGGTTATGAGGTCATCACTATATAATCAACAAACCTAGGATTAGCCTTGCATTAGCTTTATATTGAACCCTCCTTTCATCAGTATTAAATAAAAAGCTTTCCATAAATAACAAACCATTTCATCAGTTGGAAACAAAAACCACTAAGCTTTTCGCTGTGTGCCAAACCCTCAACATGAACTTTAAGTCCACGGAAACGTATTCACAAGCTATTTCAGGCCCTGAACTTGAACTTTATGAATCTACAAAACAGTTTCTAATGAATGATAATTATACATCTGATGTTTTTCCAGATCAGTTTAGCTCTTGGGATGCCTCATTATATAACAATGGGTTAAACAATGATAGCCCTCTGGCAATGGAGAATTCTAGAAATTTGATCATGCATACCGATGAGTTGCATGTGGAGGAGAAGGATACAAGAAAGGAATTAGCAGCACCAAGTGGAGGACACGCTCCACAAGAATGGAAGCGATACAGGGGGGTGAGGAGGCGGCCATGGGGGAAGTTTGCAGCGGAGATGAGAGACCCGAATGAGAAAGGAGTAAGGATTTGGCTAGGAACATACAAGACAGCGGAGGATGCAGCGGTGGCTTATGATCAAGCCGCGTTTAGATTGCGCGGCTCGGGAGCTTTGCTTAATTTTCCACACTTGATTGGGCCCGATATGGTGCAGCCAGTTAGAGTGAATCCAAGAAAGCGATCTGCCAAATCTGCATCTTCATTGGCAGAAAGTAGTCACTCCAAGAAGAGGAAGACCGAAGGATGCTCAGCTGAAGCAGAATAAATTAGTTGTTAATGTGTCATGCAGGCATGACTTGCTGATTTAGAACAAGAATAAGGTAAATCTCATAAATGATTTTTATCATGAAGTAATCTTCCAATAACTTGAAGAAAATAATATCTAATTTTTGAAAGATGTGCATCCTTTCCAATTATGAAGTAATCTTCCAATTACTTTATGGAAGAGTAACTTATTATCTTTGCTTACAATAGTGTCAGATTTACTCTACCCCAGTGAGGGGATTTACTCAATCTAAATACTTGCTTAAGCTTAATATGAAGATGACATAGTTTTGCACTTCATTAAAATTTTTATTGAAGAAAATTATATAAATCTAGACAATATAATCATAACCACAATCTGTGTTTTCAATAGCTAAAAAGTTCTTGTCAAGGTTGAAGCTTTCTGTTTAAAACATGATGGGAGAGAAGTTGAAAAACAAGATTTTTCTATATTAGATTGGATGACGGAGTAGGTAACTACCACATTCTCCCATAGAGGTTAGGCTATATGTCCCCCTTCATTCTATATTTTCTTTTGGTTTTAATAAAATCTCGGAGGGAAGTACCCCTTCTTTACCTAAAAAAAAAAAAAGTTGAAAAAAAAGATAAAAAGATATTTATATTATTCTTTGCCTCTCCCTCCTTCTTTTCCTCCCAGGGAAGATAAAAATAAAAAGAAATTCCCTCGCTCCACGATAGTTTCTTGATGCAATATAGATTTTGAAATCTCAAAGCCAATTTTTCGTGTTGTACACAAATTACTCTAGTAAGCTAATAATTTTTATTCGGAGACAAAGAAAATTGTCTGATTGTAAGCTTTCACTTGATATTAGTGAGGAAGGAAAACCACGCGAAATTAAAATTCAATAACGCAAAGGTTCAACCTTGGCTTGAATTTTTCAGAGATTTGATAATGCCAAACGTAGCTACAAAGCTTTTTTTTTTTTTTTTTCTGGTATATATAGTATATATTCACATTTCACAAGTAGTTATATATATATATATATATATATATATATATATATATAGTGAATTGATACTTTATTTATTTATATATTTTCGTAGAGTTGACTTAAACCTAGCCATTTATTTTATTAGATGGCACTAAAACTTGCACTGAACTATTTTTTGTGTTTCAGTTTATCCACAATTAGTTTCTCAAGTTACTTATGATGGTTTTTTTTTTTTTTTTTGTAATAGCTTTAAATATTTTTAAACATTGCAATACATAAAACATGTAATAATGTAATCTATATCTTGTGTTTCATATTTAAAAAAGATCTAGAATTTATTATGTTGTTGAATTTAAGATATTTAAAAATTAGTTTACTTTGTGTTTAAAAAGAAAAGGCACATAGGAGTTGCAAAGAAGAAAAAGAAAGTATCACATAGGATTTGAAAGAAAAGAAAAATGCCATGTAAGCAAGGTACTTTGTGTTTAAAAAAGTTAATGGCATGTAAAATAGCTCTTTCTTAGACGTTTGAAAGCCCAAAAAGTCAAAAAAATAAAAAAAAAATCCAAAAAATAAAAACTTCAATATTTTTCAATCACTATACAATTAGCCCATTTTTAAAAAATATTAACAAACAAAATAAAAAGAAAAGCCCATTTATGATAAAAACATTAACCTTTTAACTATAATTACAAAAATCAAAATGCTAAAAGCCTTAAAAAAAAGAAAAGAGAGAGAAGAAGCTACTCACCTGTTCACGATCGAAAAGCTTCCGCGGATTAAAAAGTTGCGCCGATCAAAAAGTTTCACGTAAGTGAGCTGCTGATCTTGCTCTTTCTTTACATTTTGCCACTGTTACCTGTTATCTTTGTTTACCTTGTCTTTATTGAGTGGCTTACATTTAATAGCCTTGGTCTTGGTTTTCTCTTTGTTTACTTTTGTTTTTATTGAGTTGAATGGCTGATGCTTAAAAGTTTTGGTCTTTAGTCTTTGTTTTTGTATGGTATTAAGTTACAATTAATTTTCTTATAAACTAAACTATTAAAGTCTAAATATTATTTTTCAATGTCCAATTGCTTTGACGGTTAGGGACAAGTGAAGTATTGAACCACCTAGAAAAGTAACAAAAAACATATATTTATATCTATTTAAATGAAGAATTTCAACTAAAAACTATTAATGAAAACATAATATATCAGATATCGTTTAATTTTAAATTTGTGACCGAATCGATACGATTCACGATTCAAAAAAATGATATTTCGATTCACGATACGGTTCACGATTTGACCTCGATCACTCGTCACAAAATATAACTGATCCCATGTTCAAATGTGTGGAAGAGCTATTACACGCACAACTAATACACTTCCCTTAGAAAACGTTTTCAAAATTTGCATCTCAAAAAGGAGCTAGCTCCTGAAATGAAATAAAATCACCATCAATGACTGACTAATTTCTTATTAAGATCCTTCATGGTATCTAATAAGCTCAACATAATAGCAGTTTTATTTGTTTTCCTGTTTTCTTTGTGTTGTTCGAGGATGGATAAGCCAACTATGATTTTGCATCTTCAACTTTAGAATTCTATCTCTAGCCCTTGTAAAGTCAAATTATTATATACAATAATAATTCTTGCAAAAAGAAGATAAGAAGTGATGGTTTCAAGAAAATAGCATGAAAATAGAATAAAGGAAACTAAAAGTTTAAGTTGCATAAATTTTTCTAGAAACTAATGACAAACTGAGATGATGAGCATTGCTTTATTTAATATATACGCATCAAGGATGAAGTTATAATTATAGAAGCTAGGGTTTAGCCTAAAGTTGAGCTTATTAGATACCATGAATGAGTTAGGCACCGGTTCCACGCTGTTATATCTTTAGAATACTCAATTCTATCATAAAGAGTTCAACAACTATTTATCTTAGAATATAAATTCGTCATATATTAGAAAATCATAAATTCCTAGACCACGTTAGAGTTTTTGATTTTTTGATATGAGATAAATGTATATTCTAACAATTTTAGTTAATTAGCTGGATGTTTTGTTATAAGTGCTTCTTCAAGTGGTAAAATTGTTGTACCTTGGAGACGGACCTTAAAACACTACCAAACACTTTTGGAAGAGGAATATGTCTTTAAGGGTTTTGTACCGAACATAGCCTCAGTCTAAACAGATTATGCAACAACGATTTGTGTTAACTTTGCCTAAGCTTGTAAGTTCTAATTTTGCAGATTTTACTTTTGTTGTACCGGTTCTAGATTTTGTTTTATTGGGCACTATTATAATGTTTGTTAAAATATACACTTGTCTCACATAGAAAAATCAGAAATCCCAAGACCGTCTTATAAGATTATGGGCTACCTCACTTGACACCAATTGGTTTTAAGATGAAACTCTATCATTCTTAACATGGTATCAAAACTGGGCCCTTTGTCTAGTTTTATTTACCCGCGTATGACCCATTTCAAATCATATGTTAATCTATCATGTGTGTTCAATCTTCCATGTGTGACCCATCCCACATCTAAAAATTATATTTACATGTATTCAATCTTCCATGTGTTGCCCATCTCAAATCAGGTCACACGTGTGGGCAACTGTTAGAAAATACACTTGTCTCGCATAGTTTCAAATCATGTGTTAATTTATCATGTGTGTTTAATCTTCCATGGGTGACCCATCCCACATCTCAAAATTATATTCACATGTATTCAATCTTCCACGTGTTGCCCATCTCAAATTAGGTCACACGTGTGAGCAACTGTTAGAAAATACACTTGTCTCGCATTGAAAAAAATCCTAATTTACTTCACTTAACATCAATTGATTTTAGGATGTAACCTCAATTATCATAACAATGCTTCCATAAAACTTTTGCATTATTCTTTGGTATTGTTTCTTGTTAATTATATTATGTTATGTCATCTCGCTAAAATATAATATTATTTGGCGTCATTTTGAAAGTTCGCATTTTTTATTTCATCGTTACTGTAACAAGATTTTGGAAAGTTCTAATTTTGCAGATTTTACTTTTGTTATACCGGTTCTAGATTTTGTTTTATTGGGCACTATTATAATGTTTGTTAAAATATACACGTGTCCAACATTGGAAAATCAGAAACTCCAAGACTGTCTTATAAGATTGTGGGCTACCTCACCTATCACCAATTGGTTTTAAGATGGAACTCTATGATTCTTAACATGGTATCAAAGCTGGGCCCTTTGTCTAGTTTTATTCACCCGCGTGTGACCTATTTCAAATCATATGTTAATCTATCATGTGTGTTCAATCTTCCATGTGTGACTCATCCCACATCTCAAAATTATATCCACATATGTTCAATCTTCCACGTGTTGTCCATCTCAAATCAGGTCACACGTGTGGGCAACTGTTAGAATATACACTTGTCTCGCTTCAAAAAAAATTCTAGTTTACTTCATTGAACATCAATTGATTTTAGGATGTAACCTCAGTTATCATAACAATGCTTACATAAAACTTTTGCATTATTCTTTGGTATTGTTTCTTGTTAATTATATTATGTTATGTCATCTCGCTAAAATATAATATTATTTGGCGTCATTTTGAAAGTTCGCATTTTTTATTTCATCGTTACTGTCACAAGATTTTGGAAAGTTATTTTGTTTGGTCATAGAGAGCTTTCTGGTCTGTTACTTCCCAATGTACCAACTAATAAGGATAGCATGGACAAAAAAGTTTTTGGCTTTGGGTTCCAATTGATGCCCTCTATCTATTAGTCTTTTAAATAAACAATAAGGAACAGGCTGACTCTTTTATTGATATCTCAATAATTGAATAGTATAACAATTTTTTTTTGTTGATATAACATTCTGAGAAATTATTGAGGATTCTATAATTAATGTCTATAATCTGATTTTTTATTTTTTTATTTATCAAAAATTTATAAACTAATCAAGGTTCTATATTATCTAAAATATAATATTTAATTGTTATCTACAATCTAATTGATGTTATCCTTGAGTTTTTGTGCCCACCTATGTACTTCTCGTGCATGACAAAATGATCTATCCATGATATATATTGAAATATTTTCGAATTAAGAACCGTTCTTGTCCAAAAACCCTTCTTGAATACCATTATTAATTTGTTGAAAATAATAAATAATATAATAATTCTCCCTAACAACTCAAATTTTTAAATGAAGTGGTCACTTAACATGGTTTCAAATCCTAGGTGCCAAAATGTCATACATTCAAGACTCACCACCACCCATTTAAAACACTAAAATTGTCCAAGTATAAAATTAAAAACTTGACAACGTTAAAACTGTCCAAGTGTAAGACTGAAAAACTAACTCCGCTTGCACTTGTGAGGGCGTGTTAATAAACCGATCTCTAACACTTTTAACAGCTTAATTAACCTTTTAAATGAGATAGTCGCTTAACATTATTATTAGGCATTGAATTTGTAATTGCTCATTGTTTGGCGGGAAAATTTTGTGGCTTCTGCAACCTTTGGCAACTTTCAGTATTTTTCTAGACCACGCCATTGTCAGAAGTCTACCTTCCTCTCGTATGTGTATATTTTGTCCAAAGAGTAGCATATTGTGGAGTGGATGTTGCCGCTTCCTTTGAGGATATTTGTGAGTTGCTCAATAATCATAAATGGTGTGACCTCCTTGGACATATAAAACCCGTAATCTTCACCACCACCCGAAAATATTGAGACGTTTTTTTAAGGGTGAATTCAGAAATTTTTCTTAATGGTATTAAAATACATAAATTTTCAATTATATGAATATATGTATTTTTTTAGTAGCTAATTAATTTTTTGACTCAAAACACATAGAGATTAAGTACTTTTTTTATTTATTTATAGAAATAATAGAAGTTTTAAACAGTCCCCACTGGCACTTAAGTACATCTGGCATTGCGTTTCCATCCTTTATACTTGGACAAACAATATCATGCCTCATTTTGTGTTTGCAAGTTCGACTAGTATTAAAAGCTTGAAAATAATTATATAAATCTTTAAATCTATTAACTCAAAATATGTAATTCAAGTTATTACATAAATTCATAATATTAATTAATAAACAATTTTCATATCATCTCTCATACTAATAAGGGATATCACATTTACCTTCAGCTAAGGGTCTAAGGTGCTCTGCAGGTGCATAGTCACTCAGCACCGACATTGGCTCTCTAAATATCAATCATATTGTCAAGCTCTTAGCCCAATCTCTTCAGTAAGTAGTGTTATACACATGAGAATAATTGTTGATATGAGAGTAATTTATAGGTTAGCATTGTTAATTTAAGTAATAATTTGAGTTAATATTTTAGTTTTGTGAATTTTCAGATTAAGATAGTAACTTTGAGCCCATGGTACTTTACGGGGTTGAGATTCTAGGCACAAAAAATGATTGTATCCCTAATAAGAAGGTGTTTGGTTCACGAAATCTTATAGAATTCCCGCAAATGTAAAGTATGCAATATGATATTCCTATGTTTTATTCACAAAATAAACAAAATATTCCTTAAAATACAATATTTTCATAAGTTGCTCAACTTTTATCTAAATTGTGGAGGTGAGAATCTTACATGCCCAAGTTGTGGGAATATTTTAGATAAAATAAAATAAACAAGTACCCATCTTAAAAAAAATATATAAAATTAAAATCAATAAACTAAAATAATTCAATAAATAAAAATAAATATGAAAATAAAATATAATAAACAGAAAATAGAGTAATAAAATAAGAAAGAAGAATATAAAAATAATATAACAAAATAAATAGAATATAAGTTATTAAATTTATAAAATAAAATAAAAAAATAAAAAAACAAAATAATATAGAAAGAACTAGTAAATTGTTAATATCAAGTAAAATCTTATAAATTATTTAAAATTAGTTTTAAATGCAAAACTATAGATTAAAGATTTTTAATTTTAAAATTCAAATTAAAAAAACCAAAAAATGAATAAAATAATTTTTAAATTTTAGGTTTTAATTTTCAAAAAATATGTTTAAAATTTTAATTTTACATATTAAAAGTTTTAATTTAAATCTAAAATTTACAAATATAAAAATAAATTTGTTTCACTTTTATAAATATGTTAGACATTTTCTTGCGTATTGGCAAAAGAATACAAAGTGTATCATGACCTAACAAAAGTATACAAAGTGTATCATGATCTATTTAGTTTTTGTGACATTTTTGTCTTTTTGAGGTAGCAGCATTGTTGAAACATTGCTCAAAATTTCTAAAAATATTGAATTTAAACAAACAAAACAATATAACCATTCTATGAATTTGAAAAAATATTTCTAAAAATATTCTTAACATACCAAACAATTTAATCACAATCCGAAATAACATTCTTGAGAATGTTATTTTCAAAATATATTTCCGAGAATGAAAAATATTTCTATGAACCAAACGCACCCTAAGAATGACAGATTCTCCCTGTATTGGTGTGAATTGTGCTTCGTGGGTTACTTTAAAACGTACAATACATTTTCCATTTGCGAACTATATAGTTCTTTGCCAAGAACGTGACGAATGAAATATTACTTTCTAGACCGAATATAGTTCGAAATGGTTAATTAGTTTTCTTACATTTTGGACGACAAATTAAGAAATTGAGATAAATAAAATGCTGAGTGGTCCTCATATTCATAGCTCAAAGTGAGGGTGAACATCCCCAACTATACAACTATTTTGGAAAAGCATACTATCCTCGATAGTTGATGAGAACGGGCTAAGGCATCTACTGCTTTGCCGTGTTATTCTGGGAAGGATGGAGCTTGTTCGTCCGGGTTCTGAACAGAGTCGTCCGAGTTCTGAACAGTTTGATTCTGGGGTTGACAATTTATCATCTCCCACTTAGTTAATTGATGCAGATCCACATATGGGTCATGCAATTAGTTTGAACACTTAACTTTTTGACGAGGAAAAATTAAATGGCTAGATCTATGAAAGCGACGTATCCTTTTTTCTTAAGGTAGTGAAATATCTTGTCGGATAAGTTTCGACTCGTATAAAAGGTGTAATGATCTGGGCACTGTCTCAGAGAGAGGCTCGGTGAAATAAAAATGTCTGTGAAGATGTAGACTACCTGCACCTAGACAGAAAGACTCTATGAAACTTCACTGTTCCCTGAGATTGTTTTGGGCTTTAATTTTATTTAAGTGAGATGTAAAATCGTACAACATAATTAGCGAAACTCGAGTTTGAAACTTCTTACATACACAGCGAGTTACATACCACTGAATCAAAGCCTTAGTGGTAAGGCGACGTATCCTTTAATCGGACTAATTAAACTCTACCTGCTCAAATTAAGAAAGACCTTTTACCACCAAAAGAAAAAATAAAAAAGAAAAAATAATTTTGGTATCCGTTCAACGAAGAGGCTGGCAGCTCAATTGAAGAAGAATTTGATAGCTTAACGTGAGGAGGAAGGAAGCTCAATTGACGAAGAATATGATCGCTTAACGTGAATGGAAAATCACGATGACCAAGACCTTATAGCCTTTTCTTTTCTTCTTTTTCTTTTTTTTATTTTTATTTTTTGGTCCGACACCATGAACGCCCGGAAATTTGGTTGGTCAATTTCTCTGCCTTGTGTATTGGTTTACATGCATATTTAAGATTTGGATTCTCTCCAATTAGAGGGTAATTGGAATATTATCTAATTAGCGTTTAAAAGAGTGATACATCACCTCCATTAACATTAAAGGGTCAGATTTACACCATTCAATACTTATTTATATTTAACGCCAGAACAACATAATTTGTTCAATTTCATAGAAAAAGTTAACTTAAATACATATATACATGTATGGGTGCTTAAACCTTTAGTTCATACTTTAAGGGGGCTTTACTTGGAATGAAAGAACAAAAATGGATTCATGAAGGTTTAATTATTGAATCGCTTCCCAACAGTATGTTTCGGGTTTATTTAAATAATGAAAATCTAATTCTAGGTTATGTTTCAGGAAAGATTTGACGTAGTGTTTGAATTCGATGGGTAGTTAACTCGATTATAAACCCGTTTACAAAATCTAGGAGATATCCGTTAGGATTTGGTTTCTGTAAGTGGCTACAATGAATAGTCTGATCAAATTTGGTAATAACAATTAGAAAATACATGAAACCCGAAATTCGATTACTAATTTTAGTAAAAAACAAATTAATAGAGATTACTAATATATTTATGTACATACACATATAATATAATGTTATTTCATATTGCTTGTGAAAGTTTGATAACTTCTTAGTAGAAAGATTTTGTTAAATACTTCTATTATATTTAGATTGATTGAAGCTTGTTTGTCATGGACAAAAATATATTTATTAATTTTAGTTTTATTGAGATTGGCCATTTATTTATGAACAAATATCACACTATGTTATTTTTGGAATTTAGATGAGAGCCAACTTTGTTGATTGCTTTTTTTTTTTTTGGCTCTCGTTGGATTTTTATTTTCTTTAATGAGTTGTTGAGAATTAATAGATCCACTTGCTTTTAGCAAAAAAATTTAAAAAATAAAAAATAACACACTATGTTCTTTGTATTGGACTTTGTCATCTTTTCTTTCATTAAATTGCTTTCATTTTATTTTTAGATCTTCTTAACATTTAAATTTTAATTCTATAATTTTAATTTTAAATGTGTATTTATTTTAACTTCTTCTAAAATATTTTTAGGCTATTTTTAAAAAGTATTTATTCACTAAAGGGTAGGGTCGGGCACCAACAGGTTTTAAAGTTCAAGTTTGGGAAGTATAATTTATACCCAGTATCCATTATGATTTTGGAAAAAAATAATTTAAATAGGTCCGGATTCGGGTTTTCAAATTTTAGATGGTATTCAACCTATATATATATATATATATATATGTATGTATGTATCCAATAATGTATAAACATAAAAGTATAAATTTCGTAACCAAATAAATTCTCTAGAAAATAGTGCATGAAAAAGTTAAAATTTCATAAATCAATTTGTCAAAGTCTACATTTTCAGTATAAAAATCATCTTTTTATAAAAATAAAAACTTTGTAATTCAAGTCGTAAATAAAATTCAGTATTTTGGTGTAGTAAATATGATGTTTTATTTTAAGTGGGTGTGACTGTTATTTTTTTATATCAATTTTTATTTTTATTTTTATGAGAGATCCAAAACTAGGTCATTTTGTCCCAAGTATAAGTAACTACTAAGGTGGCACAAATCTAACCATCTATTTATGTGAAAGTAATGTGTCAATCCCTTTTAAAGAGTAATAATGAAAGGATCCTCCAATTATCCCCTATTTAGAAAGAATCTAAATCCGTGTATTTATATACAAGAATTCACTGAATCAATCCCATAATATCGGCCTAAATATATTACAATGATTTCATCAAAGCTAATGAATTACTCGACACCAAAGCACAATCTAAACAATTGCATCCGATATCAATTCGTTCTAGAATAAAAGGACATATTTTTTAAGTATACTTTTCATGTGTACATATATATATATATATATATATATATATATATAAAATATGTACACATGAAAAGTGCTTTTAGAAGTTTTGCATGATTTATTTTCAATTAATGGCCAAGAGAATCGTATGAGCTGGAACACCATTTTCCTTCAGAAAGTTCTTGCTGGCATGCTCTATCTATCTTGTGTAAACTAATAAATTGCAACATATTCCATCTCAACCCGTCAAATTCTATGAGTCAATTTTTCGGTCTCAGCAGAAATATTAAAAGACAATAAAATAAGTCGACGTCAATCTAAAAGACGGTGCGACAAAACGAAGGAAAACCAAAATGGTAAGTGACGTGTCTGCTCCAAACAACCCATCCTGACATCGTTGGTTCCCACCCTGGAAAGAAAGACGAAACGGACAATTGAGCAATAACTTTTTTTGGTCGACATTCTTTACTCACCGTCAAACACTTGATGAGGACTAGGTGGGATTATAAGCCAATTATGACAAAATGGTGTTGTAGCAGCCATACCAGGATATGTAAACATTGAAAGTTGAATGAAACTTCTTTTTCATGTGCATTCTGTATAATAAATTGATGAAGATACAATGGAAACGAGATTGATTCATAGAATTCTTAAATAAACGAAATGGCGGCGTCACACATGTATATTTAATATGATTGGTTTATGAAGCTTTCCTTATCCTCGAAGTCTCCTTGTCACATTGCAAAATCTGCTGACACGATGGTGACATATCGGTCATGAGTCTAAGAAAATTACCTTTATGGGGCATTTAGTCTAATAGTATGCTTTGAGAGATTGCAATGTTAAATCTTTGTAGTTACATCCTTAGATATGAGTGATAAGATTAAGACCTTTCTTGAATTAAAATAATCATAAAAAAAATTATTTTAAAGTAAGTAATTTTCAGCAGAATGTTGCCTCTCTTTCTTTCTCACATACATAAACTCAGCAGAACATTAAAACTCCATTGTTAAAATTCTAACACAATCTGAACTCAGCGAAGCTATACAAGTACGTAACAAAATTTTCTTGCTTATGGCATGGATGAATTTTCAGTTTTTTTTTTCTTTGTGTTGTAAAATGCTTATATATATGTGTTCTATTGATAAATAAAAGCGTAAATTAATTAGCAAAAATTAAATATAGTGACGATTATGTTCTTATATAAAGTATATATATCTATGGAGTTTCAACCCAACAATAAGGAAAGAAAGATGGAAAAAATTGAACACTGTAGACATCAACAAGTCATCAATCTGATCTTCATATTCAATAGGTGTACAACACAATCGTCGTCATCGTTGATTCTTCTAAAAATTCGTATCCAATTCTGCCACATGTACAATCATTATACGACCAATTCTTGTATATTAATCTTGGTTTTTAATTTTTTTGAATTAGAAGTTTGGGTAAACAGCACAGGACCTCCTTGTGGTTTTACTCATGTGCACATTTGCCTTATGTGTTTTGCAAAGTGCACGAAACTCCCATGTGGTCGATGAAACAGTGCAGACGCCCCCTAATGTTAACGTCTATTAATTTTTCAACGACACTGTTTAAAATGACATATATGATTTTTTAAATAAAAAACTAATCAAAAAAGGGTAAATTGGCACGGGACCTCCCTGTGGTTTTTCTCATGTGCATGTTTGTCCTCTATATTTTTTAGAGTGCACGTTTGCCCCCTATGGTTTATGAAAAGGTGCACACATCCACCCTCTATTAGAAAAACCATCCAAATTAACAGCTCGTGTAGTACGCGCGCAGATTTTGAGATGTTGCGAGTTTTTTTTATTGTCAGCTTAAAATAAGAATTTTATGGACGAAATTACCCTTACCTTAAATTCACAATTGTAAATAAGAATTTTGAGGTGCTGCTGTGCGTGGTCGTGTGGTGTTGGTGCTGGTAGAGAAATGTGCTTTTGTGGTATTGGTGAGGGGTTGGGGGGCTAGTGGGGGTGTAGGATGCTGGTGGCAGGTCTCGGGGTACTGGTATGGTAGAGGTGGAGGTTTTTTAGAGATAGTAGTGGCGGGTACCAGGGAATGGAGCTGAAGGCTGAGGGGTAGTGTGTGCTAGTGGGTGGTAGGGTTGGTTTTTTTTTTTTTAACTAGTTTTTTTTTATTTAAAAGAGCATATACGTCATTTTAAATAGTGTCATTAAAAAAATTAACAAATGTTAATATTAGGGAGGCATATGCACCGTTTCATCGACCACAGAGGATTTCGTGCACTTTACAAAATACAGGAGGCAAATGTGCACATGAGTAAAACCACATAGGGATCCTGTGTTGTTTACCCAAAAAAAAAAACTCGTAGCATCTCAAAATCTGCGCGTGTGCTACAATCGCTGTTAAGTTGGACAGTTTTTCTAACGGAAGGGGGGACGCTTGTACCTTTTCATAAACCATAAGGGGCAAACGTGCACTTTACAAAACACATGGGGTAAATGTACACATGAGTAAAACCTGTTAGGGAAAATATGCTTAAGATTTGGGTGGGGGGTGGGAAGGAGGGAGGGAGGGTGAATTAAGTATATACCCAATTACTACCAATTAAAATTCTCAACATAAATAATTGAAGTTTAAACAAACAAATTATCAAACACGTAGAGGGCACATAAAATGAAAGCAAATGAAGTAAAAGGGATAGAAAACACACAACGATTTAGGGTGGCTCGGTAATTTAATCCACCCCCTAAGGTCACCTTCCCTTAGGATTTCTACT
The DNA here is from genome assembly GCA_037974665.1 of Ehretia macrophylla. Lineage (NCBI taxonomy): Eukaryota > Viridiplantae > Streptophyta > Magnoliopsida > Boraginales > Ehretiaceae > Ehretia > Ehretia macrophylla. Next base: position 16,598,308 of record CM075767.1, on the reverse strand, counting down.
TGCTCCACTAGTAGTGCTCCTTCACAAGTTGGTGAAGCACAAACCAACAATACAAGTCATCTTAACTCTACAAGAGTGGTACAAGCCTCTTCACTTCTTTGAGTCCACAAAAAAGATTTCAAACACTCCCTGTACAATGAATCTCTCAAAGCCATAGAAGTGTTTATCTCACAACAAGGATGTAATAAATGATGGGTACAATAAACTCTCTTTAAGAGTGAATGGATACAATTTAAATCTCTTGAATGCTCAATGATTTGCAGGTTAAAGCTCAAATAATTTGTGTAAGCAATGTGTTTTTGATGATATAAAAGGTATAGAACAATTGCTTGTAGTTGGAAGATGTCAGTTTTGTAAATGGTGTATTTGAAAATATATAAAAACCCTTTCCAACGGATTTCTAACGGCTATATTTTTCAAAAGTTGGTTGATGGCCTCGCCCGGATTCCTCGACCGAAATGGTTTGGAAGAGCCAATTGAGTGATGTCGATTGAGTAGCTCGCCTGGCTTTCTTTGACCGACATGCTCTTGAAAAACCGGTTGAGTAATGCCGGTTGAGGCACTCGACCAACATTGCTTGATAGGCTTGTATTACTTTGACAAGCCAAGCAACACCATTTAAAAACCTTTTCATGTTCAAGAACATGCTCAATATTTCTTGAAAGAAACTTTTCAATAAATCATTTTCGACTTTCAAAATGATTTTCTCAAGTCAACTTTAAAAAGCTTTTTCAAAGGGAAGATATTTTTTAGCTTTATCGAGCATTTCAAAGTCTCATTCGACAAATAATTAGTTGGTACCCCTTATGTTGCCATTTTTCCTTTCGTGTGACTCCTTTTTCATTCTTTAGTCTTCATTAGTGAGATCTTCAATGTTGCCTCTTCAAGATCTTCCTTGGTGCATATGAATGATTCTTACTTTGCTTGAACAAAGCACCTTTGACTTTCTTTTACAAAAATCTCATGAAGCAAAAGATTTGTCAATAATCAAATATTCATTTAAGATTGAGTTATCATCAAAATTCTAGATGAAGCCCTTTTAGGCTAACAATCTCCCCCTTTTTTATGATGACAAAATCTTAATCAAAGTAAGCATTATTTTTAAAGCAAACTCCCCCTTACTATGTGCATTACTTCAAATGTGATTCTATACTCATCAACAATAATTATAATCTATAGAATGTATAGATCACCTCATACATCGCAATACCAATAAGTAATGTGTCAACAATAAGTATCAACAATAATACCAATTTAATACCAATTTCTCCCCCTTTGACATCATCAAAAACAATGAAAGCATATAGGCAATAAGAGAATATGAAACCAAGATAGTGCAAACGACCATGATAAAAGCATCCATAAGTATCAATGTACGCACATAAGAAAGATCAACTAAAAAAAGATTAGCAAATCTAATGTTAACATCATGCAGTAAAGAATGAAAGTGGATTTTGTTTTGAAATTTGAACTAACAAAAGATTGAAAAATGTGGCAAAGTATGGGTAAAGAGATCACTCCTACTTCTCCTCTTCTCCCTCCTCATCATCAAACTCATTTCTGTAATCTTCATACTCAGGTTGAGGTGGAACTGCATAGGGCGGCGCCATGGGAGGAACTTCTTCATTCTTTGTAATCCATGTGGTATGACCGTCAACCCATATATTCAAATTTTTTACTTGAAGATGAACCATAGCCATGTCTCATTTTGTTGTTTCACCCAACTGGTTGATTTGCTTTTGCAAGGATTTCCCCCAACTGTTTATCTTACGATTCGTTGAATTCTCCAAACCTGTCCTCATTTTAGCCATAGCAGCAATAATGCGATCTATGTCAGTCATTGAAACATCCTGAGAGATAGAGAGAGGTACACTAGAACTAGAGCCAATTCTCTGTTGTCCTTCCTCAGCCATGTGCTCAGATTTTTTTGATTTGGCAATAGCTTCCTGTAATTGTTCTTCTTCAGCCATCATGAGATCATCATCAAAATCATGTTCAACTAAATCACTTCCATGAGCTTCTTCAGTCACTGCTTTCTTACCTTTAGAAAATCGGGCCAAAACTTTTTGTTGAGCGACCAAGGGCAATGTCTCTAATTGTGCCCACCTAAAAATTCTATCATGATAGATAAAAAGATCCATTCTCTTTAGGGCAGCATTTTCTAACCTCCAACCGGGATGAAACGACCTTTTGAAACCTTTCAATGGAATATTAAAATGCTAAAAAATGTGGGTCATAGCCATACCATAGGGAAGACTTTTAGCTTAAGTAGCAGCATGCCACATGTGACAGATCATTAAGTGAAGTAGGTTAATGCGTTGACGTGTGTTAAACAAAAACATGATAAACTCATTACAGTTATTAATTCTCCCATCATTTGTCACTCTATGCATAATAAGATCATTTGTTATATGCTGCAAAAGATAATTTCTACCAGTGACTCCACCATTATCATGAGTGACGTCGTAAAAGGTTTGATCAATACCTTCATATAGCATATCACACAAATCAATTTTCTCAGTATCTAACATAGTTGGCCATCCTTGAGTAATGTAAAAAGCAATGATCCTCATGCGGTTTATCAAAAAGGTCTCGTAACAAAGCTTTAGTGATACGAATATTGACACCTCATACTGTACCAATTAAGCAATAAACACTACTTGTTCCGTCATGCAATGTGGCATAAAACTCTTTTACCATATCATCATACACATCATATGACAAATGCATGAAATTATTCCAACCTTGGTATTCTAACATCTCAACAATATTAGTAGTAACAAAATCCTTATCCTCAACAACTTTTCCTAGAAGAACTTTCTTACGATAGATTTGAGTGTTACTTGTCTTAAGAGGAAGTGCTTGAGGAGGTGGAGAGGGAACACTAGTTCTTCCCCTTTTGTGCCTTTGCCATTGAGATCTTGTATCAACCATTGTTATTTTTGAAAATAAAAGCAAGTTTTTGAAATAATTCGAAGCGAGTAAGAGTTCTATCGATTCAATTTTGAGTTTAATCGGTGAAAAAATGAAAGAGTTGAGAGAAAAATTGTGATTTGTGAGGGTTTTGAGAGAGAAGAGTTGTGAAAATTGTGAGATTTTGGGGTTTAAAACCTTTGATTTCCCGTCAAAACCCGTAAAGTCGGGCAATAGGTAGGGCGAGTAGGTCGCCTAGCTTGCCTCGACTGACTTTTCCAAAGAGCTGACTATGAATGTCGGGCGATGTACGGTTAAGGCCCTCAATCGGCTTCTCTCACATGGCTTTTCTAATGAAGCCTAGGGGTATTTTAATCATATTTTTGCATGTCCAACTCTCTTCTAATAGCATAAAATTGATTTTCATGTAATGGTTTATTAAAATATCCACAAATTGATGCAATGAATCAACAAATTCAAGTTCAGTGTCACCTTTTTGCACATGATCACGTAAAAAGTAGTGTCTAATCTCAATGTGTTTAGTTCTAAAATGTTGAATGAGATTCTTAGAGAGATTAATAGTACTAGTATTATTACATTTAATAGGCACATGAATTTGAGCAACACAATTACCTATGGCCACATATTCGGCTTCCGCTGTGGAAAGTGCAACACAATTTTGTTTCTTACTAGACCAAGAAATTAGTAAGTGTCCTAACAATTGACAACTTTCCCTTGTACTTTTTCTATCTAGTTTACAACCGGTGAATTAGGCATCTGAATATCTTATTAATTCAAAAGATGTCCTTTTAGGATACAATAAGCCCAAGTCCCATATGCCCTTAAGATATCTAAAGATTCATTTTAGGGCACTTAAGTGTGATTCTTTAGAACATGATTGAAAACGAGCACATAAGCATACAACAAACATAATATCAGGTCTAGAGGCGGTTAAATAGAGAAAACTTCCAATTATACCTCTATATTTTTTTCTCATCAACCGATTTACCTTGTTCATGTTTGTCAAGCTTGGTTGATGTTCCCATTGGTGTGCCAATTTCTTTAGCACTTTAAAGCCCAAACTTCTTGATGAGTTCCTTTGTGTACTTGTCTTGATTTATAAAAATGCCCTCATTTGTTTGCTTGATTTGAAGTCCAAGGAAGAAATTCAATTCTCCTATCATGCTCATTTCAAACTCTTTGTGCATACATTTAGAAAAGTACTCGCAAAGAGGCTCATTAGTGGCATGTTGGGTGTTTAATTTGCATATAATTTCAACACCTTTTTTACTTAATATTTGTTAATTATCGAGTAATCTAGGAGCAATATTATGGGTTTTGTATTTGTTTTGTGACGTATGCGATTTCTATAAGCAAGTCTGAGTTTCGAAACAAAAGTGGATAAAATTGCCAAGGATTAACGCATACTCAAAATGAGAAGCATTGGAGTTGAAATTAATAGCTGTGCAGTCATAGCGCAGCTGCGCTGCATCACAGGAAATTAAAAGGGTTATTTTTGTAACATGGCACGAAAAGAAAGAAACCCTAGGGGATAAAAGAACACAAACGTGAGAAACAAGGGGTGGCTGGTTTTTGGGAGCAAAAGCAACGTACCAGAGAAGAGAAAAACATGAGAGATTGAAGCTGAAGATGAAAGATCACCTTGGAGACAGATTTTGACAACGATTCTTCTTTAAATCCCTAGTTTTCCTCTTTCTCTCATGATGAACTTTATTCAACTTTGGAGTTTTATTGCTTTCATTATTATGTTCTAAATTATTTTTCTAGGGCTACGATGTAGTCAGATTATGAATGCTTGGAGTCTTTTGATTTAATTGATTGATGAACTATTCCAATTCTATGTTAAGTATTTCATTCTAAATTTAATGGTTGTGATTATCTAGCCAACAATTGCATGATTTGTGGTTTAGTCTGAGATTGAGAAGTGATAATCGAATTAGACCACATTTGAAATACTATTAAATCGTCATAAGATAGAGATATTTATGAGATGTAGTGCAACACTTGAATTTCTAGGGTTTAATGAGTTCCATAAGTTCACAAATATTACAGAGATGTAGGTAGCTTGCTTATAGGGATATGTTGTTGATGCTTGAGAAAGATTAATAATCATATTAGCGAAATTGCTGGCGACATAGGGAACAAACATCAATTGAATTTAATCAATAGATTCAAGTATGATTAATCTTGGTGAAGTTGGAAACCCTAGAGTATTTTAATTATTGATTTATCATCTTTTGTTGATTTCATAATTGCCTAAATTGTTATTTTTATAAGTTTTGTAGTTTTTAATTTTTATCGACAATCTCTCAATTCTTGGGTGTCCAAATAAAATTAGAGCTAAATTAATTTCGGTGTTTAGTAATCACGATCCTCGTGGGAACGATCTCTACTTATTATTTTATTACTTGTTGACGATACATATATTTGCATTGGATTTTGCACAACATGCACCAAAAATAATGTCATCAACATATATTTGTACAAGTAAAATATCTTCACCTTTTCTTTTAACAAATAAAAATTGAATCTAATTTTCCTCTATTAAATTCATTTTCAAGAAGATATCTACTTAGTCGATCATACCATGCCCTCAGAGCTTGTTTTAATCCATAAACAACTTTTTTAAGTTTAAAGACATGACTAGGTGAATTTAGATCCTCAAATCTGGGAGGTTGTTCCACATATACTTCTTCTTGAACAAATTCATTAAAAATACACTTTTGACATCTATTTGAAAAAATTTAAAATTTATAAAACATGCAAAAACAAGAAGCATGCGAATAGACTCTAATCTAGCCACATGCACAAATGTTTCATCATAATTTATTCCTTCTTCTTGATTATAACCTTGAGCAACTAATCTTGCTTTATTTCTAGTTACTACTTCGGATTCATCTAGTTTGTTTCTAAACATCCATTTAGTACCAATTATTGGATAGTCATTTGGCCTTTCAACAAGTTTCCAAACTTTGTTTGTTTCAAATTGATTAAGTTTTTCTTTCATAACCATTATCCAATCATCATGCAATAAGGCTTCTTTAACACTTTTAGGCTCAATTTGGAAAAGAAATGCAATGTGTTCAAGTTAGAGTGAGTTCTTACACCTTTGGATGGAACACCAAGGATTTGATCATTTGGATGATATTTCACAACCTTCCAACACCTTGGTAAGTCTTGGTTGGTTGAAGTGCGTTGAACATTTGATGTTGGTTGATCCCTTACATTCAATGTTGGTTGATCCCTTACATTCAATGTTGGTTGGTGTCCTTCATTTGATATATTCTTTGGATCATTTAGAGATGCCTCATTTACTTGATTTGATGTGATAGGTTGATTTTGAGTCTCAACTTGTTGGATACCTATATTATCATCATTCTTTCTCAATACAAAGGGATTAGCTTGATCGCTACTCAGTCGGTATATAAAATATGTACAAAATTGAACCAAGATTTAAAACCCGCAAGTGCACGAATCAATGTAGTGTAGTGTGCTTGAGTACAAAGTCGAATCTATAGGGAGGCTCCTAAGTTAGTTCGTGAATAAGTGCATGAGAGTGTTCAAGTGAAAATGTGGCAATTTGTGAGTTGGAGTGTCGTGACACTAAAGTAAACTAAGATAAAGTTCGGTTTTGTCAAATTCAGGAGAAAAGATCTAGGTGTCGGATATGTAATGAGACAATTAATCTAGGCTCGGGTTCAAAATTCTTTGATTCTGTGCTCGGGTTATGCTACAAGTTATCCTAGTTATTTTCCTAAGTCTAATTAAGTCTCGGTCACTTAATTATAGGTGTCGTTCTACCCTCGAGTCCGTTATCAAGGCGAAGTATAGAACTGTCCTTGTAATTTAAAGTGACCGGGCAAATTAACTAAACTAAGCAATTAAGAATTTTCACAAATAGAAATTATGGTACAACTTATAACTTCGTGGAAACTATGGTACAACCGATAGATTCATTGTTAAAGCTCAAAAATATGGCACAAAAATAAAGCAATCATAACATTAACTACAAGTATAATGAATATGAAAGACAATAATATATTGAATAACAAAGGCCATATATTGCATTGAAATCAAATTATCCAAATCCGGGACCGTAAATTAAAAGACCTTCATTACAATATCCTATCCTAGATAATTGATCTACTCAAACATTAAAGATAAATATGAGTTACATAAATAAAATAAAGTAAAGAAAGGTCTCCCCCATTCAGATGAACACATATTTCTGAACACCGAGTTTAAGCAAAGGTTCCACGAGCGTAGCTACCGAGCTTTTTCTCCGGTCAAAATGCACAAAAAGTTTCCCCGCTACGTAACTACTCAAAAAGAATTTCTCCCGTGTTTGGCAAAATAAAATTACAAATATTCTAACCTACTACAAAACTAGCCTAACAAGAACTGAATGAAAACTACTAACTAAAACTGAATTTCTCCCGTGTTTGGACCCCCTTTTTGTTATTGGACCAAAGAAGGTTCCAATAAATTTCTTGAATTATCGTGGTCCAATAGATGGCCACGACAATCCAAACTAATGACAAGTTTGGGCGGCCATTAAATTGGCCGCCTAAACTTGGCCACAGTTTGGGCTAAATGGGCGATGCCTATGTGGCCTTTGTGTGCTTGGCACCCATGTGGCCTAATCATGGGCACGAAGGGACGTAGTGGCCGCTTACGGCACATGCCGCGTTCGCTATTGTGCTGCTGACTAGGTTGTTTGGTATCGACTGTGTAGGCCTGATCCGAACAATTTTCTAAAATGGGCTTTTTTGGCTAAGTTCGACATCCAAGGCTTGATTCTGGGCTCGGTTTGGCTCAATTCTTTTTTTTTTTAGAGGCTTCATTTTGCCATCGATTCTCAAATTTTTCCCGTTCTTCAAGTCTTTGACTTGCAATTTGAATTGTGTTTTGAGCTCGGCTCCTTCACTTTCACAAGCAACCTATATTGCATCCAAAGTCCATTAAAAGTGGTATTTTATACCTCGAATTAAGATGCAAATGTAGTACAAAAACAATGATTTGGATGCTACAATTATAGATATATCAACATCCCCAAGCCTAAACTTTATTTGACCTCAAGCAAGACTGCTTTCAAAGTTCACCTTTTATTATTTGATCCGTGTGAAAAAAATGATTGGTCATTATCTTTGATCTTCTAATCATGAAATGTGTTTTTTTCTTTCTACTGCTGTTGTAAGCAACTATTCTTTTGTATATAGAACCAGGCAAGCTGATGCTATTGAGTTTTTCTCATGTACTGTAGCTCTATCTTTGACAAAACAGAGAAGTATAAAATGTGTTTCAACTTGCGATAAACGCTACGAACAAGAAAGAAGAGGAAGATAAAAGTTCAAATTCTGTCAGAACTGTATTCTATATTAGTTTATAACAACTGTATTCCACGTTAGTTTCTCGTTGCTTTTAGTTCATATGATGGTTGGAGGTAGGGAAGAAGATGCCATTTATCTTACATAGAAAAATGTTAAGTTTTCACTTTAGTTTCTTATGCTCATGTTCCTTTTAGTTGATCCCTTGCAGAGTTTAATTTGGATTATAAACTGCATATTTTTCTCTGTATTATCAAGTGCTTCTAAGATTGACTGTAGCTTTTCTTCTTTTCTTATTCTTTATAACTATAAAAAAAGCTTATAATCTATATTTTCATTTGGATCCCCAATACTTGGTGCCCAGTTTATGATCTTTCTTTTGCTTGTCAAAAAGTGCAATAAGAAGGTTGATTATGATTACACAACATTGATTACAATGGTGGCATTATGTGTTTCCTCTTGCGTAGATAAAGCATGGTTGATTTTTTATCATGTTGTCTTGTGTTTGATTCAGTTATTTGGTGCTCGTCGTATTAATAAGATACTTGGAGACTTTTCTTATGGCTTGTATGAGGAAATTTTGGATGATAAGTGGGTTAGGACAATAGATTTCACTCCATCTTGTATTGGGAAATCTTCTGGTATATGTTTGGAGCTTCCATATAATGTTCCACTTCCAAAATTCTGTGAACATTTTCCGTATTACAAAGAAAGTGAAAAACAATTCATAGTGGCCAATGGTGTACCATATTGTGATAATTTGGCGCTTGTTCCTATTGTATGCCCTCACCAAGGAGTTGAATTGCCATATGGAATACTGTTTAAGATTAGTTCTTTAGTGCAGAATAGTTGTCTTCCAGGGCCAGCGCTAGATGCCAATTTCTTTCGTTTGTTTGATCCACAGATAAAAGAGATAAATTACATGGAACATGCCTTGGATAAACTGAACTATATGAAGGAATGCTACTATGAGCCAACTAGGTGGCTCAATGAGCAGTACAACAAATATCTCAAGTTAAGGCAACTTCCAAAATCACCTGCTATGACATTGGATAATGGACTTGTATATGTTTGCAGGGTTCTAGTAACACCATGCAAAGTATATTTTAGTGGCCCGGAGATGAATGTGTCTAATCGCGTATTGCGACATTATCTTAAAGACATTGACAATTTTCTTCGTGCCTCTTTCGTTGATGAGGAGTGGGATAAAATGTATTCCACAGATTTATTTCCACGTTTGGCTAATGGAAGTAGAACATAAATTTATGAAAGGATTCTCTCTACACTTTAAAATGGTATAGCTATTGGCAACATGAGGTTTGAATTTCTTGTATTTTCATCTAGTCAATTGCGTGACAACTCTGTATGGATGTTGATAAATCTGTATTTTTAGTAACTTTAACCCATTGAATCATGTATATTGCATTATTATTTCAAGCTTAATTGTATATTTTACACAAATTTAGTACACTATAGGTTTTAAAGAAAAAAGAGCAAAAACGGCCACAAAAACCAACATTTGGAGAGAATATTCGGCGTAACACTAAAGGAAAATAGTAGAACAAATTAAAAACGAGCAATTCGAGATTGAATTTGGCCAAACCGAGCGCGGAAACGGATTTAGGTCGCTGAAAAACCTTGGAATAGACTTGGTCAACTTTTTGGTCAACGGTCAAAGTCAACGGTCAATGGTCAAAGTCAACTGAGCCGGTCAAAGTCAAAGTTCGGATTTAAAGTTCACCTACCACAGTTAGAAGAGCACTCGAGCGCCCCTTTTCTGCTCTCGAGCGGTACTTTTTGAAAAAGGCCGACAATTAAGCAGAAGAATAGAGATTGAAAACGACATAAAAAAAAATATAAAATTCAAAAGTGCAGAAGTGCTCGAGCGCCCTCCTAAAAATTTGCCTATAAATATCACCATTTTGCAACAACGAAAAAAGGAACGAAGTTTTCTCTTCTTAGCCAAGCTTCTGCTCCTCTAAGGAACAAAAGCGATTTTTCACCATTTGTTTTGTATATAATCAGTTTTCTTCATATTTTAACTTAAGAGTAGGTTAGTTTAGTTTAGTTAGGGTCCTAAAATAAGGGCCAGGCTTATGGATTAACGTCATAGCTTCGGAGAAATCGAGCGCTAAATCAAGTTGTGCTTAAATTCGGTAACTTTTATTCTTGATTTCGATTTCTGTTTTGTAAATCTAATTATGACACTTTAGACCCTTATTTTTGGAATGATAAATAAGTGAGGATATTTTTGTATATATTTAGATTTAGATTAATTAAAGTCTCGTATGTTTTAATTGCTTAGTATTATCAATTAATTATGCGTATTCTTGTAGTTATGTTATAGTTAATTGAAAGTACATATACGCCCAAGTTTTGTAAACTAGTGGCAATACGAGACTATCTCGGACGGAATTAGCTAGGTTGTACCAGTACCTCCGGGGTACGTAAGTAAGAAGATTAATTGAGATGTTGGATATTGTTAGGTTGTACCAATATATTCAGTCTTGTTAATTAATTAGTCATATTACTTACGTATCTAAGGCTAACTTCAGAAGTGGGAGCTTGTAGCCCTATTTCTTGAATGATTTATTTTTAAAATTTGAATCTATAATATTACACTTAAATATTCCGATCGAATTTATCATTCCAAATCATGGACCCGCTAAATTGAACTAACCACTCCTGGATTAAATTATTTTATCTTGCTACTACCGTATCTTTGGACATTTTGGACATTTCTTGGACTTAATTTACCGTACTTTTGGACTTTTGAACTTTTGGACTTAATCAAACTTATCCATGACGGGAGATAGTCAAGCAATTCTAAATTAAGGACTTAACTTAATCTGATAACCCAATCTCTGTGGATCGACCCTCTACTCGCCACAGCTAGAGGTAATTCAAGGTAAGCAATATTTCTAATCATTTAACCTTACTATTTTTTAGCGCAAAATGACGTGATCAAAAATTGGCGCCGTTGTCGGGGATTGGTGTTCATCAAATAAGATAAGTCTTTGATTTATGTATATTATTGTTAATTTGTATATATTTTTGTTTTTAGTTTTTAGTTTTATTTTAGTCAATTTTGTTATTTTATAGACTTTGTCTGGCTGAAGACGTTAAACTTAGCACTCCTAGAAGGCAACCTAGGGATTCTTGTGGTGTTAGGGTTCAATTTTTATTTTCTGTCCTTTATCTTTCGTATCGAATGAGTCTTTCTCTAGCTTAAATTTAAAACAAAAAAAAGTGATTTTATAGAACATAGGTTTGATGAAGATTATATCTTCCTACTTTGTGAATTTGCAAAAAGCATTTAAGGCAGAAACAGGAAGAACCACGTTCGAACGCACCTGTAGGGCGCTCGAGCGCGGTACGACCTAACCGAGGGGTTTAAAGCCTTCTTTCTTTCTTCTTCTCCTCATTTTGTTTTCTCTCCATTGCCGCCTTCCTCTCTCTCTCTCTCAAAAAAAAAAAAAAAAAAAAATTCCTTTCATTTCTCCTACTCTGTTGCATTCAACACAATGATGTTCGGAACTCTCACGCCTGATCAATTTGCTATGGTCGTGTACTATTTTGCAAGTATTTTCATCCTTTACCTTTTCCTTATTTATCTATTTTTCAAGTGGGATCATAGGTAGATTAGGAATGAGTGAAGTTAATCATGCATTTCCAAGTTTAAGTGATAGTCTTCTGTTGTTGTATTTTTCATTTCCTTTTATGTAATGTTTTTATGTTTAATAAAATAGTGTGATTTGTTTTTATGGTTTATGTATTTATAGTATTTATATTTATATATGTATATATCTATATCTATACATAGTAAGAGTATAACTTTTCTTTTATTTCCGTTTTTAACATTTATGTTATAATATTGTTAAAAAAACATAAAAAAAATTTCAGCAGGGCGCTCGAGCGCCAGACTGCAGTCGGGACTTATAACCTAAGCCCCGACGATAGCAGCACAAAAAAAAAACAAAAAAAAAAAAGGATTTAGTTCTTTTAAATATTAGATCTAAGGGTTGAATTGTTGATATGTCTCGAGAATGTCTTTAGTTAATTTTACCACTAAGGTCTTCTAACGACTTTGGTAATCTAGTGTGATTTCAACCCTCACTGCATAATTTTCAGAAACTGTTATGGCTATACATTCATTAGTGTTTATATTCTGAGTCTCCTCCGATGCATTTGTTAGCAAAGCATTAACGGAGATTTATTGTGTATATTTTGATTTGGTTTGTTAAATTTCTCTCCCTTAAAAAAAAAAACTTTGAAAAAAAGGTATTTGTTCTATTTTGTGTGGTTTAGATTTTGATTAAAAAAAAAACTTAAAAAAAATTAAGTTTAAAAGAAAACATAAAAAGATTCAAAAAAAATATATAAAAAAATTAGTCCTTGCGAAACCAAATTGTATATATCATTGAGTTTAAATTTTGTTTTGTATCACTTTGTTTTCATCCTTATAACTAACGTTGGTGTTTGGAGCTTTAAATGACAAATCTTCTTTCAGAACCATTTGATGATCACTGCTTGGAATTTTTATCAGGCTGTATTTATCTTTTTAATTTGCAATGCATTGCATCACTTTCTTACATTGAAGGCAATATAAGGTTCAGGTTTGAGGATGAGCAAATAGTCGATACTACCTGTTAAAAATTCTCAAAATTTTTTAAAACAATTTCTTGCTTCATTTATTTATAATAATTAAATTTGAGTGGTTAATTGTTAAAATATGGTTAGATTGTGATAAAATATTTGAATTAACTGTGAATTTGGAATGGAAAAATGATTAGTCATTAAGAGTTGAGTTTGTATCTAGATTTTTTTTTAAAACCTTGTTAACTGTTATTACATCCCAACAGCGTCACATGATTCAATTAGAAGTTTTTGATTAATTATCAAAAAAGGAGTAGCTTGAGATGTTTTCAATGTGAGATGTTGTGTTTTATTAAAATTTGACTTATTTTTCTTGATTGGTATACTACTTTGAAAAAAAAGAAAAAGAAAAAAAATGTTTAGATGACTCACTCAATATCATATAAATATCAAAAGTGTTGATTTAGCAAAAAAGAGGCAGAAAAGAAACTCATAACAAATTGCTTTCGTCTAACCATTTTTGAGCATTTTTTGTTATGAAAAAACTATCAATACAAATCCTGCTAGACAAGCCTTCTTTCACCAAACACAATTTAACCGAAGAAAGACAATACTTCAAGAAAGTCTTTGAATCAACCAACATCTACCATTCGAGTCATCTATTCATAAAAAAATAATACAAATAAAAAAAATATATAAAAAAAATCTAAGGGAGTATTACATGATTTGGGAGGTAGTTGAGTTTTAACATTTCATGACTATCCATAGAAAATATTTTCGATTTTACAAATTTTGCGTGATTAATTTTCTTATCTCTTAATTGAGTTACAAGTGCTTAAAAAAGCACAAAGGATTTTTTGTAATTAAGTTGGTTTCATTTATTCTAGATACAAAACGATTTCTTGGGGTAGAATTGTTTGGAAGACAAACTCACTGTTAATCTTGTATTTTATAAAATCTAACTGTATGAATACATTGACTGCTTAGATTTAATATTTTTAAATCTATGAAGTAATTGATGTCTTTACTTGAGGACAAGCAAAGAATGGGTTTGAGGAGGTTGATAAATCCGTATTTTTAGTAACTTTAACCCATTGAATCATGTATATTGCATTATTATTTCAAGCTTAATTGTATATTTTACACAAATTTAGTGCAATATAGGTTTTAAAGAAGAAAGAGCAAAAACGGTCACAAAAACCAACATTTGGAGAGAATATTCGGCGCAACACTGAAGGAAAATAGTAGAACAACTTCAAAACGAGCAATTCGAGATTGAATTTGGCCACACCGAGTGCGAAAACGGATTCAGGACGCTGAAAAACCTTAGAATAGACATGGTCACCTTTTTGGTCAACGGTCAATGGTCAAAGTTAACCGAGCCGGTCAAAGTCAAAGTTCGGAGTCAAAGTTCACCTACCATATCTAGAACAACGCTCGAGCGCCCCTTTTCCGCGCTCGAGCGGCACTTTTTGAAAAAGGCCGACAATTAAGCGACAGAATGCAGACTGAAAACGACAGAAAAAAAAAATATAAAAATCGCACGCTCGAGCGCCCTCTTGAAAATTTGCCTATAAATATCGCCATTTTGCAGCAACGAAAAAGGGAACAAATTTTTCTCTTCTTGTCCAAGCTTCTGCTCCTCTAGGGAACAAAAGCGATTTTTCACCATTTGCTTTATATATAATCAGTTTTCTTCATATTTTAACTTAGGAGTAGGTTAGTTTAGTTTAGTTAGGGTCTTAAAATAAGGGTCGGACTTATGAATTAACGCCATAGCTTCAAAGAAATCGAGCCGGCTAAATCAAGATGTGCTTAAATTCGGTAACTTTTATTCTTGATTTCGATTTCCGTTTTGTAAATCTAATTATGACACTTTAGACCCTTATTTTTGGAATGATAAATAAGTGAGGATATTTTTGTATATATTTAGATTTAGATTAATTAAAGTCTCGTATGTTTTAATTGCTTAGTATTATCAATTAATTATGCGTATTCTTGTAGTTATGTTATAGTTAATTGAAAGTACATATACGCCCAAGTTTTGTAAACTAGTGGCAATACGAGACTATCTCATAGGGAATTAGCTAGGTTGTACCAGTACCTCCGGGGTACGTAAGTAAGAAGATTAATTGAGAGGTTGGATATTGTTAGGTTGTACCAATATATTCAGTCTTGTTAATTAATTAGTCATATTACTTACGTATCTAATGCTAACTTCAGAAGTGGGAGCTTATAGCCCTATTTCTTAAATGATTTATTCTTATAATTTGAATCTATAATATTACACTTAGATACTCCGATCAAATTTATCATTCCAAATCATGGACCCGCTAAATTGAACTAACCACTCTTGGATTAAATTATTTTATCTTGTTACTACCGTATCTTTGGACATTTTGGACATTTCTTGGACTTAATTTACCGTACTTTTGGACTTTTGGACTTTTGGACTTAATCAAACTTATCCGTGTCGGGAGATAGTCAAACAATTCTAAATTAAGGACTTAACTTAATTTGATAACCCAATCTCTGTGAATCGACCCTCTACTCGCTACAGCTAGAGGTAATTCAAGGTAAGCAATATTTTCAATCATTTAACCTTACTATTTTTTAGCGCAAAACGATGCGATCAGATGTTTGCTTCAAGACCTGGGCTTACAGCTGCAAATATAAGAACGTGGATGGGTGATTTTCGCCAAATAAAATGTGGCAAAATATGCTGCAAGACTTGGTCAATCATTCGGCTCATCCAAAGAAACATTAAGTGTTGGTAGGCAAAAGAGAGAGATTATTCCTGATATAGAGGCGAAGGGTGTAGCCAAATATGTTTTCTCTGACGGCATTGGGAAAATATCAGCCGACTTTGCTCGCCAAGTTGCAAAGAAATGTGGCCTTAAAAGTTCTACTCCATCTGCCTTTCAAATTCGGTATGCTGGCTATAAAGGTGCTGTGGCTGTTAATCCCTCTTCATCAAAGAAATTGTCATTGCGACGGAGCATGTTGAAGTATGAATCAAAAGACACAAAACTCGATGTCCTAGCATGGACCAAATATCAACCCTGCTTTCTGAATCGCCAAATAATCACTCTTTTATCTACCCTAGGAATCTCCGATGATATCTTTTTAAAGAAGCAAAGAGACGCAGTAGCTCAGTTGGATTCTATCCTAAGTGACCCATCAAAGGCCCATGATGCTCTAGAGTTGATGTCTCCTGGAGAGAGCACTAATGTTCTCAAGGAAATGCTCAACTGTGGTTATATGCCTGATGCTGAGCCATTTCTTTCAATGATGTTGCAAGCCTTCCGTACAGCGAAATTGCAAGATTTACAGACCAAAGCCAGGCTATTTGTTGCAGGTGGAAGATCATTGATGGGATGTCTAGATGAGACAGGCACCCTGGAATATGGTCAGGTATTCGTTCAAGTTTCTGGTGCAAGACGGAGACAGTTTTTTGAAGATTTCCGTGGTAGCTCCAAAGGCCAGAACTTTATTGTAAAGGGAAATGTTGTTGTTGCGAAAAACCCATGTCTGCACCCCGGGGATGTCCGTGTTTTAAGGGCTGTCGATGTGCCAGCACTGCACCACATGGTAAATTGTGTTGTTTTTCCTCAGAAAGGAATGAGGTAAGATGGGAAATTGAAATTCTTTTTTCAACCCTGTTGTGACTGGAATTAATATTATAAACATTGAAGTACGAGTGCAATAGTGAAGTATATATCTAGATATTCCTTAACGGAATTTAAATTACTGAGTTATTTGCTTATCATAATCAGTAAGACGACCAACAGATATGTGCAACCAAACAAAGATAGACTTGTAAAATAAAATATGACCAAGACTTCACCTTTATGCCAACCCAATCGGGAAATTTGTTAGCGCAAAATCCCATGGCTGACATCATTTGTGCTCCAAGCGAACGCTTGTTGCCTAAAATAGCTTACTATTTTGCTCTTCTGATTTAGAAATGTGCAGAATGATTTTTTCAATGCTAGCTTTTACTCCGTCTTAAAGATAATACACTAATATATTTTCCAACAAGTAACTTTGAATATTGTATGAAAAGATAAGATCAAATTAATGATATAAAAATAAAAGATTACTTGTTCGAGCTTGAATTTCTTTAGAATGACTTTGTCGGAAATCAAAATTTCAGTAACAAATCTACAAGCTAATCTCTGAAAGTCTCTATCCTATATAATTTTGGACTATTTTCTATGAGCTTGGGTGCTTCTACAATTGAACGCACCACAGATTCAATCATGGATGCATCTTTTTTGATAACCTTTAAGGGTCATGGACAATGTATGTGGTTGTTATACATTGATGTGTGATTTTACTATTTGATAGTGGTTTCCATACAATGAAGTTTTTTCTCTTCTTCAAACATCTTACTGGAGATCTTGCATACCAAATCACAAAAACAAAAGGGAAGGGGGGAACCCCGCGGGGGGGGGGGGGGGGGGGGGGGGGGGGGGGGTGGGGGTGGTGGAGGGTTCGGGGATTGGCAATCTATCACTGGCTATTCCTTATGTTACTATGCAGTAACTGACACTGTTACTGAGTTTATTTGATTCACCATCATTTGTAATTTCGACAACAGGCCTCATCCTAACGAATGCTCTGGAAGTGATTTAGACGGGGATGTTTACTTTGTCTGTTGGGACCCTGAACTGATTCCACCAAAGCAGATCCCACCTATGGATTATACAGCAGCATCTAACATTGAATTGGATCACGATGTTACAATTGAGGTAATAATGCTTTCACAACTATTAATGTGCTTTAGGAGTGATATGTCTTCTGCATCTTTTTAGTTTTTACTATCTTTCCTTGGTCTTCTTGTGATGTGCCTGTGGATACCTTGTCAATAATTCGTAAGACAATGTTGGCATGATAAGAACAATGACTTACATTTTCTTTTCATTTTGGTTCTTCTTTCTGACTTCATATTTAAGAACTTTACCATTATTTCTGACATATGATTGAGATAGACCATATAAAATTTCGTTAGTCTTGGCTAGGATATCACTTTTGCCGTCGATAGGTATATAACATCAGTTTGAAGCAGTAAGTTTTTCAACATCTGAACTCAAATTCCTCCAGAGATGAATCACTACTCCTTTTTTTCCCTGCAGGATATACTAACTTTATCATTGTTTGATTAAGAAGTAAAAGGAAGCAATTTCTAAAAACCATTTGGGAGGGAGAACGTAAGAACTTGAGAAGATACTCGAAAGAAAAAAAAAAAAAATTGATCTCTTTGGTGCATTGATGAGGTCTACTGGTCCTTCAGATTTTCTGTCAGATTGGATTAGTTTGCTTAATGGTAACCATTTGTGACGGCATCACTTTTATTAAACGGGCTCATAAGGAGAAATGTCAGGCTTGGAATAGAAACATGCTCAAGCTTGGCTCGAGCTTTATTTTTTCCTTCAATCACATCTTCAAGATCGCATTGTTTTCTCATTATTGTCTCAAATATGGCGTTCGAAAAACATTAAAACCGGAAAATACTTAAATAGATTTGAATTTCTAGCCAATTCTAGCATATCCATAAAATTTAAGTAAAGAAAACAGTTACAATTCGGTGAAAAAAGGTGCCACTAATGGTAACCTTGTATGAAGTGAAGTCTGAATAAATTTGAAAGTGTAGATAGTGGACTGTAATAGAAGAATATTGCAACAAGTTCATGATGGTGTGACATTCTCATGCCTATTAGGGTATACTCTTTCGGTGAAAGATAAACCCGTCTGATATATCATATGTAAGCTATGTAATTTTAGATAATAGTTACACCCTCCCCACCTGCCCTTTTAACATAAATCTGAAGAGTAGCACGTGAAATCGGAGAATGAGAAACAGATTAAACCCATACCAAGTAACCATAAAATATTGTTATTGTACTTGACAATATTTTTTGTTGTAATCCTAAGCATAAGTTATGCCAAGTTTCTTGGTTTTTATGCGGGAAATTTATCAATATCATCAAAAGTTTTTAGGTGTTCTTTACCTTCTGCAAATGTTCTATCGTTTCTTCTTTTTGTTTTTTTTGAACGTTAAAAATAGATTTTATTAATGAAGCACCAAGGGCGTGCCATCCAAAAGATAATTAATTGCATAAGAGGTTTGTACATTCTAATACAATTATCTATAGAAACACTACAATAAAGTCCAAAATGTAACATCATGGAACCATATGTTTTTTATGGATGACAATTGCATTTCAGTTCCGTCAAAAGCTTTTTTATTTCGTTCCTTCTAGATATTCTATATGATAGCATGTGGAATCGTTCTTAAAATCTTCTTCTTTTCCTTAGAACCCTTGATACCACTTCATGCCTTAATTGTCTCCTTGAAAGATTTAGCAGCAACCCAATTTAGACCAATCAAATGAGTAAATTGCTTGCCGCTCCCTTGTGTTTTGTTTAAAATACTTATTCACCCCCTGTGTTTTTAAAATAGGCTCATTACCCCCTGTGATTTTCGGAATGCAGCTGACCGCCCCCCTCCGTTAAAAAAACCGTCTAATTTAATGGCAATTGTAACACACGCGCTTAAAATGTGATTTTTTTATGCTTTTGATTAAAATAAATTCTTTGTTGGACAAAAATACCCTTTTAGTAAATTGCTTGCCGCCCCCCTGTGTTTTTCCTGAAATACTCATTCACCCCCTGTGTTTTTAAAATAGGCTCATTACCGCCCTGTGTTTTTTCGATTTTAACTTTATGTAAGGGTATAACGATCAATTAACTAATTTGGTAACGTTTGCTAACGGAATAAGCGATTTTGGGTGCGTTAGCTTAATCGAAAAAACACAAGGGGGTAATGAACCTATTTTAAAAACACAGGGGACGAATGAGTATTTCGCGTAAAACACAGAGGGGCGGCAAGCAATTTACTCCCAATCAAATTATAGGCCAAATCCCAAAGACTTCTAGCCCAATCGTACCATATAAAGAGATGTTCAACAGACTCTAACTGATTTTTACAAAGAATCTGTTGGTAATAAAATGTCCCCTTTTCTGAAGGTTATCAATTGTCAAAACTCTCCCCCAAATTACCTCCCAGGCAAAGAACGCCACTTTGTCTGGAAAACTGGACTTCCACACTTCTTTCCAAGGAAAATGATCGCTAGAATCCCTTGTTTCTCTCCTTAGAAGAGCTTGGTAAAAGGATTTTACAGTGAAAATACCATTTTTAGTCAATTCCCACTTGACTTTGTCTTCTCTATCTGCATAGATGTTTCTTTGATATAACACAGCTAGAAAGTTAGAGATATCCTCCAACTCCCAATCATTTGCCTCTCTGAAAAATGGGACATTCCAGACAATGTTGCCATCACTCCATTGGACACACGGACTCACTGTTGCATTTTTATCTCTTGCCAAAGTAAAAAGATTAGGAAAAAGGTCTTTCATAGTAAGTAGAATTCCACTTACTAGACCAAAAGAAAGAAAATATTATTGCCATTCCTCGCTTGAAAAGAAATATGATTCAAAAGTGAATTCCACTCCCAACTCTGTGAGTCGTTTTTCTTTCCTTGGTCGTCCATCCATTGTGGGACTCTCCAAATTTGGCTACAATCACCTTTCGCTAAAGGTTACTCTTTTCATTCATAAACCTCCAAAGCCATTTCCCAAGGAAATGTTATTAAAACTACAGGAAATGTTAATCTGTGTACGAGACCTTGTACTCTGTCACTAAAGTTGTGAATGGAAGAACTCCTGCAAAGGGGAACAATATGCAAGCTATGCATTGGACAAAAGTCATCTAGGTAGTTACAATAAGAAATCGATATTTAAGTAGATAGACCTTTCCCCAGTCTCTTTGAGACAGTTAACTCTTGATTATGTTCTCACACATTTTGATGAAATTGAGGATGTTATGCTGCACCGATGAGCTTTTACTTATAGTATTGTTCTCTGTTTTATTACATAGTGATTACTTATTTTATCTTTATGCAGGAGGTTATGGTGTATTTCACGAACTATATATTGAATGACAGTCTAGGGATCATTGCAAATGCCCATACCGTCTTTGCTGATAGCGACCGAGACAAGGCAATGAGTAAGTCATGTGTAGAGCTTGCAAAGCTGTTCTCAATTGCGGTTGACTTTCCAAAGACTGGTGTTCCAGCAGAAATCCCACCTCATCTGCGTGTCCAAGAGTATCCAGATTTCATGGAAAAGTCTGATAAGTCCATGTATGAGTCGTAAAACGTGATTGGAAAGCTTTGCAGGGAGGTGAAGAACGTCTCAGATGCACACACCATAAAATCCTTTACAAGGGAAGTGGCTTGGAGTTCATATGATCCTGACATGGAGGTAGATGGATTTGAGAATTACCTCGATGAAGCTTTTGATTACAAGACTGAGGATGATTACCAGTTGGCAACCTGATGGATTATTATGGGATCAAAACGGAAGCTGAAATACTCAGTGGCTGTGTAATGAAGATGTCAAGAACTTTTGATCAAAGAAAGTATGCAGAAGATGTTAGTTCTGCTATGAGATCCCTTAGGAAGAAAGCTAGGAACTGGTTTAGCAAGAAGGGAATTGCAGCAAATGATGCCTATGCAAAAGCATCGGCATGGTACCATGTCACATATCATCATACATATTGGGGTTGCTACAATGAGGGAAGGAAGCACAATCATTTTATTAGTTTCCCTTGGTGTATATATGACAAGCTGATCCAGATCAAGAAACGCAATTCGAGTAGAAATCCTCCCCGTATTTCTTCTCGAGTGGCTGTTCAATCATTGTTTGAGTTTGGGATGAGAAATTCGGGATAGAATTCGGTTGAATGTCATGTGTCTGAACTCTGGCGCGGTTGATTATAACAGTGATGCCTTACTAGTTTTGTATTAAAACCTTAACTTGAATGCATACTGCTTGAATATGCTGTAATAACTCTTATATTAACTGCTGTATATCATTTTTTTTATAGAATTTTCGTGTGGTTGAGGACACTTTTTTTCAGACCTACAAATAATAGTAATACATGCAGGTTTTGCAAAAAGTGCGTGGACAACACGTGTCATTATCACATGTTATCATGCTAAAAGCAAACATACTGGACGTTGTTAATTCCTCAACAATTTGAATTGGAATCCGGGTTCGGACCCCGGCTGCAGAAGTTATTTCTGTCACCTGGGAGAACTCTTTTTTTTCTTTTTATTTTTTCCCTTTTTAGTGGGTAAAAGGCTCTTTCTTAATTAGATAATGTTTGCTAGCGGTTTGATTAACTAAAAAAATGAGATAATTGTAATTGAGACCGTATAATCCGTAATCAAAATTGTAACTGAAATCAATCAAATTTAAAAATTACTAACCATAAATAAATACTCAATCCTAGTAAAATCAAAATGATAAAATATTACAGATAATAAAATAATAAATTTATAAAGAAAACATCTAACAAAATCACAAAAAATTGTCCTTACAACAATAAATAAATGTATGACTTATTTTAGGGCTTAGGTAACTTAGGGTTTTCGACCCCAAAAAAAAGAAAGAAAAAAGAGTAACTTAAGGCTTAGTATAATAGTATTTGGGCTTAGCCAATGGGTTAATAAACCTAGACCTAAAAATGTAATTTTAGGTGTTAGCTTTTTAAGCCAATATAGAAATTATTTTCTATTTTTTGTAACTTTAAACATTATATTACACACACACACACACACACACACACATATATATATATATATATATACACACACATACATAGGGAGAATAGCACCAATAGGGAGAATAGCACCAATAGTCCTGTATGTTTTTCTAAAAATTTAGTTTAGTCCTACATGTTTCAAAAATATCAGTTTAGTCCTATATGTTTGTCTACAAGTCTCAGTTTAGTCCTATATATTTGTCTGAAAGTCTCAATTTAGTCCTACATGTTTCAAAAGTCTCAATTTAGTCCTATATGTTTGCCTTTTAAGTTTTAGTTTAGTCCTATATATTTTTTAAAAGTCTAAGATTAGTCCTAACCATTAAAATTAGGGTTAACTTTAACGAAAAATTGGTCATGAGATTCGCACATGACCATGGTTAGATCGGCAAAATTAGAAAACAACATGTACAAAAGAGAAAAGTTCAATTAGGTATTGGATGTTTGCCAAAAATTCAAATATGAGGCGTCGATTTCAAATAGGTTTATAATATTTGTGCAAATATTCAGGATCAATTTGAATATTTTTGCTAACATCCATGACCTAATTGAATAATTCTCTTTTCCACATGTTGTTTTCTAATTTTGCCCCTCTAATTATGGTCATGTATGAATTTCATGACCAATTTTCCGTTAAAGTTAATCCCAATTTTAATGGTAAGGACTAATCTTGAACTTTCAGAAAACATATAGGACTAAATTGAAACTTTTAAGCAAACATATAGAACTAAACTAAGACTTTTAAAACATACAAGACTAAACTGAGACTTTTAGGCAAATATATAGGATTAAACTGAGACTTTTAAAACATATAGGACCAAACTGAATTTTTGGTGAAACATATAAGACCATTAGTGCTATTCTCCCCACATACATACATATACTCGAGTTTCGATTATTTTTAATATCTAATACCAAAACTTACCAGAATTACTCCTTATAAAAATCAAACTGTATCTGGTACTCCATTAATTTTCACTATCAAATTTTGTTATCGATCAAATGACTATCGTTAATTTTGAATTTAAACCTTACTTAGCGTGATTCCTAATCAAGATCAAAAGTGACAACCTTTAGTGTGTAAGAATAACGTGATAACCACTATCACTATTTTGGAGTAACATTGGGACTTCAAAATTATCACTATTTTGGCCCAATTTTCAATTGACCAAAGAAATATGATATTAGACTCTGAAACAGCACAAGAAGAAAGTTTTATCAAGGTTAAAAATGTCATATCTTGTTTTCCTTGACTGGTAATGCTCACCAAAATTTTTAAGAGAATAGACCTTATTGTTATGATTTGCATTTTTTTTGGTCTATTTAAAAAGTTGTAACAATTATTTTCTAACTCAATCAAGCCTTATTCCATTAAGGTGTGGTGACTATATAGATTTAGTAATGTCACGCATTTCTATCAAAAGTCGTATCCACATTTGCTCCTTGAACAAGAGATATCATGAGTTCAGTGTTTTCGCTCAACTTATCTTATGCCTTCCTTTACCCCACTTATAGTGTTCCATGTCCATATCATTATACCTTCTAACAAGGGCCAAGGTCACATACTAACATGTCCGAACCATTTCAAACAATGTTTTCTCATCTTATCATCACAACTCCCACTTTCTCTCATATCACATCGTTTTTAATCTTGTTATTCCTCTTTTGCTACATATGTATTAATTTTAATTTTCTCATCTCTCCCACTGACATCTTCCAAACACTAACATCTTCCAAACATGTTGGCACTCTATCCCCCACACTATGAACATATAGGTAGGCTTGTCTAATAGCAATTTTATAATACTTATCTTTCAATTTAAATGGTATCTTTCGATTGCACAAGATTCATGATGCACATTTCTTCGCTTTGTCTATTCTGACTTAATCTTGTGATCGACATCAAAATTAATCTCTCCATCTTGTTTTTTTTTGGTTGAAAACACAATAATTAAATTGCACAAGCAAAGGGTACATCATCCCACACTAGTGGAAAGGAAGTCTGAATGCAACAAATTTGAGAGATGAGGTAGTACATTCGAAATCCAATCCTAAGGCAAGCAATCTCTAAATTTGCATCTCGTGACCTAATCGGTCGCCTTGTTAGCAGATCTTCTAATGCAAGATAACCTCGGGGCTTGGTTATCAGTAACAATCTTTCTGATGTCCTCCAATACTGAACTTGCCCTCTAAGGGCCTAGTTTAGGAGAATCGATTGCCTTGAGAACCTCTTCAGTATCACTTTCAATCGTGACAATGGGGATTGGTGACTGAGAGGCATAGTGGCATGCATTTCTAATGGCCACTGCTTTAGCTTCAAAAGTTGAGTCACACCACAGAGACATAACTTGACCGTGGATTAAGTTTCCATACCAATCGCAGCAAATAAACGCACTGGTTGCTTTCTTTGAGTCTGCACAAAAGGCTGCATCTACATTGATCTTGAAAGTGTTAGCGGGAAGAGGGGACCACACTGTGGGAGTGATGTCTTCATTACTGCTTTGGCAAACAGCAGGGCGGTGGATTGAATCTTGCTGGCTCATGATTTCGGCAACATTGAGACGCATTTTGTTGATAGGTTTTTCCAAGTCAATATTTCTGCTTTCTATACATGCTGAGCTTCTCTCTTTCCATACCTACCAACAACACAATGCAATAAGGTCAAACGCATCATTCGTATGATACTCAGCCTTTGCGCAATGGTCAGTCATGGAAAGGACCCATTCCCCAAACCTCGAAATGAGATTTAAATTGATTGCACATTGAATTGGTGATACACACCATAACCTGCAAGTCCAAGGGCAAAGTAGAAAAAGGTGCTCTACTGTCTCCATATTCGAGTTGCCGATGCTACAAATTGGAGTGTTTTTGCATTTTCTTTTGAAAAGATTTTCCATAGTCGGCAGAGCGTTATTATAAGCTTTCCACATAAATATTTTAATCTTGGGGGGATATTAGTATGCCAAATGAATTTCCAGAGGGAGACAGGGATCAAATGAGAAGAACTTGCCACCCAAAAAGAAGGTCTAGTGACCTGAGCTTGGTTGGATCGTGCAACAAGATACCTAGATTTGGCTGAGTAAAGGCCATTGATTGTGAGTGGCCACACAAGCTTGTCGGCGACATCTGAGAGAGGGAGATTGATTGCAAGGATGGCTTTCACAATGTGGGCAGGGAAAATTGCTTCCAGCCGATTGATCCTCCACTTCCTCGACTGATGATTGATGAGTTCATGGACAAAGGTGAGATTGTTGGTGCAGAAAGCAGAGAGATTTGTGTTGGGGATCCATGGATCTTCCCAGATGTTCACCTTCGTGCCATTGCCAATCAGCCAAGTAGCTTTTGATTTGATCAGATCTCTGCCTCTTAATATGTTATTCCATGACCAAAATAAGATGTTTTATTTCTCTTCTTCACTTTCCAGATTGATTCTTTGGAATAGTAGATGTGCTTTAGCAGAATGGTGGCAATGTTATCTGGTTCCGTCAGGACTTTCCAAGCTTGTTTGGCAATGAGGGCTTGGTTGAAACAATGAAGATCTTTAAATCCCATACCACCTTCTGATTTTGGCTTGGTCATAGTTTCCCAATTGATCTAATGTATACCCTTATTTCCTTCCCTTTTCCACCAGAAATCAGCCGCCAATTCTTCAAGCTTCCTGCATAGCAATTTAGGGAAGAGAATAGAGGACATAATATAAGAAGGAATTGCTAGAATCAAATACAAAAGGGAGCTACTCTTAATGCTTACAGATTAATTACTGAGGTGTCGCTATAATTTGACGATTTTCTAGCAGGTTAAGCTATGTTGAGATGAGTGACGCAAGTTAAAAGATTTTTCCTCCAATGCATATAAAGAGTTGTTATGGCTATATTTTTTTTTTCAGAACAAAAAGCTAATGCCCAGAATTTCAAACGGTAGAAATTCTTTTGCCTTCTTAAAATATGAAAGAGAAAGCCTAATGCAAATAGAGAGTTGTTATGGTAGTTAGTGGCGGAGCCAGTCACCCGATGTTAGGGGTATACTGCAGGCACCCGGGGCGAGGGAATGAGTAATAATGAGGGTTAGGGGCACTCATCTGTATATGAACTATTTAAACACATTATATCAATTATGTAAAAATAAGCATTAAAGCGTATGACAAGTATATCAATTATAAAAAGGGAAAATCTCACATTTAGTTCCTATTGTTTGTAAAGTGTCTTAGTTTAGTCCCTATTATTTAAAATGTCTCAATTTAGTCCCTATTATTTCCCTAAAAGTTTCAATTTCATCCCTATTGTTTAAAGTTTTCAATTTTGTCCTTATTGTTTTTCAAAAAATTTCAATTTCATCTTTATTGTTTTTAAAAAGTTTCAAAATTCATCCCTATTGTTTCTCAAAAAATTTTAATTTAGTCCTTAGATAATAGGCACGAATTTGAAACTTTAAGAAAACAATAGGGACGAAATCGAAAATTTTTAAAAATAATAAGGATGAAGTTGAAACTTTTTAAAAAATAATATGGACTAAATTGAGACATATTAAACAATAGAGATGAAATTAAAACTTTTAGTGAAACAATAGGGACTAAATTGAGACATTTTAAACAATAAGGACTAAAGTGAGACACTTTGCAAATAATAAGGACTAAATGTAAAATTTTCCCTTATAAAAATATAAGCAATAAAATATATACGAAGTCTTTGTAAATAAAAAATATACCTTTTATAATTCTTTTCGGCGTGACTTCATATTTTGAAATCGTTGAAAAAAAAAGAAAACTTAACATAAATTCGTAACTAAATTTTACAATTATGTGTTAACAAATTAAATATTTGTGTCAACAAAAAAAAAATAGCTCACATACATAGATTGAAAAATACCTCACGTAAGCCGGGGGATGCATGTGCACCCCTTGGTGTAAATATCCCTCCGCCCCTGGAAGTAATCATAAAACCAAGATCAAAGGAAAACTCGAGATAAGCTTGACAAAAGCACTAAGATGAGATATTGGGTGCATAAAACTTACAAAGTAAACAAATTTCAAGAGGAATGATTGCTTTATGAATCTATATAACTGATACCACTTTTGTCAAATAAGGCTTTGGTTCCAATTGTTTGCTGTAATTTTTTATTTTTATTTTTTGGTGTTTGATAACACTCGTAAATAAGTCAACTGAAAAAATATTTTCATTCAAAGGAAAACTAGTTATGAGGAGTATAAGTTTTTGTCTATCTATCGTAAAATAACTTACGAGTAGAAAATATTTGTCTATAAAATAAAATATTTTCTTATATTAGTTG
Organism: Ehretia macrophylla; assembly: GCA_037974665.1. Lineage (NCBI taxonomy): Eukaryota > Viridiplantae > Streptophyta > Magnoliopsida > Boraginales > Ehretiaceae > Ehretia > Ehretia macrophylla. The sequence continues at coordinate 16,570,492 of CM075767.1, read as the reverse complement.
TCACATTGAAAAATATTTTCTAATAGTTGTGTGTTACAATGAAAGATATTTTTTAGTGGTAGATTTTTATAAACATGCGCACAAACACACCCACATTCACACAGACACATACACATATGTATCACAACACACACACACACACACATGTATTTAGAGTGTAATGGGTGGTGGTGGTGGTGGTGGGGGTGGGGGTGAAATGTGGGGTAGGGTTGGGTGTTTGGGGGGAAAGGGTAGGGTGGGGTGAAGTGTAGAGTGTAAAATGTATTCATCTCCAACTCCATTTAAATGTTTGTTGTCCGAATTTATAAAAATCTACTATAGGAAAAACATTTTTCATTGAGACAGATAAGTACAAATTAAAATATATTTACTATTGTGACAACTAAACATTCTAAAATATTTTACTTTTTTATATTTGTATTTTCTCCTGCGAACTGCATAAAAACAGAGCTTTACTTTTATTTGATTTAATTTGATTTAATATTCACCCTTGCATAGAAAAAGATGTTTTCCTTAGGATTTGTAATAACTCGTTTGACTTGCCTTTTGTTTCACTCATTGCATATAGACTTTATGCGTGGAACTATCGTTCATTTTATGGAATGTTTTCATTGCGTAGCAGGATAGAATATGGGTTATGTTGGAAAAATATTCCACAGTGATCTAATATAATTGACTTTTCTATTGTATAAAGCCTGGAATAATTCGTTGTTCAGTCTCTTCTAGCCAAAATGTAATTCCAATAGTGGCTAATAATAGTACTCCCATTGAGGATGGTCAACCTTAGTTACACTGGAGGCAGATTCCAATTTTTTTTATTTTTTTATTTTTTTTATTTTTTATTTTTAAACTATAATACACGACTATATGCTCATATATGTATTTTTTTTAATACTCAAAATACCCTAATGCACTTATATTTTACAAAATTTCAAGCTTTAAAAAAAATTACAACTCTCACTAACCTCTATATACGACTGCCCTGAGTTAGACTGTAACAAATAACGTGAGATAAGGATGGAAGAAGGTCATGGAAGTGATGGTGGGGTCCAGCCCCAAGTTGGCCAATTTGCCAACATCTGCACCATTAAGCTGTCATTTACAGCTTATTCAAGCTATAAATGACAACAAAATAACACCTTAAAACCCCTTTTATCATCTATAAATAGGGGGTTAAGGATGAAGAGGAAGACAAGCAAAAATTGAACGAAAACATAGAGAATAAGGGTGAGTAATTTAACATTTGTGAATGAGAGTTTCTTGTGTTTTTTTAGAAAATTGAGGTTTGGTAAATGTTATAATTTTATCCGTTTTAAAAGTTGTATTAAGTGAGAGATGGTTAGATTTTAACCGTTCAAAAATCAAATCGTTGTAATCTATGTGTAATAGTTAGTAAATTACTCTATGGACTTAGCCACTTTGGTGAATTACGTTAAAATATTATGTGTCCCGTCTTATTACTTTAACATATTTCCGTACACTATCCTATGGTCAGTAGCGGGCCTAAGTATCGGGGGTCAGGGCCTGCATTACAGTAATACAATAAATAACTAAGAGTTCGGGTACACTCATCTATACATAAACTAATACATATTAAGCACATTTTATATCGATCATTCAAATGGTATGTACTTTGTAATTTTTGATCGTAATCTAGGATCTGGTGGTAGATCTCCTACATTAACCTCAATCCGAGATTGTTTTGAACAATGATGTGCATTATCCTTACTACTCATTCCAAACGAAATTTGTTCATTGGAAATTGACATTTTCTTTAAAATTTATTGATCAATATCTACCAAAAAATATATTAATTTTAGACTTTTAGTTATACCTAAACTAATAAAAACTAATTTATATAAAAAAATAAATATATCTAACTAAAATTATAAAACATAACAACTATAACTAATATTTTTAAAAAATCTTAATTTCAGTTATTGTAAATTAAAATTAAACAGCAAGAACTACCAAAAAATAAAAGCAATTAGAACTATAATTACAATTAAAAGTAAACAAACAACTAAAATTACAAATTAAACTAAAAGGATTAAAAAAGTAAATAAATAGTTATAACCAAACTAAAAAATAATAGTTAAATTAAAAAATAAATACGTGAAATTAAAAATAGAGTTAAATAATTAGATGTACAATTTCTCACTTTGTGATTGAATGTTGGATGTGTTGAGATAAAAAATCGGAAAGGAGTTTAATTTTTTGTTGAGTTTTAAGAGTGAATCTAAGATTTCTTGATTGATTTTTTTTTTAAAAAGTGTTGAGCTTTCAAGCAGAGAGGATTTTGGGTTGAGAGGATTAAAAGTTGTTTGGGATTTGGGAAAGTAAGGGTTAAAAGTTGTCAAGTTTTTTCTTATTTTTTAAATATATTATAAGCTAAATTACGCAAATACCTCTTAATAATTGAGGAGAAAAATTTGAGTGTAAACATTTAAAACATCAACAGTAAGGTTCAAACCTACACAGATGAAGCCCAACTAATTTTAAGTGTGCCTCCTTAATCACTCAAATATATCAACATTTTTTGAGTGTAAACATTTGCATACAGTACTAATATGATAGGTCTGACGCAATAACCTTTGATCCTTGGATAAAAAATTAGCCGATATTCTCAATAAGAAGCGATCCATCTACTAGAGCCCCCAGTTTTTTCTTTTCTTATTTTTTTCATTTTTCATGGGGAATACTTGTACGAAGCCTTCGAGTTCATTCTAAGATTCAAACTCCTAAATCCATAACTTATCTAAAACAAATATGGTCCGATTTAATTAGTCACAACTTAAAACTTGATCTCATCCATAACTTGTGTGCAAATTTTCAAACCTTTTTCAATATTTCTTCCCATGCGTAGGATTAATTACTTAAACTTCCTTAATCTTAATGTTCTATCTTAGTGGGCGTCTCATGTTTCACGTGGCTTTTCAGGTCAAACTAACCTAGATTTAACAAAAGTTTAATTCCAATTTAGGATGTCTTTTAAAGAAAAAAATTGGTCAAGAAAAGAAGTGAAAAAATGGATATAAGCGTAGGGGCGAAATTATAAATTTAGCCCCTGTTAACAAGCGACGACAGGTAAGAATGTTGTTGGAAGTCACTTGGACAAAGTGAATGCGCAAAAAGACACTTGGAATTGACGAAAGTCTACTCACGTAACAGAACATGGAATACGACCATTTTCCACTATTGTTAATAGGATCTCAAAAGTAGTCCCAAATGCGAACCGCCCCCTGAAATTGCTGATTGAAGATTGTCAAATATTCTCACTCGTCAGCCTCGGTCCAAGTATCTGACACTAGTTGCGAAACTACTTAGTTTGGTGTTAAGTTTAGTTTGTAACAATCAATTGTAAGGCTATAGAGGATCTATTTTGAGGGGTTTTATAAATAAATTTAGAGTTCAATTATTTTTTAGAGTCCTATTTAGAGATTCATGTATTTCTTAGGGTCTTTAAAAAAAAAAATTATCCCTAATAAAGGCTATAAATTTAAGGACCCATGGTCCTACCCGCCGCCCCTTCCAATTTTTTTTTTCTAGCCAAGTTTCATTTTTTTTTGAAGTTGACAGTTTTTTTTTGGTTAAAGTTGTCAGTCAGATGTCAGATCTGATTTGTTAAAGAGACCCATGTGGTCTCTAATTTTTTTTATCTTTTTTTTTAGTCTCCATTTTTTTCAACAAATTTGTTGAAGAAAATGGAGATCAGTCTCTATTTTTGTTAAAATGTATTAACTCTAAACCAAAACTTTAGATTTGGGTCTCTAAAATGTTCATTGGTGTTTTTTTCTTTTTCTTTCTCAAGAGTCTCTATTTTTGTTAAAAAGTGACAATTATTGCAATTTAAAACCCCTATTGAGGATACCCTAACTATATTATTGTTCACCTCCCAGTACAAGTGCAGATTCTTATTGAAAAAGAAAAAAAAAAAAAGAAAGAGAGAGAAGACTCATTCTTCACAACTGATTGTGTAATTTTTGTTTCGAAATCGGCTTTGCCTCCATTGTAACCATTGTTAGGTTTTACCGTATTTAGCATAACTTAGAGTCCAAGTTGCCTTATACCTATATAAGGCATCTTTGTATACTATAATTGTGCATCACTTCTCTCAATATCAGAAGACTTTCGTGTCTCTATCATTAATGTTCTTTTTTTTTTGAAATGGTATAAGAGTTGGGGTTTGGTCCAGTTATATCCGTCTACGTGTGACCCATTTGTTTCATTTTGTTTCGCTCTCAATGACTCATTTCACTTAATGTCAGCTCGTTCTCGCCGAGTCACATGTGAGAGAGGGGGGTGTTGAATCCTAAATCCCATACTAGTTTCCAATCTTAAGAAAGACTATTTAATAAGGTCATGGACAAATTCTACTTGACACTAATTGGTTTTAAAATAGAAACCCATGATACTTAACATAGTATCAAAGCCCCAGGAATGTATCAAACTCGAACTTCGAGCTTGGTTATATTGTTTCTTAGGGTGTGGTATTGAACACAAGTGGTATCGGTGTCGGGACCTACTATCTAAACGCCTTCGAGTCTCTCGTCATGTGATTTTTTGGGAGAAGAAGATATTTTCTGCACTCTCACCATTTTCCCTTCCTCATATCGTTTCCACCCCATATTTCATAGATTTTTCCCTGCACTTATTTCCTGTTGATAACAGTGACATAGGTACAGTTATAGCACTTGGCCCCATACCTGACGCGACTCTTCCTGAGGAGATTGCCCTACTTGATGGGTCCAGGCCCGATGACGAGACCTCTTCTACTACCTCACCTCCTATCACTATCGAGTCATCTTTCTGTTGATTCACACGAGTAAGAGCAATTCCTTCTCATCTTCTTGATTATCATTGCTTTTCCACTATTCTTTAACTCATTAAGCCTCAAACTTATCGTGAGGCTAAATCTGACCCTCTATGGTAGCAAGCTATGACAGATGAATTACAGGCCTTGGAAACCAAGTATACTTGGGATTTGGTCGATCTCTTTCCAGGAAAGAATGCTATGCGATGCAAGTGGTTGTACAAAATTAATATTTGATTTGATGCTTCTACAGAATGGTACAAGGCTCTATTGGTGGCACAAGGTTTTACTCAGGAGTATGGCATTGAGTGTCAAGTATTAGAGACAAAGAAATTCTATATTATATGAAAATAAAGATAGATTGAAGAATTTTATATGCTCATTCCGAAAATCAACCAATAATATATACAGATTACAGAAATCAAACTATAAAGTATATAATACTACTCAATTAAAAAAATACTATATACCCATTACGAAAATCGAAAGAACACTATATATCCATTACAAAAATTGAAGAATACTATATACCCATTACGAAAATTGAACAATAATCTAAACCTTAAACCAATCGAATGGAGAATGAAAGAAAAAACACTTACGGTGCTGTCTATTTCGGCTATTGTTCGCCATCTCTGATTTCTAGTAGACAATATTGGAGAAATCTAAGTGAAATGAAAGATAGAGAATGAAATTTAAAAAACCCTACGTAAAATTTCCTAAACCGAAGAGAAAAAACAAAACCCTAAAGATGAAATATGAGTAATTTGGACCATTTTACCCTTGCATCATAATGCAATGTGTGAGCACCTGCAGTTAGTGTGCTACTTCCGTCTTATTTTTTTATAGATTTCGTACTCAAGGACTAACGTTGTCGCTGTAGTTCAAGATCAGGAACCAATTCATTACAAATGAAAGATAAAGGAATTAGTTGGCACATAAGGTAAAGATAAAGGACCATTTGTGTCATTAATCTAGTTTTGGAAAAAAATGAATGTTGGGAAAGGAAAGAAGAAGAAAGTGCCTGTTGTAGTAGAACATGAAGATGTTGATAGTGAATATGATAAGATATGAGCTGGTCCTAAGAGGGAACATATAAAGGTTTAGGAAAATATTGAGGCTTCATGGGTCATCTTACAGAATGATCATGCTAGGAGACATGGTGCTAGTTCTAGTGGAACAATTATTCAACCGAGTTCTATGTCCACTCCAATGACAGTTGTTGATCGCATCATTGCTAGAATTGATCAGATGAAATGTTGTATAGAACATCGTATGGATAACTAGGGTACCAACATCAATAATAGTCTTATTAGACTCTGCATAAGAGTGGAGAATATGTTAACTTGGATAGACAGTTAGTGTGCCTAGATTCCTACCTATGCCAGCAAGTCAGTTGCCTCAAGGACAAATGCCACTAGGGCAAATAAGGGATCAGTAGTTCCTATTCTTATGTTAACAAAAAACTTTATTTCTTCAAAACATTAGTTGAATTTTCATTGGCATTTTCTCATTTAATATTTAAAAGTTTCATATTTTTTTTAACATTGTGATGTATGGCATCCTTATATATGAATGCTCTTTATCTTCCATTACTTGAATATTCTCTATTATTTCTTTGTTTTTTATGATGCCAAAAGAGAAGAAGTGAATGAAAGCCCATAAAAAAGCCCAAGCACAAAACCAGGCCCAAAAACAGCAAACGACCCAATATTAATTACATCAACATGGGCTGGAGCCCAAAACACAAGACATGAAATCAAAAACGCTATCCCATGGAAAGCCCTAACATTACAAATGATGACGGAGATACCCAAACACCAAGGTACAGTCAACAATAGTATAATCTGCCAAGAAACCATATGTGTATGAACCTATACCATTACATCTCTAGTCACCAAGCCTCACCCATAACAACGGCTACCAAAGTAACTGTAAAGGAAACTGGCAGAGCAATTGCAAAAACAAGAACAATAGAGCTTACCTTCCTATACCACCACATCTCTAGTCGCCAAGCCTCACCCATAACAATAGCTACCAAAGTAACTGTAAAGGAAACTGGCAGAACAATTGCAAAAAGAAGAACAATAGAGCTCACCAAGGTATGCAAAACAAGGTACACCAACTCGATTGGAGACTAGGCTTGGTAAATCCATGCTTTTGATGGAAAGACCCTCTAAAGGACAAAAGATACCCTTGGATCTTAAATATTTTGAACCTTATGTTAGTAGCTTAGGATCTTATGTATTGATCTTCAAAATTATGATTTATTCATATAGGATAATTAGATTTTCAATACATTCCTTCACATATAATTTGTGATTGAAGGTACAATTAACTACATGGTACAAACAACGAATTTGAAAGAGTTACACACCAAAGGTAAACGCAACTCAATGACGTGGCAAAAAGGAATGAATTTAAAGAGTTTCCTACCAAAGTCAAGAGCAAGAATGAATCAAACGTGGATGGATAATATTGGCCCAACACCCTGAAGTTCTATCATAAAAATAATTAGTGTTCAGTAGAGTGTCCCAAGATTTTATATATTGACCTTGAAAGTCTTATAATTTATCCATATGGAAATTAAATCAACTATATGTAACTGAAAATTGTAGTGCACTGTTATGAAATATTAGATAATGGATATTCACAACTCAAGTAAAAGATGGATACTCATTCACAAACAAATTATTGGTAGATGAATAACATGAATTAAACAATACCACTGACAATTACTGTCCAAATTGTTCCACTAATAGTTACGTATTGTGCAAATAGTTCCACCAATAGTTATTGTGCAAACAGTGATGTGTGAATAATAACTGCGTACTAACTATATTTTTCTTATAAAAAGGGCTTCATTCTAATTCATAATCATAATGAAATTAATAAAATTCTTCATAGTTTCTCTTTGTTATCTCCTATTATATTCTACTTATTATATTGTTGTTATTCTAGTAATTATTTTATAGCATGTTATCAACACGAAGCTCTACCATAATAACAAGGTATAGGTACTTCAATTATTTTACTTCAATTCTTCAAAATTTTCAAAGGTATCCAATATATATTTGGTGAATCTAATATCTCATAAAAGATAAATAATTGGACTACGAACATAATAAATTGATGATGAACTAAAAGGAACCAATGCTCATATTTACAATTTTTTTACATATTTTCCATTGCTAAACAAGAATACCATAACAATTTTGGACATTGGATTTTGTTGCTCATAAGAAAATACAAATGACCCTACTATCAAGGATTGGAAAACTCATCCACTTAGAAGTCCAATGGTTGCTCAAACTCTGGATATAAAAAAGAGACCCATTTCGTCCTCGATAAGACAATAAAGAAATTCTTGGTTAAAGTGCCCTATTCTAGTATAATTGGTGCATTAATGTATTTGGCAAAATACAAGGTCAGATATTGCATTTGCTATTAATTTAGTTTCAAGATTTAGTTCAGAACCAACAGGAAAATATTGGAACGACATTAAACATCTTTTTCATTATCTTCATCGAACTACTGATATGAGATTATTATATTCGAGACACCCGCAACCAGGATTGGTTGGATACACAAATGCTAGATATTCATCTGACCCACATAAAGGATCTCAAACTGCATATCTTTTCACATTTGATGGTCCTTCTAAATCTTGGTGATCTACAAAATAAACTATTCCTGCCATTTCCTCAAATCATGTTGAGATACTCGCACTTCATAAGGCAAGTCGAGAACGTGTTTGGTTGAGGTCTCTGATTCAACATATTAAAGGAGAATGCAATCTTTCAACAAGTAAAAGCTGCCCTTCTCGAAGATAACGCTGCATGCATCGTCCAAATATAGACATGCTATATTAAGGGTGATAGAACCAAACATATCTCACCGAACTTATTCTTTACTGATGAGCTCCAAAAGAAATGTGAAATCGAGAGTTGTCATCTTTAGTCAAATAACATGAATAACATGAATTAAACAAACCACTAACAATTATTGTCCAAATTGTGCCACTAACAATTACTGTGCAAATAGTTCCACCAATAGTTATTGTGCAAATAGTAATGTGTGAATAATAACTGCGTACTAACTATATTTTTCTTATAAATAGGGCTTCATTCTAATTCATAATCATAATGAAATTAATAAAATTCTTTATAGTTTCTCTTTGTTATCTCCTATTATATTCTACTTATTATATTGTTGTTATTCTAGTAATTATTTTATAGCACGTTATCAACACGAAGCTCTACCATAATAACAAGGTATATGTACTTCAATTATTTTACTTCAATTCTTCAAAATTTTCAAAGGTATCCAATATATATTTGGTGAATCTAATATCTCATAAAAGATAAATAATTGAACTATGAACATGATAAATTGATGATGAACTAAAAGGAACCAATGCCCATATTTACAATTTTTTTTACATATTTTCCATTGCTGAACAAGAATACCATAACAATTTTGGACATTGGATTTTGTTGCTCATAAGAAAATACAAATGACCCCATTATCAAGGATTGGAAAAAACTCATCCACTTAGAAGTCCAATGGTTGCTTAAACTCTAGATATAGAAAAGGGACCCAATTCGTCCTCGATAAGACAATGAAGAAATCCTTGGTTCTAAAGTGCCCTATTTCAATATAATTGGTGCATTAATGTATTTGGCTAAATACAAGGTCAGATATTGCATTTGCTATTAATTTAGTTTCAAGATTTAGTTCAGAACCAACATGAAAATATTGGTATGACATTAAACATCTTTTTCGTTATTTTCGTGGAACTACTGATATGAGATTATTATATTCGAGACACCCGCAATCAGGATTGGTTGGATACACGGATTCTAGATATTTATCTGACCCACATAACGGATCTCAAATTGGATATCTTTTCACATTTGGTGGTCCTTCTACATCTTGGTGATCTACAAAATAAACTATTCCTGCCATTTTCTCAAATCATGTTGAGATACTCACACTTCATGAGGCAAGTCGAGAATGTGTTTTGTTGAGGTCTCTAATTCAACATATTAAAGGAGAATGCAATCTTTCAACAAGTAAAAGCTGCCCTTCTCGAAGATAACGCTGCATGTATCGTCCAAATATAGACATGCTATATTAAGGGTGATAGAACCAAGCATATCTCACTGAACTTCTTCTTTGCTGATGAGCTCCAAAAGAAAGATGAAATCGAGATTCGTCATCTTCGGTCAAATAAGAACCCTTGCTGATGTTTTTACAAAATCGTTACTTATTACCATATCTGAGAAACTAGTATGGAAGATTGACATGAGGCGACTCCATGATCATTGTTGATATGCCCACAAGAGGGGGATATATACGCATTGCATTATTTTTTCATTCATAGACGTTTTGTCCCACTGGATTTTTCTAGTAAGATTTTTAAAATGAATAAACAAAATATTGTACACTTTTTCCTTCATTAGGATTACCACTGGATTTTTTTCCTAGTAAGGTTTCAACAAGGCATACTCTTTTAGTGAATATCCAAGGAGAGTATGAAATATGGGATTGTGGATATTCACAATTCAAGCAAAAAACGGACACTCATACACAAACAAATGGTAGATAAATAAAAACTGTGAGAATAGTACTGTGTGAACAATATTAGAGATAGTTATAGTATAAAGAGTGCCACCCATAAATACTATACAAATAGTGACATGTGAATAGTAATTACATGATAATTCTATGTTTCTATAAATATGACTTCATTCTAGTTCAGAATTCATATTAAAATCAATATGGTTCTTTATAATTTATCTTCTTTCTAATAGTTATTTTTATTAAAAAATAATTGCAAACATCAGCATTTAAAGGAGCTTCCACCATTTCTGACCATATTTAAGGCGGTATTAAATATATTTATAAAAAATAAAAAAAATACGGTCTACTTTTAAAAAAGTAAAAGTGGATAACATGGTATGATAATTACCTAACAATAACTTCCAAGAAATTCCTTGAATAGTAACCCTAGGTTATGAGTTCATCACTATATAATCAACAAACCTAGGATTAGCCTTGCATTAGCTTTATATTGAACCCTCCTTACATCAGTATTAAATAAAAAGCTTTCCTTAAATAACAAACCATTTCATCAGTTGGACACAAAAACCACTAAGCTTTGTGTGCAAAACCCTCAGCATGAACTTTAAGTCCACGGAAACGTATTCACAAGCCATTTCAGGCCCTGAACTTGAACTTTATGAAACTACAAAACAGTTTCTAATGAATGATAATTATACATCTGATGTTTTTCCAGATCAGTTTAGCTCATGGGATGCCTCATTATATAACAATGGGTTAAACAATGATAGCCCTCTGGCGATGGAGAATTCTAGAAATTTGATCATGCATACCGATGAGTTGCATGTGGAGGAGAAGGATACAAGTAAGGAATTAGCAGCACCAAGTGGAGGACACGCTCCACAAGAATGGAAGCGATACAAGGGGGTGAGGAGGCGGCCATGGGGGAAGTTTGCAGCGGAGATGAGAGACCCGAATGAGAAAGGAGTAAGGATTTGGCTAGGAACATACAAGACAGCGGAGGATGCAGCGGTGGCTTATGATCAAGCAGCGTTTAGATTGCGCGGCTCGGGAGCTTTGCTTAATTTTCCACACGTGATTGGGCCCGATATAATGCAGCCAGTTAGAGTGAATCCAAGAAAGCGATCTGCCAAATCTGCATCTTCATTGGCAGAAAGTAGTCACTCCAAGAAGAGGAAGACCGAAGGATGCTCAGCTGAAGCAGAATAAATTAGTTGTTAATGTGTCATGCAGGCATGACTTGCTGATTTAGAACAAGAATAAGGTAAATCTCAGAAATGATTTTTATCATGAAGTAATCTTCCAATAACTTGAAGAAAATAATATCTAATTTTTGAAAGATGTGCATCCTTTCCAATTATGAAGTAATCTTCCAATTACTTTATGGAAGAGTAACTTATTATCTTTGCTTACAACAGTGTCAGATTTACTGTACCCCAGTGAGGGGATTTACTCAATCTAAATACTTGCTCAAGCTTAATATGAAGATGACATAGTTTTGCACTTCATTAAAATTTTTATTGAAGAAAATTATATAAATCTGGACAATATAATCATAACCACAATCTGTGTTTTCAATAGCTAAAAAGTTCTTGTCAAGGTCGAAGCTTTCTGTTTAAAACATGATGGGAGAGAAGTTGAAAAACAAGATTTTTCTATATTAGATTGGATGGTGGAGTAGGTAAGTCCACATCCTCCTATGGAGGTTAGGCTCTATATACCCCTTCATTTTAGTATTTTCTTTTGGTTTCAATAAAATCTCGAAGGGAAGCACCCCTCCTTTACCTTTAAAAAAAAAAAAAAAGTTGAAAAAAAAGATAAAAAGATATTTATATTATTCTTTGCCTCTCCCTCCTTCTTTTCCTCACAGGGAAAATAAAAATAAAAAGAAATTCCTCGCTCCACGATAGTTTCTTGATGCAATATAGATTTTGAAATCTCAAAGCCAATTTTTCGTGTTGTACACAAATTACTCTAGTAAGCTAATAATTTTTATTCGGAGACAAAGAAAATTGTCTGATTGTAATAAGCTTTCACTTGATATTAGTGAGGAAGGAAAACCACGCGAAATTAAAATTCAATAACGCAAAGGTTCAACCTTGGCTTGAAGTTTTCAGAGATTTCATAATGCCAAACGTAGCTACAAAGCTTTTTTTTTTCTGGTATATATAGTATATATTCACATTTCACAAGTAGTTTTCATATATATATATATATATATATATATATATATTGAATTGATACTTTATTTATTTATATATTTTCGTTGAGTTGACTTAAACCTAGCCATTTATTATACTAGATGGCACTAAAACTTGCACTGAACAATTTTTTGTGTTTCAGTTTATCCACAATTAGTTTCTCAAGTTACTTATGATGGTTTTTTTTTTTTGTAATAGCTTTAAATATTTTTAAACATTGCAATACATAAAACATGTAATAATGTAATCTATATCTTGTGTTTCATATTTAAAAAAGATCTAGAATTTATTATGTTGTTGAATTTAAGATATTTAAAAATTAGTTTACTTTGTGTTTAAAAAGAAAAGGCACATAGGAGTTGCAAAGAAGAAAAAGAAAGTATCACATAGGATTTGAAAGAAAAGAAAAATGCCATGTAAGCAAGATATTTTGTGTTTAAAAATTAGTTTACTTTGTGTTTAAAAGTTAATGGCATGTAAAATAGCTCTTTCTTAGACGTTTGAAAGCCCAAAAAGTCAAAAAAATAAAAAAAAACCCAAAAAATAAAAACTTCAATTTTTTTCAATCACTATACAATTAGCCCATTTTTAAAAAATATTAACAAACAAAATAAAAAGAAAAGCCCATTTATGATAAAAAAAACATTAACCTTTTAACTATAATTACAAAAATAAAAATGCTAAAAGCCTTAAAAAAAGAAAAGAGAGAGAAGAAGCTACTCATCTGTTCACGATCGAAAAGCTTCCGCCGATTAAAAAGTTGCGCCGATCAAAAAGTTTCACGTAAGTGAGCTCCTGATCTTGCTCTTTCTTTAAATTTGGCGTTGTTGCCTGTTATCTTTGTTTACCTTGTATTTATTGAGTGGCTTACATTTAATAGCCTTGGTCTTGGTTTTGTCTTTGTTTACTTTGTTTTTATTGAGTTGAACGACTGATGCTTAAAAGTTTTGGTCTTTAGTCTTTGTTTTTGTATGGTATTAAGTTACAATTAATCTTTTTATAAACTAAACTATTAAAGTCTAAATATTATTTTTCAATATCCAATTGCTTCGACGGTTAGGGACAAGTGAAGTATTGAACCACCTAGAAAAGTAATAAAAAATATATATTTATATCTATTCAAATGAAGCATTTTAACTAAAAACTGTTAATGGAAATATAATATATCAGATATCGTTTAATTTTAAATTTGTAACTGAATTGATACGATTCATGAATAAAAAAAATTATATTTCGATTCACGATACGGTTCACAATTCGCGAACTATGACCTCGATCACTCGTCACAAAATAGAACTGATCCCATGTTCAAATGTGTGGAAGAGCTATTACACGCACAACTAATACACTTCCCATAGAAAACGTTTTCAAAATTTGCATCTCAAAAAGGAGCTAGCTCCTAAAATGAACAAAAATCACCATCAATGACTAACTAATTTCTTATTAAGATCCTTCATGGTATCTAATAAGCTCAACATAATAGCAGTTTTATTTGTTTTCCTGTTTTCTTTGTGTTGTTCGAGGATGGATAAGCCAACTATGATTTTGCATCTTCAACTTTAGAATTCTATCTCTAGCCCTTGTAAAGTCAAATTATTATATACAATAATAATTCTTGCAAAAAGAAGATAAGAAGTGATGGTTTCAAGAAAATAGCATGAAAATAGAATGAAGGAAACTAAAAGTTTAAGTTGCATAAATTTTTCTAGAAACTAATGACAAACTGAGATGATGAGCATTGCTTTATTTAATATATACGCATCAAGGATGAAGTTATAATTATAGAAGCTAGGGTTTAGCCTAAAGTTGAAGCTATATTTGAGGTCCCATCTCATCTATTAATTTCTCATTTACAAAATCTTCCAAATATCAAATACACTAACGGAGAATGAAAATTTGAAACTTAGAGAATTCCTCAAGAAAAGGCTGACTTGTCTCCCATCTTGGAGATATAGGAAAATGAGTTAGGCACCGGTGCCACGCTATTATATCTTTAGAATACTCAGTTCTATCATAGAGAGTTCAACAACTATTTATGTTAGAATATACATTCGTCATATATTGAAAAATCATAAATTCTTAGACTTACTTAAAATTTTTGATTTTTTGATATGAGATAAATGTATATTCTAACAATTTTAGTTAGCTGGATGTTTTGTTATAAGTGCTTCTTCAAGTGGTAAAATTGTTGTACCTTGGAGACGGACCTTAAAACACTACCAAACACTTTTGGAAGAGGAATATGTCTTTAAGGGAGCGTTTGGTTCGCAAAATGTTATAAGGAATATGAAGTCTGGAATATGACATTCCCATGTTTGGTTCGTGGAATAAAAAAATATTCTTGAAAATGTCACATTCTTGGGAATATAATATTCCCATGATTTAGCGAATTTCTATTATCATGTGAGAGGGTGAGAATATCACATTCCCAACTCTTGGGAATAACTTTGAAAAAGTAAAAGACCCAAATACCCATTTTAGAAAATACAAAATTAAAATAAATACAATAAAATAATTAAAAAAATAAAATAAAAAAATAATAAATAAAAAATAAAAAATAAAATAAAATAAAGTAAAAAATAATAAAATAATAAAATAAAATAAAATAAAATAACTAAATAAATTAAAAATAAAACAAATTAAAAATAAAATAGAAAAAATAAATAAATAAAAAAAAAAATTAAAAAAAAAAATAAAATAAAAAAGAAAAATAAAATAAATAAAATAAATAAAATAAAATAAGATAAAATTAAAATTAAAATAAAATAAAATTAGTAAGAAAAAATAAAATAAAATTACACAAAATAATAGATTTAAGTTTTTAATTTTGAAGTGTCAAGTTAAAATTTATAAATTATAAAAATAAATTTACTTTGGTTGTATTAATACGTTAAATATTTTTTTACTTGCGTATTAGAAAAAGTATGCAAAATGTATCATTTTTTTTGCTAAGTAAATGCAAAATGTATCGTTGTTTGTACATTTTGTTTGATATTCTTATTTTTTTGAGTTAGGGACATTATTGAAAAATTGATTAACATTCCTAAGAATATTGAGTTAAACCAAACATAATAAAATAACATTCTTATGAACTTGACAAAATATTCTCAGAAATATTTTTAACAAGCCAAACACTTTTAACCAAATTCCCGGGAATAACATTCCTGGGAATAATATTCCCAGGAATGTCATTCTAGAGAATAAAAAATCTATCCGTGAACCAAACGCCCCCTAAGGGTTTAGTATCGAACATAGCCTCAGTCTAAACAGATTATGCAACAACGATTTTGTGTTAACTTTGCCTAAGCTTGTAAGTTCTAATTTTGCAGATTTTACTTTTGTTATACCGGTTCTAGATTTTGTTTTATTGGGCATTATTATAATGTTTGTTAAAATATACACTTGTCCTACATTGGAAAATCAGAAACCCCAAGACCGTCTTATAAGATTATGGGCTATCTCACCTGGCACCAATTGGTTTTAAGATGGAACTCTATGATTTTTAATACGGTATCAAAGTTGTGCCCTTTGTCTAGTTTTATTCACCCGCGTGTGACCCATTTCAAATCATGTGTTAATCTATCATGTGTGTTCAATCTTGCATATGTGACCCATCCCACATCTCAAAATTATATCCACATGTATTTAATCTTCCACGTGTTACCCATCTCAAATCAGGTCATACGTGTGGGCAACTGTTAGAATATACACTTGTCTCGCATCGAAAAAAATCATAATTTACTTCACTTAACATCAATTAATTTTAGGATGTAACCACAGTTATCATAACAATACTTACATAAAATTTTTGCATTATTCTTTGGTATTGTTTCTTGTTAATTATATTATGTTATGTCATCTCGCTAAAATATAATATTATTTGGCGTCATTTTGAAAGTTCGCATTTTCTATTTCATCGTTACTGTAACAAGATTTTGGAAAGTTATATTGTTTGGTCATAGAGAGCTTTCTGGTCTGTTACTTCCCAATGTACCAACTAATAAGGATAGCATGGACGAAAAAGTTTTTGGCTTTGGGTTCCAATTGATGCCCTCTATCTATTAGTCTTTTAAACAAACAATAAGGAACAGGTTGACTCTTTTATTGATATCTCAATAATTGAATAGTATAACAAATTTTTTTTTGTTGATATCACATTCTGAGAAATTATTGAGGATTCTATAATTAATGTCTATAATCTGATTTTTAATTTTTTTATTTATCAAAAATTTATAAACTAATCAAGATTCTATATTATCTAAAATATAATATTTAATTGTTATCTACAATCTAATTGATGTTATCCTGGAGTTTTTGTGCCCACCTATGTACTTCTCGTGCATGAAAAAATGATCTATCCATGATATATATTGAAAAATTTTCAAATTAAGAACCGTTCTTGTCCAAAAACCCTTCTTGAATACCATTATTAATTTGTTGAAAATAATAAATAATATAATAACCCTCCCTAACAACTCAAATTTTTAAATGAAGTGGTCACTTAACATGATTTTAAATCCTAGGTGCCAAAATGTCATATGTTCAAGACTCACCGCCACCCATTTAAAACACTAAAATTTTTCAAGTATAAAACTGAAAAATTAACAACGTTAAAACTGTCCAAGTGTAAGATTGAAAAACTAACTCCACCTACACTTGTGAGGGCGTGTTAATAAACCGATCTCTAACACTTTTAACAACTTAATTAACCTTTTATATGAGATAGTCGCTTAACATTATTATTAGGTATTGAATTTGTAATTGCTTGTGCAACCTTTGGCAACTTTCAGTATTTTTCTAGACCACGGCATTGTCAGAAGTCTACCTCCCTCTCGTATGTGTATATTTTGTCCAAAGAGTAGCATATTGTGGAATGGATGTTGCCGCTCCCTTTGAGGATATTTGTGAGTTGCTCAATAATCATAATTGGTGTGACCTCCTTGGACATATAAAACCTGTAATCTTCACCACCTCTCAAAAATATTGATACGTCTTTCGTAGGGAGAATTCAGAAATTTTTCTTAATAGGACTAAAATATATAAATTTTCAATTATATGAATATATATATTTTTTTCAGTAGGTTAATTAATTTTTTGACTCAAAACGCATAGAGACTAAGTACTTTTTTATTTATTTATAGAAATAATAGAATTTTTAAAGAGTCCCCATGGCACTTATGTACACCTGGTACTGCGTTTCCATCCTTTATACAGCTTGGACAAAAAGTGTCATGCCTCATTTTGTGTTTGCAAGTACGACTAGTATTAAAAACTTAAAAATAATTATATAAATCTTTAAATCTATTAACTCAAAATATGTAATTCAAGTTATTACATAAATTCATAATATTAATTAATAAACAATTTTCATATCATATCTCATACTAATAAGGGATATCACATTTGCCTTCAGCTAAGGGTCTAAGGTGCTCTGCAGGTGCATGGTCACTCAGCACCGACATTGGCTCTCTAAATATCAATCATATTGTCAAGCTCTTAGCCCAATCTCTTCAGTAAGTAGTGTTATACACATGAGAATAATTGTTGATATGAGAGTAATTTATTGGTTAGCATTGTTAATTTAAGTAATAATTTGAGTTAGTCATTTTAGTTTTGTAAATTTCCAGATTAAGATAGTAACTTTGAGCCCATAGTACTTTACAGGGTTGAGATTCTAGGCACAAAAAATGATTGTATCCCCAATAAGAAGGTGTTTGATTCACGAAATCTTATAGGATCCCTGCAAATATAAAGTATGCAATATGATATTCCTATGTTTTATTCACAAAATAAACAAAATATTCCTTAAAATACAATATTTTCATAAGTTGCTCAACTTTTATCTAAATTGTGGGGGTGAGAATCTCACATGCCCAAGTTGTGGGAATGTTTTAGATAAAATAAAATAAACAAGTACCCATCTTAACAAAAAAAATATATAATTAAAAACAATAAACTAAAATAATTCAATAAATACAAATAAATATGAAAATAAAATATAATAAACAGAATAGAGTAATAAAATAAGAAAGAAAATATAAAAATAAATAGAATATAAGTTATTAAATTTATAAAATAAAATAAAAAAGTAAAAAAAAACAAAATAATATAGATAAAAGTAGTAAATTGTTAATTTCAATTAAAATCTTATAAATTATTTAAAATTAGTTTTAAATGCAAAATTATAGATTATAGATTTTTAATTTTAAAATTCAAATTAAAAAAACAAAAAAATGAATAAAATAATTTTTAAATTTTAGGTTTTAATTTTCAAAAAAATATGTTTAAAATTTTAATTTTACATATTTAAAGTTTTAATTTAAATCTAAAATTTACAAATATAAAAATAAATTTGTTTCACTTTTATAAATATGTTAGACATTTTCTTGCGTATTGGCAAAAGAATACAAAGTGTATCATGACCTGACAAAAGTATACAAAGTGTATCATGATCTGTTTAGTTTTTGTGACATTTTTGTCTTTTTGAGGTAGCAGCATTGTTGAAACATTGCTCAAATTTTTAAAAAATATTGAATCTAAACAAACAAAACAATATAACCATTCTACGAATTTGACAAAATATTTCTAAAAATATTCTTAACATACCAAACAATTTAATCACAATTCGAAAATAACATTCTTGGGAATGTTATTTTCAAAATATATTTCTCAGAATGAAAAATATTTCTATGAACCAAACGCACCCTAAGAATGATAGATTCTCCCTATATTGGTGCATGTGAATTGTGCTTCGTGGGTTACTTTAAAACGTACAATACATTTTCCATTTGCGAACTATAGTTGTTTGCCAAGAACGTGACGAATGAAATATTACTTTCTAGACCGAATATAGTTCGAAATGGTTAATTATTTTTCTTACATTTTGGACGACAAATTAAGAAATTGGGATAAATAAAATGCTGAGTGGTCCTCATATTCATAGCTCAAAGTAGAGGGTGAACATCCCCAACTATACAACTATTTTGGAACTTAGTTAATTGATGCAGATCCACATATGGGTCATGAGATCAGTTTGAACTCTTAACTTTTTTATGAGGAAAAATTAAATGGCTAAATCTATGAAAGCGACGTATCCTTTTTTCTTAAGGTAGCGAAATATCTTGTCGGATAAGTTTCGACTCGTATGAAAGGTGTAATGATCTGGGCACTGACTCAGAGAGAGGCTCGGTGAAATAGACATGTTTGTAAAGATACAGACTACTTGCACCTAGACAGAAAGACTTTATGAAACTTCACTGTTCTCTGAGATTGCTTTGGACTTTAATTTTATTTAAGTGAGGTGTAAAATCATATAACATAATCAGCGAAACTCGAATTAGAAATTTCTTACATACACAGCGAGTTACATACCACTGGATCAAAGCCTTAGTGGTAAGGCGACGTATCCTTTAATCGGACTAATTAAACTCTACTTGCTCAAATTAAGAAACCAAAAGAAAAAATAAAAAATAAAAAAATAATTTTGGTATCCGTTCAACGAAGAGGCTGGCAGCTCAATTGAAGAAGAATTTGATAGCTTAACGTGAGGAGGAAGGAAGCTCAATTGACGAAGAATATGATCGGTTAACGTGAATGGAAAATCACGATGACCAAGACCTTATAGCCTTTTCTTTTCTTCTTTTTATTTTTTTTTATTTTTATTTTTTGGTCCGACACCATGAACGCCCAGAAATTTGGTTGGTCAATTTCTCTGCCTTGTGTATTGGTTTACATGCATATTTAAGATTTGGGTTATTTTGCTTCAGATCCCTTTATTTCTTATAAAAATGTGATTTAGACCCCAAACCTTTTTAAAACTGTGACATAGACCCTTCTGTTAAGAGATCAGTTAAACCAATCATTTAAATAAAGGTAAATAAGTCATTTATGACATTAATTATGCAGGTCCTCACCTTTTCTTTATTCTTTTGATAAAGTTAACTTTCTTTAGTCAAAATAATATTTCTTTTCTTCTTTTTCCAACGTTCAACCTACCTTTCCTTTACCTTTCCCTTCTTTTGGTTCTTTTTCATCTTTCTTATCTGTCTGCAAATTCCAACATCACCGATTCCTTTTGGCTTTGTTCCAACATTACCGGTTTCTCATCATCTGCTACACAAGCTAGAAATTCAAGTCAGCCATCATCATCTATTACGCAAGATATAAATGCAAGTCAACAGTCATCAGCCACTAAACGGTGTAATCCTTGGTAAAAAACATTTTTCTTGTATATCAATTTGTACGTTGGAGCATTTGGTTTCAATTTACAAATCCTATTTTAAATTTTCTTTTTTGGAATTTTCAGAATTTGTTGATGACAAAGATTAAGTGAAGAAGCTTTTTGGGAGTCTTGGAGTTGTTTTGGATTGTGTTTTGATAGTGTGTGGTTAATACTCATTTAGTATGTTTCTTGATAAATTGTTGCAAGAAAAAATTAGAATTTGTTGCAAGTATTTTAGTGTTGTTGATTAATGTTGCAATAAAATAATTCACTTTGGATTACTATTCAATTGGTTTGTTATATGCAGATTGAGAACAAATTAGAATTAAACTTTTTTGGATATTATATTTGCATATGTCCTGCTTGAGGGCAAAACTGTCAATTTATAAGTATTTAACAGAAAAACTAACACCTCCTTTACAGAAGGGGTCTATGTCTCAGTTTCAAAAAGGTTTGGGGTCTAGGCCACACTTTTATAAGAAGTGAAGGGGTCTGAAGCAAAATAACCCTTTAAGATTTGGATTCTCTCCAATTAGAGGGTAATTGGAGTATTATCTAATTAGCGTTTAAAAGAGTGATACATCACCTCCATTAACATTAAAGGGTCAGATTTACACCATTCAATACTTATTTATACTTAACGCCAGAACAAAATAATTTGTTCAATTTCATAGAAAAAGTTAACTTAAATATAGTAAAACCTCTTTAAATTAATAGTGTGGAGACCATCAAATTTTATTAATTTAGCAAGATATTAATGTATTGATAAATTAATAACTATTAATTAATGGAGATATTTTTAATTTTTTTGGCTTTATAATAAACATATTATGATTATGATGTCTTTTTTTGAAAAGTGATTTGTATTTTTTCGGTCCAATTTGAAAAGATAAGTAATGAGAATAGAAGATAAAATTTAATCTAGTAGGATTAGAACAAAATTTCTCTAATTTCGTATCCAAATGCTTGTAGGATTAGGGCGAGAACTAATTTCTCTAATCTTGTATTATCTCAATTCTTTCTCTTTAAATAATTAAATATGATATTCAACTAGATTTGAAGTTTAGTAAAAGACAAGCTACTCTTGATTTATATTTTAAGAAAACCTCATAGTCAATTTATTATGTATTTTTTAGCTAATTATTAATTTATGAAATATTTGGGTCACTAAAATACAAAGAGTTTTTTTTGAATGTATGATCTTATAATTTTATCGAATTTATTAATTTTTTACACTGGTCCCAAGTCAGGACCGGACATTTTTATTAATTAAAAGAGATTATTAATTTATCGAGTATTAATTTAAAGAGGTTCTACTGTACATATATACATGTATGAGTGCTTAAACCTTTAGTTCATACTTTAAGGGGGCTTTACTTGGAATGAAATAACAAAAATGGATTCATGAAGGTTTAATTGCTGAATCGCTTCCCAACAGTATGTTTCGGGTTCATTTAAATAATGAAGATCTAATTCTAGGTTATGTTTCAGGAAAGATTTGACGTAGTGTTCGAATTTGATGGGTATTTAACTCGATTATAAACCAGTTTACAAAACCCATGAGATATCTGTCAGGATTTGGTTTCTGTAAGTGGCTACGATGGATAGTCTGATCGAATTTGGTAATAACAATTAGAAAATACATGAAACCTTTAATTCGATTACTAATTTTAGTAAAAAACAAATTAATAAAAATTACTAATATATTTATGTACATACACATAAATATAATGTTATTTCATATTGCTTGCGATAGTATGATAACTTCTTAGTAGAAAGATTTTGTTAAATACTTCTATTATATTTAGATTGATTGAAGCTTTTTTGTTATGGAAAAAAAGATATTTATTAATTTTAGTTTTATTGAGATTGGCCATTTATTTATGAACGAATATCACACTATGTTATTTTTGAAATTTAGATGAGAGCCAACTTTGTTTATTGTTTTTTTTTTTTGGCTCTCCTTGGATTTTTTTTTCTTTAATGAGGTGTTGAGAATTAATAGATCCACTTGCTTTTAGCAAAAAATTTTAAAAAATAAAAAATAACACACTATGTTCTTTGTATTGGACTTTGTCATCTTTTCTTTCATTAAATTGCTTTCATTTTATTTTTTAGATCTTCTTAACATTTAAATTTTATTTTTATAATTTAAATTTTAAATGTGTATTTATTTTAACTTCTTCTAAAATATTTTTAGGCTATTTTTTAAAAAATATTTATTCACTAAAGGGTAGGGTCGGGCACCAACGGGTTTTAAAGTTCAAGTTTGGAAGTATAATTTATACCATTTATCCATTATGATTTTGGAAAAAAATAATTTGAATGGGTCCGGATTCGGGTTTTCAAATTTTAGCGGGTATTCAACCTATATATATATATATATGTATGTATGTATGTATGTATCCAATAATGTATAAACATAAAAGTATAAATTTCGTAACCAAATAAATTCTCTAGAAAATTTCGCATGAAAAAGTTAAAATTTCATAAATCAATTTGTAAAAGTCTACATTTTCAATATAAAAATCAATTTTTTATAAAAATAAAAACTTTGTAATTCAAGTCGTAAATAAAAGTCAGTATTTTGGTGTAGTAAATATGATGTTTTATTTTAAGTGGGTGTGACTGTTAATTTTTTATATCTATTTTTATTTTTATTTTTATTTTTTATGAGAGATCCAAAACTAGGTCATTTTGTCCAAGTATAAGTAACTAGTAAGGTGGCATAAATCTAACCATCTATTTATGTGAAAGTAATGTGTCAATCCCTTTTAAAGAGTAATAATGAGAGGATCCTCTAATTATCCCCTATTTAGAAAGAATCTAAATCCGCATATTTATATACAAGAATTCACTGAATCAATCCCATCATCTCGGCCTAAATATATTACAATGATTTCATCAAAGCTAATGAATTACTTGACACCAAAATACAATCTAAACAATTGCATCCGATACCTATTTGTTTTAGAATAAAAGGACATATTTTTTAACAATATATGTATAATAGAGTGAATTGCTTGCAGCCCCTCTGTGTTTTGGTCGAAATACTCATTCATCCCCTGTGTTTTTAAAATAGGCTTCTTACCCCCCTGTGATTTTCGGAATGTAGCTGACCGCCCCCCTCCGTTAGAAAAATCGTTTAATTTAACAGCAATTGTAACACACGCGCTTAAAATGCGATTTTTTTATGTTTTTGGTTAAAATAAATTCTTTGTTGGACAAAAATACCCTTTTAGTAAATTGCTTGCCGCCCCCCTGTGTTTTTCCTGAAATACTCATTCACCCCCTGTGTTTTTAAAATAGGCTCATTACCCCCCTGTGTTTTTTCGATTTTAACTTTATGTAAGGGTATAACGATCAATTAACTAATTTTGTAACGTTTGCTAACGGAATAAGCGATTTTGGGTGCGTCAGCTTAATCGATAAAAACACAGGGGGATAATGAGCCTATTTTAAAAATACAGGAAGTGAATGAGTATTTCGGGCAAAACATAGGGGGACAGCAAACAATTCACTCTATGTATAATATGTACACAAGAAAAGTACTTTTAGAAGTTTTGCATGATTCCTTTTCAATTAATGGCCAAGACAATCGTATGAGCTGGAACACCATTTTCCTTCAGAAAGTTGTTGCTGGCATGCTGTGTCTATCTTGTGTAAACTAATAAATTGCAACATATTCCATCTCAACCCGTCAAATTCTATGAGTCAATTTTTCGGTCTCAGCAGAAATATTAAAAGACAATAAAATAAGTCGACGTCAATCTAAAAGACGGTGCGACAAAACAAAGAAAAACCAAAAAGGTAAGTGACGTGTCTGCTCCAAACAACCCATCCTGACATCGTTGGTTCCCACTTCTGGAAATGTATCATTTAATTCCACATGCTAATTGAATATATTAGTATATTCCCTGGAAAGAAAGACGAAACTTTTTTTGGTCGAACACTTGATCAGGACTAGGTGGTATTATAAGTCAATTATGACAAAATGGTGTTGCTTACAGGTTGGTTAAACATTTATTGACAGTGTTGTAGCAGCCATACCAGGATATGTAAACATTGAAAGTTGAATGAAACTTCTTTTTGCTGTGCATTCTGTATAATAAATTGATGAAGATACAATGGAAACGAGGTCGATTCATAGAATTCTTAAATAAACGAAATGACGGCGTCACATGTACATTTAATATAATTGGTTTATGCGAAGCTTTCCTTATCCTCGAAGTCTCCTTGTCACATTGCAAAATCTGCCTAAACGATGGTGACATATCGGTCGTGAGTCTAAAAAAATTATCTTTATGAGGCATTTAGTCTAATAGTATGTTTTGAGAAAAGATTGCAATGTTAAATTTTTGTAGTTACATCCTTAGATATGAGTTGTAAGATTAAGATTTTTTTTGAATTAAAATAATCATAAAAAAAGATTATCTTTAAAGTAAGTAATCTTCAGCAGAACGTTGCCTCTCTCTTTCTCATGTACATAAACCCAGCAGAACAATTAAACTCTATTGTTGAAACTCTAACACAATCCGAACTCGGCGAAGCTATACAAGTACGTAGCAAAGTTTTCTTGCTTATGGCATGGATGAATTTTTCAGTTTTTTTTCTTTGTGTTGTAAAATGCTTATATATATGTGTTCTATTAATGAATAAAAGTGTAAATTAATTAGCAAAAATTAAATATAGTGACGATTATATTCTTATATAAAGTATATATATCTATGGAGTTTCAACCCAACAATGAGGAAAGAAAGATGGAAAAAATTGAACACTGCAGACATCAACAGGTCATCAATCTGATCTTCATCTTCAATAGGTGTACAACACAATCGTCGTCATCGTTGATTATTCTAAAAATTCGTATCCAATTCTGCCACATGTACAATCATTATACGACCAATTCTTGTATACTAATCTTGGTTTTTAATTTTTTTGAATTAGAAGTTTGGGTAAAAAGCATAGGACCCCCTTGTCATTTTATTCATGTGTACGTTTGCCCCTTGTGTTTTGTAAAATGCACGAAACCCCCCTATGGTCGATGAAATGGTGCAGACGCCCCCTAATGTTAACATCTGTTAATTTTTTAATGACACTATTTAAAATGACATATATGCTCTTTTAAATAAGAAACTAATCCAAAAAAAAAGGGTAAATTGGCACAGGACCCCCCTGTGGTTTTTCTCATGTGCACGTTTACCCCCTATGGTTTATAAAAAGGTGCACACGTCCACCATCTGTTAGAAAAACCGTCCAAATTAACAGCTCGTGTAGTACATGCGCGGATTTTGAGATGCTGCGAGTTTTTTTATTGTTAGCTTAAAATAATAATTTTATGGACGAAATTACCCTTACCTTAAATTCACAATTGTAAATAAAATTTTTGAGGTGCTGATGTGCATGGTCACGTGGTGTTGGTGCTAGTAGGGAAATGTGCTTTTGTGGTATTGGTGAGGGGTTGAGGGGCTAATGGGGGTGTAGGATGTTGGCGGCGGTTTTAGGGGTACTGGTATGGTGTTGGTGGACGTTTGTAGAGATAGTGGTGGTAGGTAGTAGGGAGTGGGGTGACGGGTGACTGGTGCTAGTGGGTTGGTAGGGCTGATTTTTTTTTAGACTAGTTTTTTTTATTTAAAAGTGCATATACGTCATTTTAAATAGTGTTGTTAAAAAATTAACAAATGTTAATCTTAGGGAGGCGTATTCACCATTTCATTAACCACAGAGGGTTTCGTGCACTTTACAAAATACAGGAGGCAAATGTGCACATGAGTAAAACCACATAGGGATCCTGTGTTGTTTATCCCAAAAAAAAACTTGCAGTATCTCAAAATATGCGCGTGTGCTACAGTCGCTGTTAAGTTGGACGGTTTTTCTAACAAAAGGGGAACGCTTGTACCTTTTCATAAACCATAAGGGGCAAACGTGTACTTTACAAAACACAGGGATAAATGTACACATGAGTAAAACCTGTTAGGGCAAATATGCTTAAGAGGGGAGGGAGGGTGAATTAAGTATATACCCAATTACTACCAACTAAAATTCTCAATATAAATAATTGAAGTTTAAACAAACAAATTATCAAACACGTAGAGGGCACACAAAATGAAAGCAAAGGAAGTAAAATGGATAGAAGACACAACGATTTAGGGTGGTTCGCTAATCTAATTCACCACCTAAGATCACCTTCCCTTAGGATTTCTACTTGCTCCACTAGTAGTGCTCTTTCACAAGTTGGTGAAGTACAAACCAACAATACAAGTCATCTTAACTCCACAAGAGTAGTACAAGCCTCTTCACTTCTTTGAGTTCACAAAGAAGATTTCAAACACTCTCCATACAATGATTCTCTCAAAGCTATAGAAGTGTTTATCTCACAACAAGGATGTAATAAATGATGGGTACAATAAACTCTCTTTAAGAGTGAATGGATACAATTTAAAGCTCTCTTGAATGCTCAATGATTTGCAAGTTAAAGCTCAAATAATTTTTGTAAGCAATGTGTTTTTTATGATATAAAAGGTATAAAACAATTGCTTGTAGTTGGAAGAGGTCAGTTTTATAAATGGTGTATTTGAAAATATATAGAAACCTTTTCCAACGGATTTCTAACAGCTATATTTTTCAAAAGTTGGTTGATAGGTCGGTTGATGGCCTCACCTGGATTCCTCGACCGACATGGTTTGGAAGAGCCAGTTGAGTGATGCTGATTGAGTAGCTCGCCCGGCTTTCTTCGACCGACATGCTGTTGAAAAACTGGTTGAGTAATGCCGGTTGAGGGACTCGACCAGCATTGCTTGACAGGCTTGTATTACTTTGACAAGCCAAGCAACACCATTTAAAAAACTTTTCATGTTCAAGAACATGTTCAATATTTCTTGAAAGAAACTTTTCAATAAATCATTTTTGACTTTCAAAATGATTTTCTCAAGTCAACTTTAAATAGCTTTTTCAAGGGAAGACATTTTTTAGCTTTACCGAGCATTTCAAAGTCTTATTCGATAAACAATTAATTGGTACCCCTTATGTTGCCATTTTTCCTTTCTTGTGACTCCTACTTCATTCTTTAGTCTTCATTAGTGAGATCTTCAATGTTGCCTCTTCAAGATCTTCCTTGGTGCATATGAATGATTCTCACTTTGCTTGAACAAAGCACCTTTGACTTTCTTCTTTTACAAAAATCTCATGAAGCAAAATATTTGTCAATAATCAAATATTCATTTAAGATTGAGTTATCATCAAAATTATAGATGAAGCCCTTTTAGGCTAACAATCTCTTCCTTTTTGATGATAACAAAATCTTAATCAAAGTAAGCATCACTTTTGAAGTAAACTCCCCCTTACTATGTGCATTACTTCAAATGTGATTCTATACTCATCAACAATAATTATAATCTATAGAATGTATAGATCACCTCATACATCGCATTACCAATAAGTAATGTGTCAACAATAAGTATCAACAATAATACCAATTTATCCCCCTTTGACATCATAAAAAACAATGAAAGCATATAGGCAATAAGAGAATATGAAACCAAGATAGTATCAATGTACGCACATAAGAAAAGATCAACTAAAAAAAGATTAGCAAATCTAATGTTAACATCATGCAGTAAAGAATGAAAGTGGATTTTGTTTTGAAATTTGAACTAACAAAAGATTGAAAAATGTGGCAAAGTGTAGGTAAAGCGATCACTCCTACTTCTCATCTTCTCCCTCCTCATCATCAAGCTCATCTCTGTAATCTTCATACTTAGGTTAAGGTGGAACTGCATGGGGCGGCGCCATGGGAGGAATTCCTTCATTCTCTGTAATCCATGTGGTATGACCGTCAACCCATATATTCAAATTTTTTACCTGAAGACGAACCATAGCCATGTCTCATTTTGTAGTTTCACCCAACTGGTTGATTTGTTTTCGCAAGGATTTGCACCAACTGTTTATCTTAGATTCATTGAATTCATCAAACCTGTCCTCATTTCAGCCATAGCAGCAATAATGCGATCTATGTCAGTCATTGAAACATCTTGAGAGATAAAGAGAGGTACACTAGAACTAGAGCCAATTCCCCGTTGTCCTTCCTCAGCATGTGCTCAGATTTTTTTGATTTGGCAATAGTTTCCTGTAATTGTTCTTCTTTAGCCATCATGAGATCATCATCAAAATCATGTTCAACTACATCACTTCCATGAGCTTCTTCAGTCACTGTTTTCTTACCTTTAGAAAATTGGGCCAAAACTTTTTGTTGAGTGACCAATGGCAATGTCTCTAATTGTGCCCACCTAAAAATTCTATCATGATAGATAAAAAGACCCATTCTCTTTAGGGCAGCATTGTCTAACCTCCAACCGGGATGAAACGACCTTTTGAAACCTCTCAATGGAATATTAAAATGCTAAAAAATGCGAGTCATAGCCATTCCATAGGGAAGACTTTTAGCTTAAGTAGTAGCATGCCATATGTGACAAATCATTAAGTGAGGTAGGTTAATGTGTTGACGTGTGTTAAGCAAAAACATGATAAACCCATCACATTTATTAATTCTCCTAGCATTTGTCACACTATGCATAATAAGATCATTTGTTATATGCTGCAAAAGATAATTTCTACCATTGACTCCATGATTATCATGAGTGACGTCGTAAAAGGTTTGATCAATACCTTCATATAGCATATCACACAAATCAATTTTCTCAGTATCTAACATAGTTGGCCATTCTTTAGTAATGTAAAAAGCAACGACCCTGATGCAGTATATCAAAAAGGTCTTGTAACAAAGCTTCAGTGATATGAATATTGACACCACCTACTGTACCAATTAAGCAATAAACACTACTTGTTCCCTCACGCAATGTAGCATAAAACTCTTTTACCATATCATCATACACATCATATGACAAATGTATAAATTGATTCCAACCTTGGTTTTCTAACATCTCAACAATATTAGTAGTAACAAAATCCTTATGCTCAACAACTTTTCCTGGAAGAACTTTCTTACGATAGATTTGAGTATTACTTGTCTTAAGAGGAAGTGCTTGAGGAGGTAGAGAGGGAACACCAGTTCTTCCCCTTTTATGTCTTTGCCCTTGAGATCTTGTATCAACCATTGTTATTTTTGAAAATAAAAGCAAGTTTTTGAAATAATACGAAGCGAGTAAGAGTTCTACCAATTCAATTTTGAGTTTAATCGGTGAAAAAATGAAAGAGTTGATAGAAAAATTATGATTTGTGAGGGTTTTGAGATAGAAAAGTTGTGAAAATTGTGAGATTTTGGGGTTAAAAATTCTTGATTTCCCATCAAAACCTGTAAAGTCGGGCGATAGGTAGGGCAAGTAGGTCACCTGGCTTGCCTTGATCGACTTTTCCAGAGAGTTGTCTACGAATGTCAAGCGATGTACGGTTAAGGCCCTCAACCGGCTTCTTTCGCCTGGCTTTTCTAATGAAGCCTAGGGGTATTTTAATCATATTTTTGCATGCCCAACTCTCTTCCAATAGCATAAAATTAATTTTCATGTAATGGTTTTATAAAAATATCCGTTAATTGATGCAATGAATCAACAAATTCAAGTTCAGTGTCACATTTTTGCACATGATCACGTAAAAAATGGTGTCTAATCTTAATGTGTTTAGTTCTAGAATATTGAATGAGATTCTTAGAGAGATTAATAGTACTAGTACTATCACATTTAATAGGCACATGATCATATTATAACCCAAAATCAAGTAAAGTTTGTTTTATCCATAAAATTTGAGCAACACAATTACCTATGGCCACATATTCGGCTTCTGCCGTGGAAAGTGCAACACAATTTTGTTTCTTACTAGATCAAGAAACTAGTGAGTGTCCTAAAAATTGATAACTTTCACTTGTACTTTTTTTTTTAATCTAGTTTACAACCTGTGAAATCGGTATTCGAATATCTTATTAATTTGAAAGATGTCCCTTTAGGATACAATAAACCCAAGTCCCATATGCCCTTAAGATATCTAAAGATTTGTTTTAAGGAACTTAAGTGTAATTCCTTACGACATGATTGAAAACGAGTACATAAGCATACGACAAACATAATATCAGGTCTAGAGGTGGTTAAATAGAAAAAACTTCCGGTTATACCTCTATATTTTTTTCTCATCAACCGATTTACCTTGTTCATGCTTGTCAAGCTTGGTTGATGTTCCCATTGGTGTGTCAATCTCTTTAGCACTTTCAAGCCCAAACTTCTTGATGAGTTCCCTTGCGTACTTAACTTGATTTATGAAAATGCCCTCATTTGTTTGCTTGATTTGAAGTCCAAGGAAGAAATTCGATACTCCCATCATACTCATTTCAAACTCGTTGTGCATACATTTAGAAAAGTGCTCACAAAAAGACTCATTAGTAGCATGTTGGGTGTTTAATTTGCATATTATTTCAACACCCTTTTTACTTAATATTTGTTAATTATCGAGTAATCTAGGAAAAATCTTATGGGTTTTGCATTTGTTTTGTGACGTATGCGATTTCTATAAGCAAGTCCGAGTTTCGAAGCAAAGGTGGATAAAATTGCCAAGGATTAACGCATACTCAACCTGAGAAGCATTGGAGTTGAAATTAATAGCTGCGCAGTCATAGCGCAACTGCGCTACATCATAGGAAATTAAAAGGGTTATTTTTGTAATATGGAAAGAAAAGAAAGAAACCCTTAGGGATAAAAGAACACAAACGTGAGAAACAAGGGGTGGTTGGTTTTTGGGAGCAAAAGCAACATACCAGAGAAGAGAAAAACTTGAGAGATTGAAGCTGAAGATGAAAGATCACCTTGGAGACAGATTTTGACAACGATTCTTCTTCAAATCCCTAGTTTTTCTCTTTCTCTCATTATGAACTTTATTCAACTTTGAAGTTTTATTGCTTTCATTATTATGTTCTAAATTATTTTTCTAGGTAGTCGAATTATGAATGCTTGGATTCTTTTGATTTAATTGATTGATGAACTATTCCAATTCTAATTCTATGTTGAGTATTTCATTCTAAATTTAATACTTGTGATTATCTGACCAACAATTGAATGATTTGTGGTTTGGTTTGAGACTGAGAAGTGATAATCGAATTAGACCACGTTTGAAATACTATTAAATCGTCATAAGATAGAGATATTTATGAGATCTAGTGCAACACTTGAATTTCTAGGGTTTAATGAGTTCCATAAGTTCACAATTATCACAGAAATGTAGGTAGTTTGCTTATAAGGATATGTTGTTGATGTTTGAGAAAGATTAATAACCATATTAGTGAAATTGCTGGCGATATAGGGAATAGACATCAATTGAATTTAATCAATAGATTCAAGTAGGATTAATCTTGGTGAAGTCGGAAACCCTAGAACATTTTAATTATTGATTTATCATCTTTTGTTGATTTTATAATTGCCTAAATTGTTATTTTTATAAGTTTCGTAGTTTTTAATTTTTATGGACGATCTCTCAATTCTTGGGTGTCCAAATAAAATTATAGCTAAACTAATTTTGGTATTTAGTAATCACGATCCTCGTGGGAACGATCTCTACTTATTACTTTATTACTTGTTGATGATACATATACTTGCATTGGATTTTGCACAACATGGCACCAAAAATAATGTCATCAACATATATTTGCACAAGTAAAATATCTTAACCTTTTCTTTTAACAAATAAGGTTGAATCTAATTTTTCTCTATTAAATTCATTTCAAGAAGATATCTATTTAGTCAATCATACCATGCCTTTGGAGCTTGTTTTAATCCATAAATAGCTTTTTAAAGTTTAAAAACATGATTAGATGAATTTGGATCCTCAAATCTAGGAGGTTGTTTCACATATACTTCTTTTTGAAGAAATTCATTAAAAAGATACTTTTGACATCTATTTGAAATAATTTAAAATTTATAAAATATGCAAAAGCAAGAAGCATTCAAATAGACTCTAATCTAGCCACATGCGCAAATGTTTCATCATAATTTATTCCTTCTTCTTGATTATAACCTTGAGTAACTAATCTTGCCTTATTTCTAGTTACTACTCCAGATTCATCTAGTTTGTTTCTGAAAACCCATTTAGTACCAATTACCGGATAGTCATTTGGCCTTTCAACAAGTTTCCAAACTTTGTTTGTTTCAAATTGATTAAGCTTTTCTTTCATAGCCATTATCCAATTATCATGCAATAAGGCTTCTTTTACATTTTTAGGCTCAATTTGAAAAAGAAATGCAATGTGTTCAAGTTAGAGCGAGTTCTTATACCTTTGGATGGAACACCAAGGATTTGATCATTTGGGTGATCTTTCACAAACTTCTAACACCTTGGTAAGTCTTGGTTGGTTGAAATGGGTTGAACATTTGATGTTGGTTGATCCCTTACATTCGATGTTGGTTGGTCTCCTTCATTTGATGTATTCTTTGGATCACTTGGAGATGCCTCATTTACTTGATTTGATGTGATAGGTTGATTTTGAGTCTCAACTTGTTGGATACCTATATTATCATCATCCTTTCTTGACACAAAGGGATTAGCTTTGATCGCTACTCGGTCAGTATATAAAATATGTACAAAATTGAACCAAGATTTAAAACCCGCAAATACACGGATCAATGTAGTGTAGTGTGCTTGAGTACGAAGTCGAATCCATATGGAGGCTCCTAAGTTAGTTTGTGAAAAAGTGCATGAGAGTGTTCAACTGAAAATGTGGCAATTTGTGAGTTGGAGTGTCGTGACACTAAAGTAAACTAAGATAAAGTTCAGTTTTTTCAAATTCAGGAGAAAAGATCAAGGGGTCGGGTATGTAATGAGGCAATTAATCTAGGCTTAGGTTCAAAATTCTTTGATTCAATGCTCGGATTATGCTACAAGCTATCGCAGTTATTTTCCTAAGTCTAATTAAGTTTCGGTCACTTAATTATAGGTGTCGTTCTACCCTTGAGTTAGTTATCAAGGCGAAATATAGAACTGTCCTTGTAATTTAAAGTGACCGAGCAAATTAACTAAACTAAGCAATTAACAATTTTCACAAGTATAAATTATGGTATAACCTATAACTTCATGGAAACTATGGTACAACTGATAGATTCACTGTTAAAGCTCGAAAATATGACACCAAAATAAAGCAATCATAACATTAACTACAAGTATAATGAATATGAAAGACAATAATATATTGAATAACAAAGGCCATGTATTGCATTGAAATCAAATTATCTGAATCCGGGACCGTAAATTAAAAGACCGTCATTACAATATCCTCCCCTAAATAATTGATCTTCTCAAACATTAAAGATAAATATGAGTTACATAAATAAAAGAAAGTGAAGAAAGGTTTCCCCATTTAGATGAACACATATTTTTGAATACTGGGTTTGAGCAGAAGTTCCATGGGCGTAGCTACCGGGATTTTTCTCCGGTCAAAATGCACAAAACGTTTCCCCGCTACGTAACTACTTGGAAAGAATTTCTCCCATGTTTGGCAAAATAAAATTACAAATATTCTAATCTAATCCAAAACTAGCCTAACAAGAATTGAATGAAAACTGCTAACTAAAACTTAATTTCTCCCGTGTTTGGACCCCCCTTTTTTAATTGGACCAAAGAGGGTTCCAATAAATTGCTTGGATTGTCGTGGTCCAATAGATGGCCATGACAATCCAAACCAATGACAAGTTTGGGCGGCCATTAAATTGGCCGCCTAAACTTGGCCACGATTTGGGATTTGGGCAGAATGGGCGGTGCCCATGTGGCCTTTGTGTGCTTGGCAGCCATGTGGCCCAATCATGGGCCACGAAGGGGGGGTGGTGGCCGCCTACGGCACATGCCAGGTTTGCTATTGTGTTGTTGACTGGGTTGTTTGGTGCTGACTGTGTAGGCCCGATTCGAACAATTTTCTGAAATGGGCTTTTCTGGCTAAGTTCGATGTCTTGGGCTTGATTTTGGGCTCGGTTTGGATCAATTCTTTTTTTTTACAAGCTTCATTTTGCCACCGATTCTCGAATTTTTCCTGTTCTTCAAGTCCTTGACTTGCAATTTGAATTGTGTTTTGAGCTCGGTTCCCTCACTTTCACAAGCAACCTACATTGCATCCAAAGTCCATTAAAAGTGGTATTTTATACCTCGAATTAAGATGCAAATGTAATACAAAAATAAAAATTTAGGTACTACAATTGTAGATATATCAACATTCCCATGTCTAAACCTTACTTGTCCTTAAGCAAGACTGCTTCCAAAGTTCACCTTTTATTATTTGATCCGTGTGAAAAAAGTGATTGGTCATTATCTTTGATCTTCTAATCATGAAATGTGATTTTTTCTTTTTACTGCTGTTGTAAGCAACTATTCTTTTGTATATAGAACTAGGCAAGCTGATGCTATTGAGTTTTTCTCATGTACTGCACCTCTGTCTTTGACAAAGCAGAGAAATATAAACTGTGCTTCAACTTGCGATAAACGCTACGAACAAGAAAGAAGTGTTGGGTTATTATTATTAATAACTTAATATGGGCTTACAAATCATTCACAATTATATTTGGACTTCTATTCTAATTAGGATAATTAAGTGATCCAATATAGTTGATCCTAATTAACATCTTATAACGTATGGCCTTTGTAATGTGTTGTACCAATAATAGGGAATCTAACTAGAGTTAATGGGTCTCTAGTTAAGTTGCCTATATAACATGGGATTGGTCCCCAAGGCCACACCTAATTTCTCTAGTCTTCAATCCCATAATTGAGAGACATCAAGTAAGAGAGAAGTGTGAGCTTGTATAAGACCTTTTCCCGAATCATATTCATCTCGTCGTCATGGATTCGGGTATGCCATTCTTATCATTTCATTATGTAATCTTGATAATCTAAACGAAACATGAAATTAAATCTAGATCCGTAGATCTAATCTCACAAGGCATAAATTTCAGATTTAGATCTAACAAGTATTTAATTTATAGATCTAGATCTAACAAGTGGTATCAGAGCCACCTTCGTATTAGATTATTAGGATTGATTTGGTTTGAGAATGTTTTTAGATCTTAGATCTATGAAGTTTATGATTTATGATCTTTAGATCTATACATGATTTACATGATTGATTTGGTTTGAGAATGGTTTTAGATCTTAGATCTATGAAGTTTATAATTTATGATCTTTAGATTTATACATGGTTGATGCATAGATTTAGTATGAAATTCGAATGTACTGTTTTGATTGTCAACGGTTATATCATTATATTCGGTAGAATTTGATACAAATATGCTATCTTGGTCTGGTGGTTAACAGCATGTAATTTTGTCTTGAGGTCCTGGGTTCGATTCTTGCTAGTCTGAAATTGTTGTTTTTCTATGACGTGATACCAAAGGGTTTATATTATTAAGCTTGCGTTTTTATGCCAATAGTTGAAGCAGTCACAGCGGTTAGAAGCTTGAAATGGATCTTGAGGTCTTAGGTTCGTTCCCCAACTATGTGATAGTTCTTTTAGTTTTAATTTTGAAACTAAAGACTAAAATAATAGCTTACATAATGCGGGTATACAGCAAGATTCGAACACAAGACCTTCTGCCTAATAATGGAACTCTTATCCAGCTGGACTAGGCCCTTCGTTGTGTCAATATCGGACCATCAAATATACACATAGCTATTTGGTTCCAACCGAATATTAAGGAAAATGAAATCAAGCAGAAGCCTCTACTGTGATTTGAACACACGTCGTTCTTAATGAAATTAGAGCATCTGACTAGCAACGTCACACTTATTCTTGTGTTTAAATTGGACCATCAAATATATACATAGATATTTGGTTGCAACAGAAAATTAAGGTTTTAATTTTATTTTTCTACCCTTATGTCTTTTGTGCAAGTTAATTGTTTTAATTATAACTTGACATTGTGGATGTTTGGATGGATCATGGACTTATAGACGAATGGTTGAATGATTGTAATAATATTTTTTCATTCATTTAGTTTGTAATTGAGACATAAGTCTCATTTTTATATTTCTTGCAAGAGTGTGATTTGTAGTGAGACATATGATATAATAATTATAAAATCTACCTTGCAAGCGGTACAAGATCAATCAAGGAGTTGATGAACTTGGAGGTGTTGAAGATTTTTGAAGTATTTGCTTAAGTTTTGTGATTGATCCAATTTATATGGCTCGGATTTGATCAACCACTAAGTCCATGATCCACCAAGTTTATGTTGTTGCATATATGTTTATTTAGTTATCTTATATGTGATGCATGCTAAATGGACTAATGTGCAAAATGAGATTTGATAATTGATTTCAAATTTTGAACTTGCTTCTTTTATCTAAAAATAAATTGATTGAAGCTTAATGTTGCCAAAGTAACCTCTTTTGCGTAGATTGGTTTATTTTGAGATAATAAGATGTGTGTGTTTGTTGTTTATGCAATTAATGATCGGCCCAAAGGAAGGTCATTGATTGGCCAAATAGCAAACACACTTGTGGAAATAAATGTGTGATAATTATAAAATTTCTATGTGGACAACACGTCGGCCCAAAGGAAGGCTGTTGTTTGACCGGATTTATTATCAACATTTAATTTTTACATGGAGAGTACCACTTACAAGTTAATGATCAGCCCAAAGGAAGGTCATTGATGTTGTGCTAGGTATCTTATTTAATGGGCCCATCACTACAGTTGTATTAAAAAACAAAAAATTATGTCTTGCATTTACATGTTTATTTGGTTTTAACTTGTATATGTGTCTTGACATAAATTTTATTTGTGAGCTTATGTTATTTATTTGTTCTCTATATGGATTCAGTTACTGCTACTGCTGCTAATATTACTGCCAACATAAACCCAATCCCTGTGCTTAACGGCACAAACTTTAAGAATTGGAAAGAGAACGTTCAGTTGGTTCTCGGCTGCATGGATTTAGATTATGCATTAAGAAAAGAACAACCTGCTTCTCTTACGGAGTCAAGTTCCACTAAGGAAAAAGGGAACTTTGAGAAGTGGGATCGTTCCAATCGCATTAGTCTAATGATGCTAAAGCGCAGCGTTCCAGATGCATTCAGGGGCGGTATGCCCGATGAGGTAACTGCTAAATGTTTCCTTCAAGAAATTGAAAAACGTTTTGCAAAGAACGAAAAGGCTGAGACAAGCAAGCTTTTAGCTGACCTTGTCCAGATAAGGTATAAAGGAAAAGGAAACATAAGGGAGTACATTATGGAGATGTTTAATATCGCTTCAAAACTTAAGGCATTAAAGTTAGAGTTGTCTGATGACTTGCTCGTGCATTTGGTACTTATATCCCTTCCTGCACACTATGGACAATTTATTGTGAGTTATAATACTCAAAAGGATAAATGGACTCTTAATGAGCTCATTTCCCACTGTGTGCAAGAAGAGGATAGATTGAAGCGAGATAAGAATATCGAAAGTGCTCAAATTGCAACTACCTCAAAGGACAATAAGCGAAAAAGGAATAAAGGTAAAGAAGCTGCAGTAAGAACATCACAACCCAACAAACTTCAAAAGAATAAGGATCAGGAATTTACCTGTTTCTTTTGCAAGAAACCTGGGCATGTGAAGAAGGATTGTTCCAAGTACGCCACATGGCGTGTAAAGAAAGGTATGATTCTCACTTTGGTTTGTTCTGAAGTTAATTTAACTTCTGTACCTAGCAATACTTGGTGGGTAGATTCAGGTGCTATTACTCATACAAGTATGTCTATGCAGAGATGCCTGTGGAGCCGACCGCCAAATGATGCTGAAAGATTCATCTATGTGGGTGATGGCAAAGCAGTTCCGGTTGAAGCCATTGGGACTTTTAGATTATCTTTTGAGACTGGTCATTATGTTGAATTGAGAGAGACTTATATTATACCATCATTTAGACGGAATTTGGTTTCTGTTTCTGTTTTGGATAAATATGGTTATTCTTGTTCATTTGGAAACAATAAAGTTAGTCTTTTCCTCAATTCTACTCTAGTCGCAACTGGCTCCTTAATTGATAAACTATATATGTTCAATACCATTGCTTCATTTAATGAATCCTTGCAAATAAGTTCAAGAGGTACAAAACGCAAATTAACAAATGAGAATTCCGCCACAGTATGGCACAAGCGTTTAGGTCACATTTCTGAAAGGAGAATTCAAATACTTGTGTCAGACGGAATACTTGAACCCCTTGATTACACAGACCATAATATGTGTGTTGATTGTATTAAAGGGAAACAGACAAACAACAGAAAGTTAAGTGCCAAGAGAAGTTCTGGTGTCTTACAATTGATTCATACTGATATTTGTGGTCCATTCCCTACGGCTTCTTGGAATGGTCAACAGTATTTTATCACTTTTATAGACGATTATTCTCGTTACGGATACTTATACTTAATACATGAGAAGTCACAATCCTTGGACCTTTTTAAGGCCTTCAAAGCCGAAGTTGAAAATCAACTAGGCAAGAAGATTAAAGCCGTCAAATATGACCGTGGTGGTGAATACTATGGCAGATATGATGGATTAGGTGAACAACGTCTAGGCCTTTTGCCAAATTCCTAGAAGAATGTGGAATCGTCCCACAATACACAATGCCGGGTTCACCTAGCATGAATGATGTTGCTGAAAGACGAAACAGGACTCTTAAGGATATGGTAAGAAGCATGATTAGTCATTCTTCATTACCAGAGTCAATCTAGGGAGAGGCACTAAAGACTGCAGTATATATACTGAACAGAGTACCTAGTAAAGCGGTAACTAAAACTCCTTATGAACTATGGTTAGGCAAGAAGCCTAGCATAAAGCATTTGCACATTTGGGGTTGTCCAGTTGAGGCGAGGCCTTATAGGCCACATGAAAAGAAACTGGACTCAAGAACAATTAGCTGCTATTTTGTTGGGTATGCTGAACAGTCGAGGGGTTTTAAGTTTTATAATCCCTCAACTAAGTCCTTTTTCGAAACGGAAAATGCGAGATTTCTTGAGGATGTTGTGTTTGAGGGGGAAGATAAGGTTAGGAATGTTGTCTTTGAAGAGGAATCTATTCATTTTCCAAACATTGTTATTGACAGTGATCAGCCTACTGACATTGTTCAAGACACAATTCAAGACAACAATAAGGATATCCCTATAAACCTTCCTACTCAAAATCAAGGTGTTGCTCCAGAAGAACAAACTCAACAACCTCAAGAGGAAGTGCCACTTAGGCGATCCACTAGAGAAAGAAGAAGTGCGATTTCAAGTGATTATATTGTATTTCTTCAAGAGCATGAGTTTGACATAGGAACAATGGAAGATGATCCAATCAACTTCCAACAAGTCAAACAAAGTGCTAATTGTCAAAGGTGGATCGATGCCATGAATGAGGAAATAAAGTCCATGAAGGATAATGACGTTTGGGATCTCGTCAAGTTGCCTGAAGGTGCAAAGCCCATTGGTTGTAAATGGATATTTAAAACCAAGAGGGATTCAAAGGGCAATATTGAAAGATATAAGGCACGTCTAGTTGCTAAGGGCTACACTCAAAAGGAAGGCATTGACTATAAAGAGACTTTTTCTCCGATTTCTACGAAAGACTCTTTTAGAACGATAATGGCACTTGTGGCTCATTTTGATTTAGAGCTATATCAGATGGACGTTAAGACGGCTTTTCTCAATGGTGACATTGAGGAAACCATATACATGGTGCAACCAGAAAACTTTGTATTAGATGACTCAAAGTCTATGGTTTGCAAACTCAAAAGGTCCATCTACGGTCTCAAGCAAGCTTCTCGTCAATGGTATCACAAGTTTCATCAAGTCATTGTCTCGTATGGTTTTGAGGTTAATGTTGTTGATGACTGTGTATATCACAAGTTCAGTGGGAGTAAATTTATCTTCCTAGTACTCTATGTCGATGACATACTACTGGTTAGCAGCGATATAGGCTTAATGCACGAAACCAAGAAATTTTTAACTAAGCATTTTGAAATGAAAGATCTTGGTGACGCCTCTTTTGTATTAGGAATTAAGATACATCGAGATCGCTCTCGGGGTGTCCTTGGGTTATCACAAAAGAGCTATATCAATAAAGTACTTGCTAGATTTGGCATGATAGATTGTGCATAAGGAAATACTTCTGTTGCTAAAGGAGACAAGTTTAGTCTCAACCAATGCCCCAAGAATGAAATTGAAAGAAAAGAGATGCAAAAGGTTCCCTATGCATCGGCTGTAGGGAGTCTTATGTATACTCAAGTATGTACGCGTCCGGATTTAGCGTACATTGTTGGTATGTTAGGAAGATACTTAAGTAACTCTGGGATGGATCATTGGAAAGCAGTCAAAAGGGTTATGAGGTACTTAAAGAGAACAAAAGATTACATGCTCACCTATCGAAAGTCAGATAATTTGGAGATCATTGGGTATTCTGACTCTGATCTTGCGGGTTGCCAAGATTCTAAAATATCTACTTCTGGCTATGTTTACATGTTATCTAGAGGTGCTATTTCCTGGAGGAGTGCTAAGCAGTCACTTATAGCTCCTTCCACTATGGAAGAAAAATTCATAGCATGTTATGAGGCAACTAATCATGCGATATGGCTGCGAAATTTTGTCACTGGACTATGTATTGTAGATGGTATTGAAAGACCACTTAAATTATATTGTGACAATCTATCGGCAGTTCTATATTGCAACAACAACAGAAGCTCGTCAAAGTCTAAGCATATAGACATTAAGTTTCTAGTTGTTAAGGAACGAGTTCAGAGTAAGTTAGTGTCAATTGAACATACAGGGACAGACTCCATGCTTGCAGA
The DNA here is from genome assembly GCA_037974665.1 of Ehretia macrophylla. Classification (NCBI taxonomy): domain Eukaryota; kingdom Viridiplantae; phylum Streptophyta; class Magnoliopsida; order Boraginales; family Ehretiaceae; genus Ehretia; species Ehretia macrophylla. Next base: position 16,528,903 of record CM075767.1, on the reverse strand, counting down.
TCCACTTACTAAAGGTTTACCACCCAAGGTCTTTCATGAGCATACTGCTCATATGGGTGTTGTGTTATTTGATGGTATGCAGTTTTAGTGGGAGTCTGTGTATATCTTCAATTCTTTTCTTGACACTGTATGTTTAGCTTTTCTGCAGAATAAAGTTGATGGTTTTACTGTTAGTTATTACTCTGAATGTGTTATCTTTCAATTGCGGTTTGGCATAAAGTTTGAAAGACTAAGGTTTGATCTCACTACGGAATAAAGTTAAGGACCAATTGGAAATAGACATGTCTGAGATCACATTGCATGTAATTTTCAGCCACACATCCATACTTGATCTATGTCGTTGAATATATTTGGTATGGTGATCATTGATGGATCGAGTTACGATGAAATGTAACAAAGGTCACTTTGGTTTCATGCTGGTATAGGAGATGGACCAGATTAATTTGGAAGATGTTTTAAGAATAGAAAGTAATTTTGTGCGCACCTACCGTTAATAAATATAATTGTCTTCGGTATCAATTTGTAGCCCAAGTGGGAGATTGTTGGGTTATTATTATTAATAACTTAATATGGGCTTCCAAATCATTCACAATTATATTTGGACTTCTATTCTAATTAGGATAATTAAGTGATCGAATATAGTTGATCCTAATTAACATCTTATAACGTATGGCCTTTGTAATGTGTTGTACCAATAATAGAGAATCTAACTAGAGTTAATGGGTCTCTAGTTAAGTTGCCTATATAACATGGGATTGGTCCCCAAGGCCACACCTAATTTCTCTAGTCTTCAATCCCATAATTGAGAGACATCAAGTAAGAGAGAAGTGTGAGCTTGTGGAAGACCTTTTCCCGGATCATATTCATCTCATCGTCATGGATTCGAGTATGTCATTCTTATCATTTCATTATGTAATCTTGATAATCTAAACGAAGCATGAAATTAAATCTAGATCCGTAGATCTAATCTCACAAGACATAAATTTCAAATTTAGATCTAACAAGTATTTAATTTATAGATCTAGATCTAACAAGAAGAGGAAGATAAAACGTTCAAATTCTGTCAGAACTGTATTCTATATTAGTTTCTAACAACTGTATTACACGTTAGTTTCTCGTTGCTTTTAGTTCATATGATGGTTGGAGGTGGAGTAGAAGATGCCGTCTATCTTACATAGAAAAATGTGAAGTTTCCACTTTAGTTTCTTGTGCTCATGTTCCTTTTTGTTGATCCCTTACAGAGTTTAATTTGGATTATAAACTGCATATTGTTCTCTGTATTATCAAGTGCTGCTAAGATTGATTGTAGTTTTTCTTCTTTTCTTATTCTTTATAACTATAAACAAAAAAAAAAAAGCTCCTAATCCATATTTTGCATTTGGATCCCCAGTACTTGGTGCCCAGTTTATGATCTTTTTTTTGCTTGTCAAAAAGTTCAATAAGAAGGTTGATTATGATTACACAACAGTGATTACAATGGCGGCATTATGTGTTTCTTCTTGCGTAGATAAAGCATGGTTGATTTTTGATCATGTTGTCTTGTGTTTGATCTAGTTATTTGGAGCTCCTCGCGTTTATAAGATACTTGGAGACTCTGCTTATGGCTTGTACGAGGAAATTCCGGATGATAAGTGGGTCAGGACAGTAGATTTCACTCCATCTTGTATTGGGCAATCTTCTGGTATATGTTTGGAGCTTCCATATAATGTTCCACTTCCAAAATTCCGTGAACATTTTCCTTATTACAAAGAAAGTGAAAAACAATTCATAGTGGCGAGCGGTGTACCATATTGTGATAATTTGGCGCTTGTTCCTATTGTATGCCCTCACCAAGGAGTTGAATTGCCATATGGAATACTGTTTAAGATTCGTTCTTTGGTGCAGAATGGTTGTCTTCCAGGGCCAGCGCTAGATGCCAATTTCTTTCGGTTGTTTGATCCACAGTTAAAAGAGAGAAATTACATGGAACATGCCCTGGATAAACTGAACTATGCGAAGGAATGCTGCTATGACCCTACTAGGTCGCTCAACGAGCAATACGACAAATATCTCAAGTTAAAGCAACTTCCAAAATCACCTGCTATGACATTGGATAATGGACTTGTATACGTTCGCAGGGTTCTAGTAACACCATGCAAAGTATATTTTAGTGGCCCGGAGGTGAATATGTCTAATCGCGTATTGCGATATTATCTCAAAGACATTGACAATTTTCTTCGTGTCTCTTTCGTTGATGAGGAGTGGGATAAAATTTATTCCACAGATTTATCTCCACGTGCGGCTAATGGAAGTAGGACAGAAATTTATGAAAGGATTCTCTCTACACTTAAAAATGGTATAGCTATTGGCAACAAGAGGTTTGAATTTCTTGCATTTTCATCTAGTCAATTGCGTGACAACTCTGTATGGATGTTTGCTTCAAGACCTGGGCTTACAGCTGCAGATATAAGAACGTGGATGGGTGATTTTCGCCAAATAAAAAATGTGCCAAAATATGCTGCAAGACTTGGTCAATCATTCGTCTCATCCAAAGAAACATTAAGTGTTGGTAGGCGAGAGAGAGAGATTATTCCTGATATAGAGGCCAAGGGTGCAGCCAAATATGTTTTCTCTGATGGCATTGGGAAAATATCAGCTGACTTTGCTCGCCAAGTTGCAAAGAAATGTGGCCTTAAAAGTTCTACTCCATCTGCCTTTCAAATTCGGTATGCTGGATATAAAGGTGTTGTGGCTGTCGATCCCTCTTCATCAAAGAAATTGTCATTGCGAGGGAGCATGTTGAAGTATGACTCAAAAGACACAAAACTTGATGTCCTGGCATGGACCAAATATCAACCTTGCTTTCTGAATCGCCAAATAATCACTCTTTTGTCTACCCTAGGAATCTCTGATGATATCTTTTTAAAGAAGCAAAGAGACGCAGTAGCTCAGTTGGATTCTATCCTAAGTGACCCATCAAGGGCCCATGAGGCTCTAGAGTTGCACGTGAAATCGGAGAAAGAGAAACAGATTAAACCCATACCAAGTAACCATAAAATATTGTTATCGTCACTTGACAATATTTTTTGTTGTAATCCTAAGCATAAGTTATTCCAAGTTTCTTGGTTTTTATGTGGGAAATTTATCAATATCATCAAAAGTTTTTAGGTGTTCTTTACCTTCTGCAAATGTTCTATCGTTTCTTCTTGCACGTACTCGTGTTTGTTTTTTTTTTTGAACGTTAAAAATAGATTTTATTAATGAAGCACCAAGGAGGTGCCACCCAAAAAAAAAAAAATTATATAAGAGGTTCGTACATTCTAATACATTATCTACAGAAGCACTACAATTCCTTAAAGTCCAAAATGTAACATCATGGAACCATATGTTTTTCATGGATGACAATTGCATTTCAGTTCCATCAAAAACTCTGCTATTTTGTTCCCTTCATGCCTTAATTTCCTCCTTGAAAGATTTAGCAGCAACCCAATTTAGACCAATCAAATTATAGGCCAAAACCCAAAAGACTCCTAGCCCAATCATACCAAATAAAGAGATGTTCAACAAACTCCAACTGATTTTTACAAAGATAGAATCTTTTGGTAATAAAATGTTCCCTTCTCTGAAGGTTATCAATTGTCAAAACTCTCCCCCAAGTCATCTCCTTTGCAAAAAAGGCCACTCTGTATGGAGAATTGGACTTCCACACTTCTTTCCAAGGAAAATGATCGCTAGAATCCCTTGTTTCTCTCCTTAGAAGAGCTTGTTAAAAGGATTTTACAGTGAAAATACCATTTTTAATCAATTCCCACTTGACTTTGTCTTCTCTATCTGCATAGATGTTCCTTTGATATAACACAGCCAGAAAGTTAGAGATATCCTCCAACTCCCAATCATTTGCCTCTCTGAAAAATGGGGCATTCCAAACAATGTTGCCATCACTCCATTGGACACACGAACTCATTGTTGCCTTTTTATCTCCTATCAAAGTAAAAATATTAAGAAAAAGGTCTTTCAAAGTAGTAGAATTCCACTTATCAGACAAAAAGAAAATATTATTGCCATTCCCCGCTTTAAAAGAAATATGATTGAAAAGTGAATTCCACTCCTTAGAAATACTTTTCCAAAGTCCAACTCTGTGAGTCATTTTTCTTTCCTTGGTCATCCATCCATTGTGGGACTCTCCAAATTTGGCTACAATCACCTTTCACCAAAGGTTACTCCTTTCATTCATAAACCTCCAAAGCCATTTCCCAAGGAAATGTTATTAACACTACACGAAATGTTAATCTGTGTACGAGACCTTGTACTCTGTCACTAAAGTTGTGAATGGAAGAACTCTAGCAAAGGGGAACAATATGCAAGCTATGCATTGGACAAAAGTCATCTAGGTAGTTACAATAAGAAATCGATATTTAAGTAGATAGACCTTTCCTCAGTCTCTTTGAGACAGTTAACTCTTGATTATGTTCTCACACATTTTGATGAAATTGAGGATGTCAACTCTCGATTACAAGACTGAGTATGATTACCAGTTGGGCAACCTGATGGATTATTATGGGATCAAAACAGAAGCTGAAATACTCAGTGGCGGTGTAATGAAGATATCAAGAACTTTTGATCAAAGAAAGTATGCAGAAGATGTCAGTTCTGCTATGAGATCCCTTAGGAAGAAAGCTAGGACCTGGTTTAGCAAGAAGGGAATTGCAGCAAATGATGCCTATGCAAAAGCATCGGCATGGTACCATGTCACATATCATCGTACATATTGGGGTTGCTACAATGAGGGAAGGAAGCACGATCATTTTATTAGTTTCCCTTGGTGTATATATGACAAGCTGATCCAGATCAAGATACGCAATTCGAGTAGAAATCCTCCCCGTATTTCTTCTCGAGTGGCTGTTCAATCATTGTTTGAGTTTGGGATGAGAAATTCGGGATAGAAGTCGGTTGAATGTCATGTGTCTGAACTCTGGCGCGGTTGATTATAACAGTGATGCCTTACTAGTTTTGTATTAAAACCTTATCTTGAATGCATACTGCTTGAATATGCTGTAATAACTCTTATATTAACTGCTGTATATCTTTTTTTTTATATCGAATTTTCGTCAGCAATGCTGACCGATGCCAATCCTTGTTGGATTAGTAGTCTGGTTGACGACACTTTTTTTCAGACCTACAAATAATAGTAATACATGCCGGTTTTGCAAAAAGTGTGTGGGCAATACGTGCCACTAATCACGTTTTATCATGCTAAAAGCAAACATATTGGTCGTTGTTAATTCCTCAACCATTTGAATTGGAATCCAGGTTCGGACCCCCGGCTGCAGAAGTTATCTTAGATAATGTTTGCTAGCAGTTTGATTAACTAAAAAAACGAGATAACTGTAATTGAGATTGTATAATCTGTAATCAAAATTGTAAACAAAATCAGACAAATTTAAAAATCACTAACCATAAATAAATACTAAATCCGAGTAAAATCAAAATCGATAAAGTATTACACATAATAAAATAATAAATTCATAAGGAAAACATCTAAAAAAATCACAAAAAACTGTCCTTGCAAAAATAGATAAATACATGACTTATTTTAGGGCTTAGGTAACTTGGGGTTTTTGACCGAAAAAAAAAGGAAAAAAGAGTAACCGAAGGCTTAGTGGAATATTATTTGGGCTTAGCCGATGGGTTAATAAACCTAGACTTAAAAATGTAATTTTAGGTGTTTGCCTTTTAAGGCAATATAAAATTATTTTTTATTTTTTTGTAACTTTAAACATTATATTATATATACACACATATATATACATATGAAAACCAAACCGTATCTGGTACTCCATTAGTTTTTTATAAGAGTTTTAGTTTTAGGAAAAAGAAATGAACAACTAAAAATTAAGAAACCACAGAGAAAGGCTTGTATTCAAGAACAAATTGAAAGTAAATTGCAGAAACTTTAAAGATAAAAATAGAAAATAGTTTTTTCTCTCCCTTTCTATCTGACCAAGCTTCTTTATATTCCCTCACACCTCACATGCCTTCTGCTTCAGAATATTCTTCATGTAACTAACTAGCCACGTATTGATGCAAATGCTTGGGCTTAATTCTGACCCTGGAACTCCTTCTGCAACTTGGGCTTGCGTGTGACTCATCCAATGTACTGGTCTCTGCTACACTTGGGCCTGAATTATATGGGATCATCACATTGCCATCCCCATTTGAAAGGACCTTGACCTCAAGGTCCAGCTGCGGATAGTCCTTCAGAACTTGCACTTCATCCAACCAAGTAGCATCGTCAAGTGGCAAATCCTGCCACTTAATTAACACCTGCGAATATGACTGACCGCCCTTGATGATGTTACGCCTATCAAGCACAGCAGCAGGCTTTAGTAATGGCATATCTGGATTTGGTGGAATGGCCACTTGAGCATTTGGCGAACCATTGAACCCCAAGGCTGGTTTCAACAATGAAATATGAAACACAGGGTGTATTTTTGACTCTGGTGGAAGTTGTAAACGGTATGCAACCTTGCCGATTCTGGCTACAATCTGAAATGGCCCAAAAAACTTGCGACTTAACTTCTGATTACCGTACCCATGAATGGAAACTTGGCGGTATGGCTGCAACTTTACTAACACCCAATCACCAATAGCAAACTCCTTATCGTACCGCTTTCTATCGGAAAATTCTTTCATGCGTTGTTGGGCTCGTTGCAAGTTATGCTTGAGCTGCGAAAGAACCTTATCTCTCTGCTTTAGTTCCTCATCAACTGCAACATAATCAGAGGAGTATGACACATACCGAATCAATGAAGGAGGGTCACGTCCGTACACTGCGAAGAACGGTGTCATCCTGATCGAAGAATGAAACGAAGTATTGTAAGAAAACTCAGCCCAAGGCAAGAATTTCACCCATAACTTCGGATTATCCATCACAAAACTTCGCAAATACATTTCAAGAGTACGGTTAAGCCTTTCGGTTTGCCCATCCGATTGTGGATGATAAGAGTTACTCATGTTTAAAGATGTGCCTTGTAGTTTAAAAAGTTCCTGCCAAAAAAAACTTAGAAATAATTTATCACGATCACTGACCACTGATCGAGGCACTCCATGAAGTCGAACAATATTGCGCACAAAAATCTCCGCCACTTTAGAACTTGTTACATGTGGTAATAATGGAGTAAAATGCCCATACTTAGATAAATGATCCACTACCACTAGTATCTCGGAATACCCCTTCGACACCGGTAAACCTTGAATAAAGTCCATGGAGATGTCTTCCCAAATTTGGTTTGGAATTGACAATGGTTGTAATAGTCCATAAGGAGCGATATTGGACAACTTTGATTGTTGACAAGTGAGGCAGTTGGCAACATACTGTTTCACATCTTTGCGCATCGAAGGCCAAAAACAACTTTGCATGATTCGCATATAGGTTCGAAGGGACCCAGCATGTCCACCAATTGTTGAGTCATGGAACTCAAATAGCATTTGGGGTCGTAGGCTTAGTGGAATGAAGAATCTGCCCTTGTGCATCAACAACTCATTCTGAACAGTAAAGTCCTTTCGTGAATTAGGATCTGCCTGGAGTTGAGCTATGATTTTTGAAGTCTCAGCATCACTGGTGGCTGCAGTTTGAAGCTTAGAGATAAAATCAGGCTCAGTGATAGAAAAAATGTGAAGTTGAACTACATTAGAAAACCTGGACAAGGCATCTGCAGCCTTATTTTCGCGCCCCGGTTTGTACACAATCTCAAAATCATAACCCAACAATTTTGTGAGCCACCTTTGTTGATCTGGGGTTTGGATTGTTTGCTCCATCAAAGATTTCAAGCTTTTTTGGTCTGTCCGTACAGTAAACTTCTGTCCCAATAGATATTGTCGCCATTTAGCAATAGATGTAGTAATTGCAAACATTTCCCTCTGATATGTCGACCCCCCTTGCAGCCTTGGTGTTAACTTTTGACTAAAAAATGCAATTGGGTGCTCATTTTGAAGTAAAGTCGCACCAATGCCAACCCCGGATGCATCAGTCTCAAGTACAAATGGAAGTGTAAAATTAGGGAGTGCCAACACTGGAGCCGATGTTAAAGCCAACTTGAGTTTGGAAAATGACAAAGCAGCTGCCTCATTCCAAAAAAATGCATCTTTTTTGAGCAAGTCCGTCATTGGAGAGGCAATAGAAGCATAGTGACGGATGAAACGCCGATAGTACCCCGTCAATCCAAGGAATCCACGCAACTCTTTAACCGTGGTAGGGGTCGGCCAATCCATAACGGCCTGAATCTTAGAAGGGTCCATAGCTACTCCTTGTGCTGAAATAATATGTCCGAGATAATCAACGTGCGATTCACCAAAGCTACACTTAGACCTCTTCGCATAGAATTTATTTACCAACAAAATCTCAAGCACCGCTTCTAAATCTTTAAGATGTTGTTGAGAGTCGCGTCTATACACCAGGATGTCATCAAAAAAAACCAATACACACTTCCTCAACAAATTCCGAAATATATCATTCATGATAGATTGGAATGTGGACGGTGCATTGGTAAGACCAAAGGGCATAACCAAGAACTCGTAGTGTCCATCATGCGTTCTAAAGGCAGTTTTGTGCACATCTTGTGGACGAACCCGAATTTGATGATACCCGGAACGGAGATCCAACTTAGAGAAAATTGTCGCCCCATGTAACTCATCAAGTAGCTCATCTACCGTTGGTATTGGAAAGCGGTCCTTAATCGTCACCGCATTGAGGGCCCTATAATCCGTACAAAATCTCCACGTGCCATCCTTTTTTTTTACCAAAATCACCGGTGATGAAAACGGACTTTGGCTCGGTTGAATTACCCCATCTCGCAACATTTCAGCCACCAATTTTTCAATTTCTGTCTTTTGATAGTATGGATATCGATAGGGTCTGACATTTATCGGAGCCAAACCTGGTTGAAGATAAATGGCATGGTCCCGAACACGAGTAGGAGGTAAACCTTGTGGAATATCAAAAACAGGAAGGAACCTATGTAACAACTGCTCAAACGCCAAAGGTATGTGTGATGAAGTCTCATCACTCAAACCACACATTGTCAAACTAAAACAAGCGGCCATGGCACCTGTTGATTTCATTCTGCGAACACTTGTGTATGGAACAGAATTGAACTTCAAAGATTGATCACCTTGTAACATCACCCGTTGGCCAGCCTGAGTATACGACATAGTCAAGTTTGCATAATCCTGTACAATGGGCCCCAAAGTCGCCAACCAAGAATTGCTCAACACAACTTTTGAGCCAACCAACGGCAGCACAACAAGATCCACAACAATCACATGCCCTTGCACCTCAACAACAACACCCCGAACACAACCTTCACTCTTCAATTTTTCACCATTACCCACAGCCACAGTCAAATCCAAAGTAGGCTCCACAAGTAAATTAAGAAACTTAGCAATACGTGATTGAATAAAGCTATGTGTGCTTCCACCATCAACAAGAATCTGAACCATAACACCATGAATTAAGCCAGCAAAACGTAATGTAGTAGGAGTAAAATTACCTGACATTGCATTAAAAGAAAGTTCAGGAGCTGGCAAATAATCCCCTTCAACAACCTCTAGCTGACTTTGATTTTCCATATCCTCCACCGTTTCCTCACCATCCCCACAATCCAGCAAAAATAATTGAGGTCGAGTCTTGCACCTATGGCCAGGAACAAATTTGTCATCACAATTATAACAAAGACCTTTCTCTTTACGTTTTTGCATCTCTGTTGGGGTTAGGCGTTTAATAGTGTACTGGGTAGTATTAGGCTGAGAAGGGTGATTGATAAGTGAAGTGGGTTTGAATGGAGGTGGGCTAGGTGTTGGGCCATAGAATGAGTTAGAATTTGTGGTTGTGTGACGTGGGTTGGGTTGGCTGGTAGTGTTTGGGCTATATAGTGGCTTGGATTGGTTGTGTGAAGTGTTGGAATTGGGCCAACGACTGCGTCCTAACAATTGAGCCTGATGATGCTGCTCCAAAAGCTTGAATTCCTGAAGCTTTGCTAAGCTCATGGCTTGTGATAAATTGACGGGCCTCAGGGCCAGAACTTCGGAGCGAATATCGGCTCGCAGTCCAGCGATGTAACAACTGGTCAGAAACGATGACGAGAGACCATTCGTGCGATTGGCCAAAGACTCGAACTGTGACTGGTATTCCTCAACTGTAGAATGTTGCATCAATTTGGCTAAAGCACCCTGATGGTCCTCAAACTCTGAAGGGCCAAAACGAACGTCCAATGCCCGAACAAACTGATCCCAATTAATAAATTGCCGGTTCCGATACATCCACTGGAACCATTGGAGAGCCTTCTCTTCCATGTGGAAGGACGCAATCAAAAGGCGTTGCTCATCCGGTGTATAATGGAATGAGAAGAACCGCTCTGCCATGAAAACCCACCCACTCGGATCATCACCGTCAAACCTCGGGAACTCAAGACGCATAGCACGACCTTGAATCGACGGAGTCATCGGTGAAAGAGGACCCTTAGAGAGGGCCGATGACTGCCAATGATGTGGAACGTTGGAAACCCCCATTGGAGCAAACTGATATGGAAATCCCGACGCCACATTACAACCCATAGCGGACCCCATCGGTACTGGAGTAGAAGGAACAACCAAAGAGGGTAACGTAGTTGTTACCTGAGATGATGAACTTCCACTAGAAAGAACCGGCGCCGCAAACCCAGGTGGTATCGATGGAGTAGAACTCATAGAGACCGGAGGAGTTGAACTCACCGGCGTGCCAGCATCCACCGTCGGCAACGGCGATACCCACTTCTCCTTTAACAATTTCAACGTCTGATCCAGTTTGCCATCCAACATCGTCACTTCCGCCACTACATCACCATGCGATTGTTGGAGGTTCTCGAAACGCTCCTGAACCAATTGAGCTTGTTGATCTTGTTTAGCTTGGTGAGCTTGTAGATCTTGTTGCACCTCAAGAATTTTTTTAACAGAGTCATCCATGAGTTTCCATCGAGTTCCGTCAGCCATGAGAGCTCAATGAAAGCACCAATATAAGAGTTTTAGTTTTAGGAAAAAGAAATGAACAGCTAAAAATTAAGAAACCACAGAGAAAGGCTTGTATTCAAGAACAAATTGAAAGTAAATTGCAGAAACTTTAAAGATAAAAATAGAAAGTAGTTTTTTCTCTCCCTTTCTATCTGACCAAGCTTCTTTATATTCCCTCACACCTCACATGCCTTCTGCTTCAGAATATTCTTCATGTAACTAACTAGCCACGTATTGATGCAAATGCTTGGGCTTAATTCTGACCCTGGAACTCCTTCTGCAACTTGGGCTTGCGTGTGACTCATCCAATGTACTGGTCTCTGCTACACTTGGGCCTGAATTATATGGGATCATCACATTTTTGTTGTCAAATTTGTTGTCGATCAAATAATCATCTTTGTTAAAATATATATATATATATATAATCATCTTTAATTTTGAATTTAAACCTTATCATTCATAGTCTAGATCAAAAGTGAGAACCTTTATTGTGTAAGAATAACGTGATATTACCACGATCACTATTTTGGAGTAAAGTTGGGACTTCAAGATTATCACTATTTTGGCTCAATTTTCAATTGACCAAAGAAATACGAGATTAGACTCTGAAACAACATAAGAAGATTTTTTTTCTCAATAAGTAATCATTTCATTCAATTTTTATCAAGGTGAAAAATATAATTTCTTGTTTTCCTTCACTGGTAAATGCTCACAAAAAACTTTAAGATAATAGACCATATTGTTATACTTTACATTTTTTTCGTCTATTTAAAAAGTTGTAACAATTATTTTCTAACTCAATCAAATTTTATTCCATTAGAGTGTGTCGGCTACATAAATTTGATGACATCATGCATTTTTATTTATCCACGTTTGCTCCCTGAACAAGAGATATATCACTGGAATATTTTCGCTCAGCTCATTTTACACCTTCTTTTACCTGTCTTACCATTCTACGTTCATATCATTATACCTTTTAACAAGTCCCTAGCTCACATCTTAACATACGTGAATCATCTCAAATAATTTTCTCTTATCTTATTCTCACAATTCCTACTTTCTCTCATATCACCTCGTTTTTAATCTCGTCATTCCTAGTTTCGTTACCTAACTATCCTTTAATTTCAACATTCTCATCTCAACCACTAAAATCTCCCAAACATGTCGGTACTTTAACTCCCACGCTATGGACATATAGGTAGGCTCGTCTAATGACAGTTTAATAATATTTCTCTTTCAATTTAAGTAGTATCTTCTGATTGCACAAGCATGATGCACATCTCTCCACTTTGTTTATCCTGACTTTTAATCTTGTGATCAACATCAAAATTACTCTTTCCATCTTATTGGATCATAGAATCAAATACAAAAGGGAGCTACTCTTATGCTTACAGATTAATTACTGAGGTGTGGCTATAATTTGACGATTTTCTGGCAGGTTAGGCTATGTTGAGATGAGTGACCCAACTTAAAAGATTTTTCCTCGAATGCAGATATTTTTCTTTCCGAACGAAAAGCTAATGTCCAGAATTTCAAACGGCAGAAATTCATTTACCTTCTTAAAATATGAAAGAGAAAGCCTAATGCAAATAGATGTTGTGGCACTTAGTGTCGGAATCGGAATCAGACATTTGGAGTCAATGGGTATATTATAGGTATTCAAGGTCAGGGAATAATAATGGGGGTCGGGGCTACTCATTTGTACATGAACTATTTAAACACATTATAACAATTATATAGAAATAAGCACTAAAACATATGACAAATATATTAATTATAAAAATATAAGCAACAAAATATATATGAAGTCTTTGTAAATAAAAAATGTACCTTTTATAATTGTATTCAGCGTGATTTCATATTTTGAAATCGTTGAATAAAAAAGAAAATTTAACACAAATTTGTAATTAAATTTTACAATTATGTGTTAACAAATATTTGTCTAACCAAAAAAAATACCTCACATACATAGACTAAAAAATATCTCATGTAAGCGAGGGGATGCATGTGCAACCCTTAGTGTAAATATCCCTCTGCCCCTGGAAGTAATCATAAACCAAGATCAAAGGAAAACTCGAGATGGGCCTGACAAAAGCACTGAAACGAGATATTGGGTAGGGAAAAACTTTTTTTGGTGTAGCTCAATTAAAGTAGTCGGCTTAACTTTGGGTTCTTGTAACCAAATGCATAAAGCTTACAAAGTAAACGAATTTCAAGAGGAATAGGTGCTTTATGAATCTATATAACTGATACCACTTTGTCAAATAAGGCTTTGGTTCCCTTTGTTTGCTGTAAATTTTTTTATTTTTTGGTGTTTAATAACACCTATAAATAAGTCAACTGAAAAAATATTTTCATTCAAAGGAAAACTAGTTATGAGGAGTGTAGTCTCCGTCTGTTTATTGTAAAATAATTTATTATTGAAAAATATATTTATGATAAAATATTTGTCTATAAAATAAAATATTTTTTTATATTAATTGTCACACTGAAAAATATTTTTTAATATTTATTTGTTATAGTGAAAGATATTTTTTAGTGGTAGATTTTTATAAACATGCACAAACAGACCCACATTAACACACACACATATCTATATCCCAACGCGCACACACATGTATTTAGAGTGTAATGGGTGGTGGAGGTGGGGTGCAATGTAGGGTATGGTTGGGTGTTTGGGAGGAGGGGTGGGGTGGAGTGTGGAGTGTAAAATGTATACATCTCCAGCTCCATTAATGTTTTTTGGGTGAGTTTATAGAAATCTACTATTAGAAAAATATTTTTTTACTGTGACAGACAAGCACATATATATTTACTATTGTGACAATTAAACATCCTAAAATATATATTTTCTCCTGCAAACTGCATAAAAACAGAGCTTTACTTTTTTCTCTTTTTTTTTCTTTTTTGGTTTCATTTGATTTAATTACTCACCGTTGCATAGAAAAAGATGTTTTCCCGAGGATTTGTAATAACTCGTGTGGCTTGAAATGTTGGAAAAATATTCCATAGTGATCTAATATAATTGACCTTTCTATTCTATAAAGCCTGGAATAATTCGTTGCTCAGTCTCTTCTAGGCAAAATGTAGGTCCAATGGTGGCCAATAATAGTTACACCCGTTGGAGAGTGGTCAACCATAGTTACACTGGACACATATTTTAATTTTAATTTTAAATTTTTTTTAACTGAGAACTATAACACACAGCTATACGCTCGTATATGTATAATATTTTTTGTCTTGTTCAACAAAGATTAAAATTTTCAAACTCAAAATACCTTTATATTTTACAAAATTTCAGGATTTAAGAGGAGTTAACTTTCACTAGCCTCTATATACGACTGTCCTTAGGGTATCTCTAATGATAAGTTTAAAATACAAAATTTATAATTTTTGACTATTATTTATGATTTAAATATACATAGAACTCACAATTTTTATTAAGTTTTAAGCTAAAATAGAGATTTGAATCTCTAAAAATCACTATTTGTAGCTCTAAATTTAGAACCAAAAATATAAAATAAATCTTTATTTTAACTCAAAAATTAATAAAAGTGATAGACCCATATATATTTAAATCATTAACTAAAAATAATAAAATTTGTATTTTAAACTTACTATTAAAAATACCAGGCTAACAATTTACAAATAGAGTAAGATAAGGATGGAATAAGGTCATGGAAGTGATGGTGGGGTCCAGCCCCAAGTTGGCCACCATTAAGCTGTCATTTACAGCTTATTGAAGCAATAAATGACAACAAAATAACACCTTAACGCCCCCTTTTATCATCAATTCGTTAAGGGTGAAGAGGAAGACGAGCAAAAATTGAATGACAACCTAGAGAATAAGAGTGAGTAATTCAATATTTGTGAACTGAGATGTTCTCGTGTTTTTTAGAAAATTGAGGTTTAGTGAGGGTTATAATTTTGTCTATTTTAAAAGTTGTATTGAGTGAGAGAAGGTTATAATTTAGTTGTTCAAAAATTAAACTGTTGTAATCCGTGTATAATAGTTAGTGAATTACTTTGTAGACTTAGCCAATTCGGATGAATTACGTTAAAAATTTATATGTCCCGTTTTACTACCTAATTTCACGTATTTTCGTACACGATCCTGTGATCCTTGGGTAAAAAATTAGTCGAGATTCCGAATAAGAAGCGATCCCTAAGGTTAGGGCGGAGCTACACTAAGGTCAGTGGGGGTTGCAGCCCCCACTAGTCCAAAATAACCTTAAAAATTCTATGTATTTTTTAGGAAAAAAAATTTAAATATCTATGTATTTTTAGTTAAAAAAATTAATTAGCTTCCACTAACAAAAATAAACTCATATAGTTAATAATTTATTTATTTCAGTCCCCACTGAGAAAAATTCATGAATCTACCCCTATCTAAGGTGTTCTTGATAGGTTAGTGCCATTGTTGGAAGCGATCTCAAAATGCAAGGCTCTTAATTCCATCTACTAGAGCCCCTAGTTTTTTCTTTTCTTAATCTTTTCATTTTCGATGGAGAATACTTGTACAAAGCCTTCGTGTTCATACTAAGATTCAAACTCTTAGACCCATAACTTATCTAAAACAAATATGGTCCGATTTAATTAGTCACACCATAAAACTTGACCTCATCCATAACTTGTGTGCAAATTTCCAAACCTTTTTCTATATTTCTTCTCATGCGTAGGATTAATTAATAATTACTTATACTTCCTTAATCTTTAAGTTCTATCTTAGTGGGCGTCGTCTCATGTTTCACTTGGCTTTTCAGGTCAAACTAACCTAGATTTCACAAAAGTTCAATTCCAATTTAAGATGTCTTTTAAAGAAAAAAGTGGTCAAGAAAAGAAGTGAAAAAATGGATATAAATTTAGGGGGGAAATTATAAATTTAATATTTAGAAATCAAAAGTCAAGGGTGCCGTTGACTGGAAAAAAAATATATTTTTTTTTTTTTACGAGAGATGACAGGTAAGAATTTTGTTGGAAGTCACTTGGACACAGTGGATGCGCAAAAGGCTGAGCACGCGTACACGAAAGAGAACATGGAATTGATTACTTACATTTACCATTTTCCACTATTAATGTTAATAGCATCTTAAAAGTAGTCCGACATGCGAACCGCCCCCTGAAATTGCTGATTGAAGATTGTCAAATATTCTCACTCGTCAGCCTCCGTCCAAGTATCTGACACTAGTTGCGAAACTAATAAGTTTGTTGTTAAGTTTAGTTTGCAACAATCAATTGTAACTATATTATTGTTCACCTCCCAGTACAAGTGCAGATTCTTATTGAAAAAGAAAAAAAAAAAAAAAAAAAAGAAAGAAAGAAAGAGAGAGAAGACTCATTCCTCACAACTGATTGTGTAATTTTTGTTTTGAAATCGGATTTGCCTCCATTGTAACAAAAAATAGTTATCGACGATCAAGCTCTTTTACACTTCTATGTAAGTTTAGTACCAGATTGTGGTCTGATTAGAACGTACAAATCAAAGAAAAATAAGTAAGAAAAATTAGAACACAAGAATATCAATTATGATTGAGCCCACCCTCTATAAATACAAGGAATAAATTCTTCATTTCTCACCACTGAAAGTGTACAGTCTACGAATACAAGTCAAGAGCTAATGTTAGTGTATATACATGCCCGTATAAATTGTGTATAGTTGTCTGTTGTAATTTTCCTTACCATAGTTAAGTTTTACCATATTTCTTACCATTGTTAGGTTTTACTATATTTAGCATAACTTGGAGCCCAGGTTGCCTTACACTTATATAAGGCACCTTTGTATACTATAATTGTGCATCACTTCTCTAAATATCAGAAGACTTTCGAGTCTCTATAATCAATGATCTCTCTTTTCTATTTTGACATGATATCAGAGATGGGACTTGATCCAGTCATATTCGTCCACGTGTGACCAATTTGTTTCATTTTGTTTTGTTCTCAGTGAATCATTTCCCTCAATGTCAGCTCGTTTTCCACAAGTCACACGTGGTGGTGGTGGGGAGGGGGTGTTGAATCCCAAATCCCACACTGGTTTCCAATCTTAAGAAAAACCACATAATAAGGTTATGAACAAATTCCACTTGACACCAATTGATTTTAAAATAAAAATCCATGATACTTAACATGGTATCAAAACCTCAAGAATGTATCAAACTCGAACTTCGAGCTTGTTTATGTTGTTTCTTAGGGTGTGGTATTGAACACAAGTAGTATCGGTGTTGGGACCCATTATCTAAATGCATTCGAGTCTCTCGTCATGTGATTTTCTAGGAGAATAAGTTATTTTCTACACTCCCATTTTCCCATCCTCATATCGTCTTCACCCTATATTTCACAGATTCTTCCCTGCCCTTATTTCCCGCTGATGACAGTGACATAGGTACAATTATAGGACCTAACCCCACACCTAACGCGACTTTTCCTAAGGAGACTGCCCTACGTGATGGGTCCGTGCCGGATGACGAGATACCTCCCATCTCTATCAAGTCATCTTTCCGTTGATCCACACGAGTAAGAGTAATTCCTTCTCATCTTTTTGGTTATCATTATTTTTCCACTATTCTTTCACTTTTTGAGCCTCAAACTTATCGTGAGGCTAAATTTGACCCTCTATGGCAGCAAGCTATGACAAATGAATTACAAGCCTTGGAAACCAAGCATACCTGGGATTTGGTCGATCTCCCTCCAGGAAAGAATGCTATGTGATGCAAGTGGTTGAACAAAATTAATATTTGATTTGATTGTTCTATAGAACGGTACAAGGCTCGATTGGTAGCATAAGGTTTTATTCAGGAGTATGGCATCGAGTATTTATAGACAAAAAAATTTCTATATTATATGAAAATAAAGATAGATTGAAGAATTTTATATGCTCATTCTGCAAATCAACCAATAATATATACAGATTATGGAAATTGAACTATAAAGTATATAATACTACTCAATTAAAAAAATACTATATACCCATTACGAAAAATGAACAATAATCTAAACCCTAAACAAATCAAATAGAGAATGAAAGACAAAACACTTACGGTACTGTCTACTTCAGCTATCGTTCGCCATCTCTGATTTCTAGTAGACAATATTGGAGAAATCTAAATGAAAATGAAAGATAGAGAATGAAATTTAAAAAACCCTAAGTAAAAATTCTCAAATCGAAGAGAGAGAATGAAGCCCTAAAGATGAAATATGAGTAATTTGGACCATTTTGCCCTTGCATCATAATGCAATGTGTGAGCACCTGCAGTCAGTGTGCCACTCACGTTTTATTTTTTATAGATTTTGCACTCAAGGACTAACGTTGTCATTGTAGTTCAAGATCAAGAACCAATTCATCACAAATGAAAGATAAGGGAATTAGTTGGCACACAAGGTAAAGATAAATGACCATTTGTGTCATTAACCCAATTTTGGAAAAAATGAATGTTGAGAAAGGAAAGAAGAAGAAAGCGCTTGTTGTAGTAGAACATGAAAATATCCCTCTGCCCCTGGAAGTAATCATAAACCAAGATCAAAGGAAAACTCGAGATGGGCCTGACAAAAGCACTGAAACGAGATATTGGGTAGGGAAAAACTTTTTTAGGTGTAGCTCAATTAGGCTATCCTTACTAGAGTCTCTAAAATAGAGATTTTGGTATTGTATAATTATTACGTAATATAATTCATTTGGTGAAATAAAAATTCATAAAGTAGAGAATAAAATCACCAAAAGTGGGCCCGGGTCTCTAAAAAGTACAGAGTCTCTAAAAATGTTAATAAATTTATTAATATTTTTAGAGACTCTGTACTTTTTAGAGACCCGGACCCACTTTTGGTGATTTTAATCTCTACTTTATGAATTTTTGTTTTACCAAATGAACTATATTATGTAATAATTATACGATACCAGAGTCTCTAAAATAGAAACTATGGTAAGGACGGCCTTAAAGTAGTCGGCCTAACTTTGGGTTCCTATAACCAAATGCATAAAACTTACAAAGTAAACGAATTTCAAGAGGAATAGGTGCTTTATGAATCTATATAACTAATACCACTTTGTCAAATAAGGCTTTGGTTCCCTTTGTTTGCTGTAAATTTTTATATTTTTTGGTGTTTAGTAACCCCTATAAATAAGTCAACTGAAAAAAATATTTTCATTCAAAGGAAAACTAGTTATGAGAAGTGTAGTCTCCGTCTATCTATTGTAAAATAATTTATTATTGGAAAATATATTTATGATAAAATATTTGTTTATAAAATACAATATTTTTTTTATATTAATTATCACATTGAAAAATATTTTTTAATATTTATTTGTTATAGTGAAAGATATTTTTTAGTGGTAGATTTTTATAAACACGCACAAACAGACCCACATTAACACACACACACATATCTATATCACAACGCGCACACACATGTATTTAGAGTGTAATGGGTGGTGGAGGTGGGGTGCAATGTAGGGTATGGTTGGGTGTTTGGGAGGAGGGGTGGGGTGGAGTGTGGAGTGTAAAATGTATACATCTCCAGCTCCATTAATGTTTTTTGGGTGAGTTTATAAAATCTACTATTAGAAAAACGTTTTTTAGTGTGACAGACAAACACAAATATATATTTATTATTGTGACAATTAAACATCTTAAAATATATATATTTTTTTAAATATGTATTTTCTCCTGCAAACTGCATAAAAGCACATCTTTACTTTTTTTTTTTTTGGTTTCATTTGATTTAATTACTCACCGTTGCATAGAAAAAGATGTTTTCCCGAGGATTTGTAATAACTCGTTTGGCTTGAAATGTTGGAAAAATATTCCATAGTGATCTAATATAATTGACTTTTCTATTCTATAAAGCCTGGAATAATTCGTTGCTCAGTCTCTTCTAGGCAAAATGTAGGTCCAATGGTGGCCAATAATAGTTACACCCGTTGGAAAGTGGTCAACCATAGTTACACTGGACACAGATTTTAATTTTAATTTTTTTTAACTGAGAACTATAACACACAATTATACGCTTATATATGTATAATATTTTTTTTACCATTTTCAACAAAGATTAAATTTTTCAAACTTAAAATACGTACCGTTTATATTTTACAAAATTTCTGGATTAATTAAGAGGAGTAAACTTTCACTAGTCTCTATATACGACTGCCCTTAGTTAGACTGTAACAATTTACAAATAGAGTGAGATAAGGATGGAATAAGGTCATGGAAGTGATGGTGGGGTGCAGCCCGAAGTTGGCCACCATTAAGCTGTCATTTACAGCTTATTCAAGCTATAAATGACAACAAAATAACACCTTAACGCCTCCTTTTATCATCAATAGGGGGTTAACGGTGAAGAGGAAGACAAGCAAAAATTGAATGACAACATAGAGAATAAGAATGACTAATTCAATATTTGTGAATTGAGATGTTCTCATGTTTTTTAGAAAATCGAGGTTTAGTGAGGGTTATAATTTTGTCTATTTTAAAAGTTCTATTGAGTGAGAGAGTGTTATATTTTAGCTGTTCAAAAATTAAACTGTTGTAATCCGTGTATAATAGTTAGCGAATTACTCTGTGAATTTAACCAATTCAGATGAATTACATTAAAAATTTATATGTCCCGTTTTACTACCTAATTTCACGTATTTTTGTACATGATCCTGTGATCCTTGGGTAAAAAATTAGCCAATTTTCCCAATAAGAACTGATCCCTGAGGTTAGGGGCGGAGCTACATTAGGGCCAGTGGGGGTTGCAGCCCCTACTGGTCCAAAATAACCTTAAAAATTTTATGTATTTTAAAGGAAAAAAACTTAAATATCTATGTATTTTTAATTAAAAAAATTAATTAGCTCTCATTAAAAGAAATAAACTCATATAGTTGAAAATTTATTTATTTCAGTCTCCACTGAAAAAAATTCACAGATCCACCCCTGCCTAAGGTGTTTTTGATAGGTTAGTGCCATTGTTGGAAGCGATCTCAAAATGCGAGGCTCTTAATTCCATCTACTAGAGCCCCTAGTTTTTTCTTTTCTTAATTTTTTCATTTTCAATGGGGAATACTTGTACGAAGCTTTCGAGTTCATACTAAGATTCAAACTCTTAAACCCATAACTTATCTAAAATAAATATGATCCGATTTAATTATTCACACCATAAAACTTTGACCTCATCCATAACTTGTGCGCAAATTTCCAAACCTTTTTCTATATTTCTTCTCATGCGTGGGATTAATTAATAATTACTTATAGTGGGCGTCGTCCCATGTTTCACGTGGCTTTTCAGGTCAAACTAACCAAGATTTAACAAAAGTGTAATTCCAATTTAAGATGTCTTTTAAAGAAAAAAAGTGGTCAAGAAAAGAAGTGAAAAAATGGATATAAGCGTAGGGGCGAAATTACAAATTTAGGCCCTGCTAACAAGCGACGACAGGTAAGAATGTTGTTGGAAGCCACTTGGACAAAGTGAACGCAAAGACACTTGGAATTGACGAAAGTCTACTCAGGCTGAGCGCGCGTACACGGAACAGAACATGGAATTCATTACTTGCATTTACCACTTTCCACTATTGTTAATAGGATCTTAAAAGAAGTCCCAAATGCGAACCGCCCCCTGAAATTGCTGATTGAAGATTTCCAAATATTCTCACTCGTCAGCCTCGGTCCAAGTATCTGACACCAGTTGCGAAACTAATAAGTTTGTTGGTAAGTTTAGTTTGAAGTAAATTGTTTGTCGTCCTCCTATATTTTATTCGAAATATTTATTCATCTCTTGTATTTTTAAAATAGGCTAATTACCCTCTTGTGATTTTTGGAATGTAGCTGACCCTTCCCTCCGTTAGAAAAACCGTCTAATTTAACGGCAATTGTAACACATGCGCTTAAAATGCGATTTTTTAATGCTTTTGGTTAAAATAAATTCTTTCTTGGACAAAAATACCCTTTTAGTAAATTGCTTGCCACCCCCCTGTGTTTTTTCTGAAATACTCATTCACCCCCTGTATTTTTAAAATAGGCTCATTATCCCCCTGTGTTTTTTCGATTTTAACTTTATGTAAGGGTATAACGATCAATTAACTAATTTTGTAACGTTTGCTAACGGAATAAGCGATTTTGGGTGCGTCAGCTTAATCGATAAAAACACAGGGGGTGAATGAGTATTTCGGACAAAACACAGGGAGGCGGCAAGCAATTTACTCGTTTAGTTTGCAACAATCAATTGTAACTCTATTATTGTTCACCTCCTGGTACAAGTGCAGATTCTTACATAGTATTTGAAGACACTTATATTTTGGAATTCATTTCATTTATAAATGAATTCTGTAAGGATTTGTATTTATAAATGAATTTTCATGTTTGAAATTTTAAAACAATATTAAATTAATTCTCTCATTTAAAAATATAAATTGTGTTTGGAATATATGAAAAATTAGAATTAATAGTTCTATTTTACTTAAATACCCTTCTTTTATTCAATTGAAACTAGACTATCATATAAGTGTCATCTTCTTATTCTATTATTGATTACTGATACTATCATAAAATTATTCAAAACAAAAAATAAAAAACAAGGAAAAATTGTCAAAAGAATTAAAGGCCTAGCCATGGCTGCAAAAAACTTGTTATACTTAGTTTCAGGGAATCCATGTGTAAAAAATATGACGTGCAAAGAATCAATCAAAGCTCACGATGATGCCATTAACGCTGTGGTTGTATCATTTGATGGTATATCTATATAGGTTCAGCTGATACAAGAATCAAGGTTTGAGGGAGACCAATTGGTGAGAAAAAGTATGTGTTGATTGCAACATTGCAGAAACATAAATAAGCTGTGAATGAATACCTGAAAGAGGAGTGAACGAAAGATGTCGATTTTTTTTTTCTCTTTTTGCCATCAAAGAGAGAACAGTGGGAAAGACATTTTTTTTTTTTGGGTTTTTGACTATAAAGTTAATCACTTAAACCTGATGGTAGTTTTGTCCTCAAAATATTAGTAACAGAATTAAAAAATGTGGATTTGTAAATTCCACCTCTTGGGCTCGAATTTGAGTAAGGCTTGTGCAAATTCAAGAATTACAAATCTTGGATTTGAAATTTCTTTAAAAAGTACAGCCAAACAAAAAAATTAGATTTGCAAATGAATTCTACAAAATTTTGTGAAATTCATTTATTCCAAACAGTTTGATTTTATAATTTTTGTTTTAAAATCGACTTTGCTTCCATTGTAACAAAAAATAGTTATCAACGACCAAACACTTTTACACTTCTATGGAAGTTTAGGACCAGATTGTGGTTTGATTAGAATGTACAAATCAAAGAAAAATAAGTAAGAAAAATTAGAACACAAGAATATCAATTATGATTGAGCCCACCTTCTATAAATAGAAGGAATAAATTCTTCATTTGTCACCACTGAAAGTGTACAGTCTACGAATACAAGTCAAGAGCTAATGTTAGTGTATATACATGCCGCGTTTAAACTGTGTATAGTTGTCTGTTGTAATTTTCCTTACCATAGTTAAGTTTTATCATATTTTTTACCATTGTTAAGTTTTACCATATTTAGCATAGTTTGGAGCCCAAATTGCCTTACACTTATATAAGACACTTTTGTATACTATAATTGTGCATCACTTCTCTCAATATTAGAAGACTTCCGTGTCTCTATCATCAATGTTTTCTCTTTTTTGTTTTGACATAATATCAGAGTTAGGACTTGATCCAATCATATTCGTCCACGTATAACCCATTTGTTTCATTTTGTTTCACTCTCACTGACTCATTTCCTTCAATGTTAGCTCATTCTCCACGAGTCAAACGTGACGGGAGTGTTGAATCCCAAATCCCACACTAGTTTCCAATCTTAAGAAAGACCACTTAAAAAGGTTATGGACAAATTCCACTTGACACCAATTAGTTTTAAAATGAAAACTCATAATACTTAACATGGTATCAGATCCCCAAGAATGTATCAAACTCGAACTTCGAGCTTGGTTATGTTGTTTCTTAGGGTATGGTATTGAACACAAGTGGTATCGGTGTTAGGACCCACTATCTAAACGCCTTCGAGTCTCTTGTCATGTGATTTTCTAGAAGAATAAGATATTTTTAACACTTTCACCATTTTTTCTTCCTTATTCTCCACCCCATATTTAACAGATTTTTCCTTTCTTTTATTTCCCGCTAATGACAGTGAAATAGGTACAGTTATAGAACCTGACCCCACACCTGAAACAACTATTCCTGAGAAGAGTGTCCTAGCTGATGTCTCTGTGCCTCGATGACAAGACCTCTCCTACTACCTCACCTCCAATCTCTATCAGTCATCTTTCCGTTGATCCATACGAGTAAGAGAAATTCCTTCTCATCTTCTTGATTATCATTGCTTTTCCATTATTCTTTTACTCGTTAAGCCTTAAACTTATCATGAGACTAAATCTGACCCTTTATGGCAACAAGCAATGACAGATGAATTATAGGCCTTGAATACCAAACATTCTTGGGATTTAGTCGATCTCCCTCCAGGAAAGAATGCTATGCGATGCTAGTGGTTGTACAAAATTAATATTTGATTTGATGGTTTTGTAGAACGATACAAGGCTCAATTGGTGGCACAAGGTTTTGCTCAGGAATATGGCATCGAGTGTCGAGTATTTAGAGACAAAAGAAATTCTATATTATATAAAAATAAAGATAGATTGAAGAATTTTATATGCTCATTCCAAAAATCAACCAATAATATATACAGATTATGAAAATCAAACAATGAAGTATATAATACTACTCAAATAAAAAAATACTATATATCCATTATGAAAATAGAAAGAACACTATATACCCATAACGAAAATTGAACAATACTATATACCCATTACGAAAATTGAACAATAATCTAAACCCTAAACCAATTGAATAGAGAATAAAAGAAAAAACACTTACGGTATTGTCTACTTCGGCTATTGTTTGCCATCTTTGACTTCTAGTAGACAATATTGGAGAAATCTAAGTGAAAATGAAAGATAGAGAATGAAATTTATAAAACCCTAAGTAAAAATTCCTAAATCGAAGAGAGAGAATAAAACCCTAAAGATGAAATAAGTGATTTGGACAATTTTACCCTTGCATCATAATGCAATGTGTAAGTACCTGTAGTCAGTGTGCCACTTCCGTCTTATATTTTTTGGATTTTTCACTCAAGGACTAACGTTGTCACTATAATTCAAGATCAAGAACGAATTCATCACAAATAAAAAATAAGGGAATTAGTTGGCACACAAGGTAAAGATAAGAGACCATTTGTGTCATTAACCCAATTTTGGAAAACAAAATGAATGTTGGGAAAGAAAAGAAGAAGAAAACGCATGTTGTAGTAGAACATGAAGATGTTGAGAGTGAATATAATCATAAGGAAGCTGGTCCTGAGAGGGAACATATAGAGGTTTAGGCAGATATTGAGGCTTCATGGGTCACCTTATAGAATGATCAGGCTAGAAGACATGGTGCTAGTTCTAGTGGAACAACTATTTAACCGAGTTCTATGTCCACTCCTATGACAGTTGTTGATCACATCATTGCTAAAATTTATTAGATCGAACGTTGTATAGAACATCGTATGGATAACTAGGGTACCAATATCAATAACAGTCTTACTAGACTCTGCATACATGTAGAGAATATGTTAACTTGGATAGACAGTCAGTATGCCAAGATTGAAGAAAATGGTAGAATCCCACCCATGCTAGCAAGTCATTTGGCTCAAGGACAGATGCCACTGGATCAGGTGCCACCAGGGCAAATAGGGAATCAATAGTTCCTATTTTTATGTTAACAAAAAACTTCATTTCTTCAAAACATTAGTTGGATTTTCATTAGCATTTTCTCATTCCATATTTAAAAGTTTCACATTTTCCTAACATTGTGATGTATGGCATCCTTATGTATGAACGCTCTTTATCTTCCATTACTTGAATATTCTTTATTATTTTTTTGTTTTTGATGATGCCAAAAGAGAAGAAATGAATGAAAGCCCATTAAAAACTCCAAGCACAAAACCAAGCCCAAAAACAACAAACGACCCAATATTAATCACATCAACAACATTGGCTGGAACCTAAAACACAAGACGCAAAATCAGAAACCCTATCCCATGGAAAACCCTAACATTACAAATGATGACGGTAATACCCAAACACCAAGGTACAGTCAACAATAGTGGAATCTGCCAAGAAACCATATGTGTATGAACCCATACCATCATATTTCTAATAGCCAAGCCTCACCCATAATAATGGCCACCAAAGTACCTATAAAGAAAACTAGCAGAGCAACAGCAAAAACAAGAACAATAGAACTCACCAAGGTATGCAAAACAAGGTACACCAACTCGATTGGAGACTAGGCTTGGTAAATCCATGCTTTTGATGGTGAGACCCTCTAAAGGACAAAAGGTACCCTCGGATCTTAAATATTTTGAACCTTATGTTAGTAGCTTAGGATCTTATGTATTGATCTTCAAAATTATGATTTATTCATATATGATAATTAGATTTTTCAATACATTCCTTCACATATAATTTGTGATTGAAGGTACAATTAACTACAAGGTACAAACAACGAATTTGAAAGAGTTACACACCAAAGGTAAAAGTGACTTAATGACTTGGCAAAAAGGAATGAATTTAAAGAGTTTCCTAGCAAAGTCAAGAGCAAGAATGAATCAAACGTGGATGAATAATATTGGCCCAACACCTTGAAGTTCTATCATAAAAACAATTAGTGTTAAGTAGAGTGTCCCAAAATCTTATATATTGTCCTTGAAAGTCTTATAATTTACCCATATGAAAATGAAATCAACTATATGTAACTGAAAATTGTAGCGCACTGTTATGAAATATTAGATAGTGGATATTCACAACTCAAGTAAAAGATGAATAGTCATACACAAATAAATTATAGGTAGATGAATAACATGAATCAAACAATACCACTGACAATTACTGTGCAAATTGTGCTACTAACAGTTACTGTGTAAATAGTTCCATCGATAGTTATTGTGCAAATAGTGATGTGTGAATAATAACTGTGTGCTAACTATATTTTTCTTATAAATAGGGCTTCATTCTAATTCAAAATCATAATGAAATTAATAAAATTATTTATAGTTTCTCTTTGTTCTCTCCTATTATATTCTACTTATTATATTGTTGATATTCTAGTAATTATTTTATGGCACGTTATCAACACAAAACTCTATCATAATAACAATGTATAGGTACTTCAATTCTTTTTCAAAGATATCCAATATATATTTGGTGAATCTAATATCTCATAAAAGATAAATAATTAGACTACGAACATGATAAATTGATGATGAACTAAAAGGAACCCATGCTCATATTTACAACTTTTTTACATATTTTCCATTGCTGAACAAGAATACCATAACAATTTTGGACATTGGATTTTGTTGCTCATAAGAAAATGCAAATGACCCCACTAGCAAGGATTGGAACATAAATAATTTTAGTTCTCAGATAATTATTTATAATTTGACATAATATTGTCATATTCATAATAGCATTTTACTAAGATCCTCATACGTCATGCAAGCATGACATAATAGTAATCATGCTTATTTATGTTATGTGATATGCTTTATATGCCTAACATATTTTTACTTAACCTCAGATTTTACATTAAAACACAAGATAAATAATTGGACTACAAACATGATAAATTGATGATGAACTAAAAGGAACCCATGCTTGGGTTTATAATTTTTTAACAAATTTTCCATTGCTGAACAAGAATACCAGAACAATTTTGGACACTGGTTTATGTTGCTCAGAAGAAATACAAATGACCCCATTATCAAGGATTTGGACATAAATATTTCTAGTTCTCATATAATTATTTACATGATTTTATAAATATTTACATCGTTTTACGTGCACTTACATCGTTTAATGTGCAATTAAATTCAATTACGTGTCTTTGGATATTTTAGATATCGTAGGCATTAAATAGGTTTTATCACATTTCACTAGCCAATTAAAACAATTGAAATAGGACTAGAATGGCAAACTAGAAATAAGTAGTAAGTTAGAGGGGCAAATTGGTAAAAGGGCCACTTAGATATTTTTCTACGTACCAAATACATACATTACACACACAAACACATACATTATACTATACACACACACACACACACATACACATCAGTTCACACACAACACACGCACTAAACCACACGTCCAAAAGAGAAGAAAGAAGAAAAAGAAGAAGAAGAAATGAAGAAGAAGAAGGAAGATTAAGCCATCTCCAACCATTTTTCTTGCACTTGCTAGCCAGATTCAAGATCTTTCTTGCTCTATTTTCTTTTTGTGCTCAATATTAAGGTGAGGGAAGTTTTTAAAAGCTTTGCAAAGGTCATACAAAGTATGTTCATGGATTATATGAGCTTATTAAGCATGAATGCTAGCTTGCACTTGTAAATTTGAAGTGTTGAGTTGAAATTGTAAAACTAGGGTTCCAAGACTTTGATGATGTGTAGTCTATTGTTTATACTTGCCTTTGTATGTTAGCTTTATGGGTAAATTTGAGTATTACACTTGGATTGAAGTAAGAAAGCAAATGATGCAGCTTAAGTGTCAAGTCTTGAACTTTAACCTCATTGAAGTAGTTCCATTGCTAGTTGTGTGCTTTAATAGATTTCATGATGGAAGTGCCTTTGGATGATGTTATAGCATGCTAAGTTATGGTTTTGGAGTTTTGATTGAAGTGGAATTTGTGTTTGATGAGTTGGTTTGGAGTTGGCTTTAAGTGGCATGGCAAAAGGAGGCAAGAAAAAGAAATTCGTGTATTTTGTTGAAAGATCCGGTCAATCGGATCCAAGTCTATTCGACCGGATCAGTTGACCGGATGCCCACTGCCTCTCATCTAGACAAGTGGATCCGAACGAGCTACACGACCGGATGGTTGACAGCTTTGCGCAACATTTTTCTAAAGACTATATCTCGGTCAATTCAACTCCAAATTGAGTTTTATTTGATTCTAGAACTATCTACACTCGATAAGCTTTAATTCTATACCAAAATCAGACTATTTGAATTTTGGAAATTTAAGAAACTTAACTGTTTAAGTTAGGCTAATGCAGAAGCATTGAAGTTACTTCATAGTTTCGTTTGTGTTTGCATTTTGTTGTCGTTTTGACTAATCTATTGATGACTTTTTACTATCTTATGATACTTGGCAATACTTGAGTTACTATAAATGCTATACATGCAAGATTTTTATATGCTTGCTTTTTGTGCCATTGATTAATCATTTATTACCACAAGAGGTTTACATGCTTACTTGCCATATCTTTGATATTGCTGCTGCTATCTCGCTCGGTGTATTTTCTTGGAGAGTTGAGGTATTATTATATCTATACCTACATATTTATCAAGGTTTCAACCTTTTAAAGGCCTTAGTACAGTCTAAAGGCCTTGGTACGATCGATGGCCCTGGGCAGCATCAGGCTTGCTGGTTATACCCACGACCACCATGGACCTATTCTTTACCTTAGAGGGGAATTATCCGGAACCCTCGGCTATTGACAGAGTTGCAGTCGGGTTTTCGTTGATGACTTGATCCTCGGTTGTGTTGTCAGGTTATCATTATTTGATTCAAGGCAGAAGCCGTCTTCATTAGCAATCACATATACTACAGTATCCTTTTACAATGAGTATATCATGTTCCTGTTCTTAATTCTTATTATATATTCAAGTTTGCAAGTTGTTTATCCTATGTGCATTTATATGTGCATGACATGTTTTATCAAACTGTTTATGAAAAGATAAAACCTTTGTGAAAAGTTCATTCCCCGTATCCCTCATTGAGCTAGTTGTAGCTCACCCTTTTCTCTACCATTACAGGTTGTTCGAGGCTAGAACTTGAGATCAATTGCTGGTGTTGGTTAACCTTTTGTTGTAATAGAATGAGCTAGACATGTGATTTATTTGATGTAATGTATTAATCTTGTGGATACTTAACTATGTAACTAACTTGATACATTACTCCTTCGAGGTCTAGTTGTAGTAGTTGGACTTGTGTAAGGTAACTTAGTGGATCTAGGTCTTGTAAATTAGTACTTGGTGGTTGTAATATTATCTATTAGCGATAAAGTTTATATAATGTATGTTATTAGAATTGGTATAATACATGGTTTGATGTCTAGATTTATGGTAATACTACTCGGGCTATTGTTTCGTGCCTTAGCGGACTTAGGAGGAATGATCTTCTTAAGCCCGTGGCATCACGATCCTAGAACGCTTGAGGATTCGTAAACTTTAATTTTAATTCCTTGTCATTATTATGGTATCAGAGACCATTTTTCCAATTAGGGAAAAAGGGGATCGTGACAATGCACGCATGACATAACATTAATCATGATAATTTTTGTTATGTAATGTGCTTTATATGCCTGACATATTTTTGCTTAACCTCAAATTTTATATTAAAACGCAACTTAATTTACTATATAATTTATTCATTACAATTTATGTATTTTCTTCATTTAATCTAGAATCTAGATTGTAATTTTCTTATGAATTTCTAGTAACTAAATTTTATTTGATATCTTTTGGTATTATAATGTCAAACCTTACAAAGCTTGCGTCTACTACCTTTGACATAACGGGGAATTATTGTTTGTCATGGATATTGGATGCTAAAGTACATCTACAAGCAAAAGATCTTAAAAACCCTATAGTCAAAAGAAATAAATAATCTCAAGAAGAGCGCACTAATAAGGCAATGAATGATATTGCTTAGTAATCATTTATATGAGACGTTCGAACTGACTATCTTACTATAAAAGATTCATATGAACTGCAGATAAATTTATAAGAATGATATCACCATTAAAAGGCAGTGCTTTTTCTAATACTTCACCACAGATGGATACACTTGAGATTATAGGATTTTCCTACCGTACATTTTTACAATGGTGCCTTTATTAGAAAATAAAAAATGTGGCTTGTTGTCATTGTTGTTTATGTGGAAGATTTGAATATTATAAGGACTCATGAGGAACTTACAACATGAATCACATACTTGAGTAATGAATTTGAGATGCCAAATCTCAGTAAAATTTTTCTCTTGGCCTACAAATTGAATAATTGACTGGTAGAATTTTCTCAAAGATAACGCTTCATGCATCGTCCAAATATAGACATGCTATATTAAGGGTGATAGAACCAAGCATATCTCACTGAACTTCTTATTTACTGATGAGCTCCAAAAGAAAGGTGAGATCAAGATTTGTCATCTTCGGTCAAATAAGAAACCTTGCCGATGTTTTTACAAAATCATTACCTACTACCATATCTGAGAAACTAGTATGGAAGATTGACATGCGGCGACTCCATGATCATTCTTGATATGCTCACAAGAGGGGGGTAACGCCCCGTTCCCTTACGGAATCGAAACTTCTATTAATCATGCTATCCTTAACCTAATTCCAAACCCGGACACAAAATTTAGGAAAAACGGAATGAGTTTCTCCTATTTATAGGACTAACCAAAAACCTGCACACGACAAGTATAAGTACCGAACCTTAATCCAACATCCTCAATCAATCCTATCTTTCGATACCACAACATCATATAATTCACTATGGCCATCCGGACCCTTCTACTACCACAAACTATAAATATAAGAAAGTTAAGTAGATAACATTAATTGTTGAAGTTCTATGTTTATAATTTCACTTATCATACCATTATAATATTATCTACTTAACTTTCTTATATTTTAAGTCCTTCAACCCACTTTCATTAACCATACAAGCATGCAAACCACTAAGCGATAAAGTAAAACAATAGAAGTTATTACAAGCCCACTAGTATCTAACCATCATACAAGACTAAAACTTTAATAATACATTCCTTATGATAACACAAATACATACAAGACCATAAAGTCTCAAATAGAATACAAGCATATCATAATCACATTCTTCCATGTCCAACACACTGATAGAGCAAGCAGGCTACATATGAGGCAATCCAATCTCTAGTGTTTCTTGAAACATGTTAAAAAAAGGAATGAACAACTCAGTTGCTTAGTGAGGGAGGGGAAATACAGTAAACCGAGGTATTTTCAAAAATCATTTCGTGCAATGCATCAACTCAATAACATAAATAACTCAAGTAATTCAATATAACAAGTCAATTGAGGAAAACATTAAACATACTTAAAAAGAATATGGTTCATCTTCTTTGTCTTCGCTCTTGAACCACGAACCTCAATCTTCAATAGCATTTGTCGGCAAACCCCTTATCACACCATTGGGGTACTCCGGATGTACCCTGAATCCTATGACCCATTCTCCTGAGGTAGATCCATATACCCCAACGAGGTGAACCATGCCTCTGGGGTATGGGAGTATGCCCCAGCGAGAGAAGGAATTGACACCATGGTAACCGAGCTATACCGATAACTCGATACTTCCCGGAGTTTCTCGACACTACCATGTCCGAAAAGGTTGCGCAACCCGATATACGATCACGATAAATCAAGTAATGACAATATAATTTAATAATCATATAACGAGGGACAACAAAGTAGGTTGTCCTTAATCACATTATAGCAGTAATATGTACATATAAATTCAATCAATTATACTAAATCATACAATCAAAGAGCTATAAAATAAGCTATGATGCACAAAAAGGATGAAGACTCCTTCACCTCAATAGATCACGAACTCTTCCAATCTCCCCTCACGCCAAAACTAGCAATTCACATAACATTCACAATTTAGTTCACACAATACAACTAAACACTTTATAACAAGTAGCAATATAATATTAGATTTAACATAAAGATCGCATATAAGCAACACACCAACCCCTAAGCCACTCAACCATATGAAACCACACTTTAACCCTCATCTAGCATTAACATCCAATTAACCCTTTAGTCCAATTCAAGCTCACTCCTAGCCAAAGTCATGCAAACCAAAACCTAATCATTCTATTATCATAAGAACACTCTAAGAACCCTGTTTCAATTAAGAAAACCCACTTTAAGCCATTCCTACCATAAAACCCTTTACACCCCAATCAATTCTCTCCAAGTCCTAGTCACATTCTAGCCATTCCAACACCTATGGCCCTACTACAAGCACCAAACGAGCATTTAACCATCAATTTACTAAAACACCATTCATTTCTCTAACTTTCACAACCTACCACATCCCAACGAACTACGAGACTTGAAATCCGATTTCACCACTCAATCCTAGTCACTTTATGGCACAACTAAACCCCACGAAAATACACTTTAACACTCGTTTACACTAAAACTCTGATTTGCCTCTTAGCACGTTTGAACTGCAACTATATAAACCAATCATCCAATCAAGATTAGCATTGCACCACACTTACTTCCTAGCATATATAAAGCCATACAACCACTCAAAACTAACCCGGCCAACACTTTGGTCAAACGACCCCTTTGTCCACTAATGCTTTTTGACACACAAATGAAGCATAAGTTACATAACTCGCAAGCTAGCTATTGACACTTTATGACACCACTTGGACCCTTGAAACCTCACTTTAAACCGCAACTAACCTGAAAGCCCCGTACGTGCTTTGAACTATACCTCCTTGATCCAAGCCCCAACCGAGTGCCATAAAAGCACATTTAACATCCTTACACCTATTAAACACCAAATATAAACTCAAACTAAGCTTGGTTAGCACTTTTGCACAAAGCCCCTTTATAAATTCACTAATTAATCCAAGTTTTGAGCCAATTAATCACATATACAAGTTAATCTAAGTTCAATAGAACCATAAGAACCAATAGATTGCATAATTATAAGCTCAATAACGAATTTGCACAAAAAAACCTAGAAATCACTATTTATTTTTCCCCCAATCAACCTCATACCAAAAATCATGCAAACAAGCCAATAAATTACACAAATCAAGTCTCTAACACATGATAAAAGCTCTTTGTGAAACAACTTTACAAGATATAGCCATAACAACACAAATCTAAAAATTAAAGTTAAAGCTTTAAAACTTGAAAACTCATGCAATGCAAAACCCTCACCTTTAAGCTTGTGCTATGCTTGTGATAGGCTAGAGAAAGCTTGAAATCACTAGACAATTTCTTGGTTGAGCCAAAGTTTGAAGAATTGCAAGAGAAAATCTCCTTTCTCCTCATGTGAATGCCATCGGGTGGGTGGGGAGGATAAAATAGGAATTTTGTGATTTATTTATAAGCCTATGTTGTTTAATGAGCCAATTTTAGAATATATGCTAAGTGTTGTAGGCAAAAGTGCACTATTCTTGCAAGACAAGTTCATTTATTAAGCTAAAAACTCTAATTAAAACTAGCAAAGTAGCATTTCAATATTTTACTATCTATACGAAACAAGAAAATTTTTTCTAATGCGCACCTCCGGCATGCAATGTACGAAATCTTATTTTTATGATTCCTCCTATGAGTCATGTAACGTAGGAAAAATACGAAATCGAGCAAATTAAGCAGTCAAATTTTACTATGAATAGTAACTCAAGTAACATATAATCAGGTAAATAAATCAACATTGAAATGCACAAGAGATATGCAACATTTAATATAATCATGATGAAAGTCTTGGGAGTCACAGGAGACATATGCACTACATTATTTTTTTCCTTCGCAAACGTTTTGTCCCACTAGATTTTTTTGGTAAGATTTTTAATAAGGTAGTTAAAAAAACGTATATAGATAATATTGTACTCTTTTTCTTTCATTAGGATTTTTACTGGGTTTTTTTTCCTAGTAAGGTTTCAACCAGACGTATTCTTTTAGTAAATATCCAAGGGAGAGTGTTATTATATATGAGATTATAAATATTCATAATTCAAGCAAAAAATGGACATTTGTATACAAACAAATGGTAGATAAATAAAAACTGTGAGAATAGTACTGTGTAAACAGTATTAGAGATAGTTATTGTATAAAGAGTGCCACCCATAAATACTATACAAATAGTGACATATGAATAGTAATTACATGATAATCATATGTTTCTATAAATATAACTTCATTCTAATTCAGAATTCATATTAAAATCAATATGGTTCTCTATAATTTATCTTCTTTCTAATAGTTATTTTTGTTAAAAAATAACTGCAAACATCAGCATTTAAAGAAGCTTCCACCATTTCTGACCATATTTAAGGCGGTATTATAATATGAAATTCATGTCCGAATTCAATGAAAAGAGAAACTTTTCCAAAACCGCGTGGGTTAGGGCGGTAACTAGTGTAAACGAAATATATTTATAAAAAAGAAAAGGAATACGGTCTACTTTTAAAAAAGTAAAAGTGGATAACATCGTATGATAATTACCTAACAACTAACTTCCAAGAAATTCCTTGAATACTAACGCTAATAGGTTATGAGGTCATCACTATATAATCAACAAACCTAGGATTAGCCTTTCATTAGCTTTATATTGAACCCTCCTTTCATCAGTATTAAATAAAAAGCTTTCTATAAATAACAAACAATTTCATTAGTAAACAAAAACCACTGAACAAAACAGTTTAACCTGTGTGCAAAACCCTCAACATGAACTTTAAGTCCACGGAAACGTATTCACAAGCCATTTCAGGCCCTGAACTTGAACTTTATGAATCTACAAGACAGTTTCTAATGAATGATAATTATACATCTGATGTTTTTCCAGAGTTTAGCTCATGGGATGCCTCATTATATAACAATGGGTTAAACATTGATAGCCCTCTGGCGATGGAGAATTCTAGAAATTTGATCATGCATACAAATGAGTTGCGAGTGGAGGAGAAGGATACAAGTAAGGAATTAGCAGCACCAAGTGGAGGACACGCTCCACAAGAATGGAAGCGATACAGGGGTGTGAGGAGGCGGCCATGGGGGAAGTTTGCAGCGGAGATGAGAGACCCGAATGAGAAAGGAGTAAGGCTTTGGCTAGGAACATACAAGACAGCGGAGGATGCAGCGTTGGCTTATGATCAAGCCGCGTTTAGATTGCGCGGCTCGGGAGCTTTGCTTAATTTTGCACACTTGATTGGGCCCGATATGGTGCAGCCAGTTAGAGTGAATCCAAGAAAGCGATCTGCCAAATCTGCATCTTCATTGGCAGAAAGTAGTCACTCCAAGAAGAGGAAGACCGAAGGATGCTCAGCTGAAGCAGAATAAATTAGTTGTTAATGTGTCATGCAGGCATGACTTGCTGATTTAGAACAAGAATAAGGTAAATCTCAGAAATGATTTTTATCATGA
The DNA here is from genome assembly GCA_037974665.1 of Ehretia macrophylla. Lineage (NCBI taxonomy): Eukaryota > Viridiplantae > Streptophyta > Magnoliopsida > Boraginales > Ehretiaceae > Ehretia > Ehretia macrophylla. Next base: position 16,492,594 of record CM075767.1, on the reverse strand, counting down.
AGTAATCTTCCAATAACTTGAAGAAAATAATATCTAATTTTTGAAAGATGTGCATCCTTTCCAGTTATGAAGTAATCTTCCAATTACTTTATGGAAGAGTAACTTATTATCTTTGCTTACAATAGTGTCGGATTTACTCTACCCCAGTGAGGGGATTTACTCTATCTAAATACTTGCTTAAGCTTAATATGAAGATGACATAGTTTTGCACTTCATTAAAATTTTTATTGAAGAAAATTATATAAATCTAGACAATATAATCATAACCGCAATCTGTGTTTTCAATAGCTAAAAAGTTCTTGTCAAGGTTGAAGCTTTCTGTTTAAAACATGAAGTGAAGTTGAAAAACAAGAATTTTCTATATTAGATTGGATGGTAAGTCCCACATCTTCCCATGGAGGTTAGGCTCTATGTTCCCCTTCATTCTAGTATTTTCTTTTGGTTTCAATAAAATCTCGGAGGGAAGTACCCTCCTTTACCTGAAAAAAAAAGTTGAAAAAAAGATAAAAAGATATTTATATTATTCTTTGCCTTTCCTTCTTTTCCTCACAGGGAAAATAAAAATAAGAAATTCCCTCGCTCCACGATAGTTTCTTGATGCAGTGTAGATTTTGAAATCTCAAAGCCAATTTTTCGTGTTGTACACAAATTACTCTAGTAAGGTAATAATTTTTATTCGGTGACAAAGAAAATTCTCTGATTGTAATAAGCTTTCACTTGATATTAGTGAGGAAGGAAAACCACGTGAAATTAAAATTCAATCACGCAAAGGTTCAACCTTGGCTTGAATTTTTCAGAGATTTGATAATGCCAAACGTAGCAACAAAGCTTTTTTTTTTCCTGGTAAATATAGTATATATTCACATTTCACAAGTAGTTTTCATATTCATATATATATATAGTGAATTGATACTTTATTTATTTATATATTTTTGTTGAGTTGATTTAAACCTAGCCATTTATTTTACTAGATGGCACTAAACTTGCACTGAACAATTTTTTGTGTTTCAGTTTATCCACAATTGGTTTCTCAAGTTACTTATGATGGGTTTTCATATTTGGTTAGACAAAATTATAATTTCCCATTCCATTTCTGAAAAGTATAGTCATCCACATAAAAACGATTAGGTCCAACTTGCTTCATTTGGCCTAATTTTCTACGTAGGATCTTTGATTGTGTGGGTAAGAGTTCTTTCTGCATTTTAATTTAACCAAAAAGTAAGATATTCATATATCTTAATTGATTAATTGAAGAACAATAGAAACCCTAGACTTGGTGATTTATGGGAAATAGCATATCTACTTTTGGCCTTGTAAGTAGTGGTTAAAAACTTGACTGATAGAAATGGTATAAAAAATGATAATTTTACCCAACTAGATATGAAAATTCATTAAAACTAAAAGGGAAACGGCTCATTTTAGGGTCTGAACATAATATAAAATTAAGGGCCTCAACTTCAAAACCTTTGATTGAATGACCCAAACTTCTAAAAAAAAAGCGTTCTACACACTATTAACTAATGGTGTTACTGTTTTACTTATTTGGCTTTTTTCTTTTCTTTCAAACTTATGCTTCATTTTTTTTTTCATTCCAAAGCCTACGTGGCTTTTCATAATACAAAATAAGAATAATTTTTAAACATCTAAAACGAAACAACAACACAATTAATTCTAGATCATTTTAAAGCTTAAAAACAAGATATCAGCATATATATATATATATATATACGGATAAATCCAATATTTTAGATAGGTTTGTGTTTATTTTTGTTGGGATATATATGTGCATATATATCATTGCAACATTATATTGCGTTGTTTTTTGCAACACTCCAGTTAGAAATGAAAAAACTCATGATAGGGGAAACATGAAAAAGTTGCTGCAATAGGTTTCTGATTGCAATATTTTTTCTAATTGTTGTATAAACTAAAATTTGCAATGGTCTTCTTTTGGTGCAAAGGTTAAATTTTGTATCACTTTTGTTAATAATTTCTCATGAGATAATTTTTTGTATCGATTCAATATTATGATTTGATTGCAAGGACCTTTCTTATTGTAGCTTATTTCTCACAAAAAAATGGTTGAAGTAGAGAATTTGCAACTGGGTTAAATTTATTGGCAATGGTTTTTAATTTTTTTGTAATAGCTTTAAATATTTTTAAACATTGCAATACATAAAACATGCAATAATGTATTCTATATCTTGTGTTTCATCTTTAAAAAAGATCTAGAATTTATTATATATGTTGTTGAATTTAAGATATTTAAAAATTAGTTTACTTTGTGTTTAAAAGAAAGGCACATAGGAGTTGCAAAGAAGAAAAAGAAAGTATCACATCCGATTTGAAAGAAAAGAAAAATGCCATGTAAGCAAGATACTAATAGTTATTGGCATGTAAAATAGCTCTTTCTTAGACGTTTGAGCCCTTAAATGGAAGGTTTTGAAGTTCCGGCCCTTAATTACATATTAGACCGACTTCAAGCCTTAAAATGACCATTTTTCAAACTAACATGGAGTAGGTAAATTAAACAAAAAAAAAATCACCGGTCAATGTGAAATGCAAAACAAAAATTAGTGAGCACTTTGATACTTCGTGCAATTTTAGTAGCCCGTGGAGGAATTTACCATTTACATGAGATAGAGCTAATCTGTCGTTCTCCCAGAAGGGCAATCAAAGATCCTCCAATTATTTTTTAATTTGAAATTGGCTTTTTTGTCTTTCATTTTTTTTTCATTTTTTTGCTATTTCTTCTGGTAATAGACACTTGTCGTGCGCATATGAGTTCCTTTCGATAAGAAAATGAATCAAATGATATTGAATTAACATTACAATAAAGTAAATTGTTAGCATGCACTTTAAACTTGTGTAACATGAAGAAACAAAAATGTAATTCTTAGGAAAAGCTAATATGTTATTTGAAAATTCTTTTAGTACGAATGATGAAACCTGTAATTACCTGTATCACTCGTCGCAAAATAGAACTGATCCCATATTCAAATGTGTGGAAGAGCTATTACAAGCACAACTAACACACTTCCCTTAGAAAACGTTTTCAAAATTTGCATCTCAATAAGAGAGCTAAGATATCTATTTAGCTCCTAAAATAAAATAAGATCACCATTAATGACTAACTAATTTCTTATTAAGATCCTTCATGGTATCTAATAAGCTCAACACAATAAGCAATTTTATTTTCTTCCTGTTTTCTTTATGTTGTTCGAGGATGGATAAGCCAACTCTAGCCCTTGTAAAGTCAAATTATTATATATAATAATAATTCTTGCAAAAGAAGATAAGAAGTGATGGTTTTAAGAAAATAGCATGAAAATAAAAGAAACGAAACTAAACGTTTAAGTTACATAAATTTTTCTCGAAACTAATGACAAATTAAGATGATAAGCATTGCTGTTTTTTATGATATAGGCATCAAGGATGAAATTTTTAATTATAGAAGCTTGGCTTTAGCCTAAAGTTGAGGCTACAATTGAATCACCCCCCCCCCCCCCCCCCCCCCCCCCCCCCCCCCCAAAACAAAAAATAAATAAATAAATTTTGGGAGTTCCCATTTCATCTATTAATTTCTCATTTACAAAATTTTCCAAATATCAAATACATTAACGGAGAATGAAATTTTGAAACTTAGAGGATTCATCAAGAAAAGGCTGATCTTATCTCCCATCTTGGACATATAGGAAAATGAGTAAGGTGCCACGCTATTATATCGTTAGAATACTCAGTTCTATCATGGAGAGTTCAAACACTATATCAGTTTGCTGGATGTTTTGTTACAAGTGCTTCTTCAAGTGGTAAAATTGTTGTACCCTTGGAGACGGACCTTAAAACACTTCCAAACACTTTTGGGAGAGGCAAAATATGTCAAAGGCTTTAGTATCGAACATAGCCTCAGTCTAAACAGATTATGCAACAACGACTTTGTGTTAACTTTGCCCAAGCTTGTAAGTTCTAATTTTGCAGATTTTACTTTGTTATACCAGTTCTAGATTTTGTTTTATTGGCAACTCTTATAATGCTTGTTAAAATATACACTTGTCACACATTGAAAAAACTAAAATTCCAAGACCAGTACTTTATAAGATCATGAGTTACTCCACCTAGCACCAATTGATTTTAAGATGAAAACTCATGATTCTTAACCTGGTATCAGAGTTGGTCCCTTAGTCTAGTTTTATTCTTCCGCGTGTGACCCATTTCAAATCAGTTCCACGTGTATTCAATCTTTCGCATGTGTCATATTCCACACATCTTCAATCTGGGACACACAATTTTATTCATGCGCATGTGACCCATTTCAAATCAGTTCCATGTGTTCAATCTTTCGCATTTGCCATATTCCACACATCTTCAATATGTCAAGTATGTCTCATATGTGTTCAATCTTCCACATGTATTAATCTACAATGTGTGTTCAACTTCCATTTATGATTCGTCTCAAAATTAGTTCCACATATGTTCAATCTTTCAGGTGTTGTCCTTCTCAAATCATGTCACACGTTTGGAGAAGTGTTAAAATATACACTTGTCTCGCATCGAAAAATTAGAAACTCCAAAATCACCTTATAAAATCTTGTACTACTCCACTTGTCACCAATTAATTTTAATATATAACCTCAGTTATCTTAACAATACTTACATAAAACTTTTTCATTATTCTTCGATATTGTTTCTTGTTAATTATATTATGTTAGGGTGAAGTGCACAGGACTCCCTTGTACTTTTGTAAAGTTATACAATACCCCTCGTAATTTTAAAAGTGCACGGTACCCCCTGTGGTTTCTAAAACCTACGCACAATAGCCCCCTGTGATTTTAAAAATGCGCGGTACCCCCCTATGATTTCTAAAACTAAGCAGAATAGCCCCCTCTGTCAAAAAATCTGTCTATTTTAACATAAAGTATGATGCACGAGCGTCAAATGTGCTTTTTTTGCTTAAAATATTGTTTGGACAAAAATACTTATTTGCTCCAACCCTAAAGAAAAAAATGTGTCATATAAGGGTATTTTTATCTAAATAATTAATAATTTGAGCAAAAAAAACTTGAATAATCGCATTTGACGAGCATGCATCACACTTTTCGCCAAATAAATAGATTTTTTGATAGAGGGAAGCTATTGTGCTTAGTTTAAGGAACCATGGGGGGGAGGGGGGATACTCTGCACTTTTAAAACAACAAGGGACTATTGTGCTTAATTTTAAAAACCACAGGCGGATACTGTACACTTTTAAAATCATAAAGTGGTATTATGCAATTTTATAAAAGCACACAGGGGTCCCGTACACTTCACCCTATTATGTTATGTCATCTCGCTAAAATATAATATTATTTGGCGTCCTTTTGAAAGTTATCACTTTTTATTTCATCCTTACTGTAACAAGAATTTCGAAAAGTTATTTTGTTTCGTCATAGAGAGCTTTCTGGTCTATTACTTCCCAATGTACCAACTAATAAGGATAGCATGGACGAAAAAGTTTTTGGCTTTGGATTCCAATAGATGCCCTCTATCTATTAGTCTTTGAAGAAATAAATAAACAATAAGGAACGGGTTGACTCTTGTATTGATATCTCAATAAATGTATAGTATAACAAGTTTGTTTTTGTTGATTTCACATTCTGAGAAATTATTCAGGTATAATTACTTAGTCTATAATCTGATTTTTTATTTTTTGTTTATCACAAATTCATAAACTATTCAAGATTCTATATTATCTAAAATATAATATTTGATTGTTATCTACAATCTAATTGATGTAATCCTTGAGTTTTTGTGCCCACCTATGTACTTCTCGTGCATGGAAAAATGATGTATCCAAGATATTGAAAGTTTTTCAAATTAAGAACCATTCTTGTCCTAAAACCCTTCTTGAATACCATTACTAATTTGTTGAAAATAATAAATAATATGATAGATCCCTCGCTAACAGTTCAAATTTTTAAATAGGATGATCACTTAATATGGTATCAAAAGTTAGATGCCAAAAGGTCCCAGGTTTAAGACTTATCACCACCTATTTAAAACATTAAAACTGTCCAAGCGTAAAATTAGAAAAACTAACAACATTAAAACTGACAAAGTGTAAGACCGAAAAACTAACTCTACTTGCACTTATGAGGGCGTGTTAATAAACCACTCTTTAACACTCTAACAATTTAACCTTTTGAATGAGATGATCACTTAATATAATTATTTCGTATTGAATTTGTAATCGCTCATTGGTTGGCGGAAAAAATTTGTAGCTTGTGCAACCTTTGGCAACTTTCAGTATTTTTCTAGACCACGCATTGTTAGAAATCTACCTCTCTCTCCTATGTATATATTTTGTCCAAATTAAAGGGTAGCATATTATGGAGTGGATATTGCCGCTCCCTTTGAGGATATTTGTGAGTTGCTCAATAATCATAATTGATGTGACCTCCTTGGACTTATAAAACCTGAAATCTTCACCACCACCGGAAAATATTGAAACATTTTTCGTAGGGAGGAATTCAAATTTTTTTTTTTAAATAAGACTAAAATACATAATTTTTTAATTATATAAATATATATATTTTTTTCAATGGACTAATCAATTTTTTGACTCAAAACACATAGGGATTAAGTACTTTTTCTTTTACTAAAAACACATAAATTTTTAATTAAATAAATATATTTTTTATTAGAAATAATAGAAATTAAGTACTAAAATACATAATGTACACCTGCTACTGTGTTTCCATGCGTTATGTTTGAACAAATAGTGTCATCCCTCATTTAGTGTTTGCAAGTACGACTAGTATTATAAGTTTGAAAATAATTATATAAACCTTTAAATCTATTAACTCAAAATATGTAATTCAAGTTTTTACTTAAATTCATAATATTAATTAATAAACAACCTTCATATCATATCTCATACTAAATGAGGGATATCACATTCACCTTCAGTTAAGGATCTAAGATGCTCTGCAGGCGCATAGTCGCTGAGCACCGACATTGGCTCTAAATATCAATCATACTATCAAGCTCTTAGCCCAATCTCTTCAGTCAGTAGTGTTATACACTTGAGAATAATTGTTGTGGATCTAATATGAAAGTCATTTATAGGTTAACGTTGTTAACTTAAGTAATAATTTGGGTTCATCATTTTAGTTTAGTGGTTTCCATATTAAGATAGTAACTTTCAGCCCATGGTACTTTATGTGGTTGAAATTGTAGGTACAGAATGATGATTGTATCCCCGATAAGGAGTGTTTAGTTTACAAAATCTTATAAGAATCTCGAGAATATGAAGTTTGGAAAGCAATATTCTTATATTTTGTTAGCACAATAAACAAAATATTCCTGAAAATACAATATTTTCATAATTTGCTCAATTTTTATTTAAATGTGTGGGGAGGGACTCTCACATTCTCAAGTTGTGGGAATATTTTGGAGAAAATAAAAGAAACAAGTAGCCATCTTAAAAAAAATATAAAAATAAAATCAATAAACTAAAATAATTTAATAAATAAAAATAAAAATAAAAATATAATAAACAGAAAAATAGAGTAATAAAACAATAAAAAGAATATAAAAATAATAAACAAAACAAATAGAATATAAGTTATTAAATTTATTAATAAAATAATAAAAATAAAAATAAAAAATAATATATATAAAAATATTAAAATTTTAATTTAAATTAAAAACTTATGACTTATTTATAATTATTTTTAAATGCTAAATTATAAATTCTAGATTTTGAATTTTAAAATTAAAAAATAAAACTAAAAAATGAATAAAATAATTTTTAAAATTTTAGTTTTAAGTTTTTGAAAAAATATGTTTAACTTTTTAATTTTACAGATTTAAAGTTTTAATTTAAATTTAAATTTACAAAAAATAAATTTGTTTCACTTTTAAAAATACGTTATACATTTTCTTGCGTATTGGAAAAAGAATACAAAGTGTATCATGACCTGGTAAAAGTTATCAAAATGTATAATGACCTGTTTACTTTTTATGACATTTTTCTCCTTTTGAGTTAGCGGCAATTTTGTTGAAACATTGGTTAAAATTCCTACAAATATTGAATCTAAACAAACAAAGCAATATATCCTTTCGACGAATGTAATAAAATATTTCTAAGAATCTTCTTAACGTACCAAACAGTTTAATCATAATCTCGAGAATAAGAATGTTATTTTCAAAAATATATTATTGAGAATGAAAAATAATTCTATGAGCCAAACACACCCTAAAAGGATGATAGATTCTCCTCGTATTGGTGTGAATTGTGGTTCATGGGTTACTTTTAAACGTACAACACATGTTCCATTTGGGAACTATAGTTCTTTGCCAAGAACGTGACGAATGAAAGATTACTTTCTTGAGCGAATATAATTCGAAATGGTTAATTAGTTTTCTTACAGTTTGGACAACAAAAAGATTGAGATAAATAAATGGGTAAATAGCGTATTACCCCCTTGTATTTTGTTAAAAATGCACAATACCCTCTTGTGTTTTAAAAATTAGCTGATTATCCTTCTGTGTTTTGTTAAAAGTGCACAATACCCCCCTGTGTTTTAAAAATTAGCTGATTACCCCCTATGTTTTGCTAAAAGTAGTTGATTACCTCCTTGTGTTTTATAAAAGTAGCTTATTGCCCCCTTATATTTACTAAAGGATGAGGTCGGGCACCAACAAGTTTTTAAAATTCAGGTTTGGTAAGTAAAATTTATAACATTTATCCATTATGATTTCGGGAAAAAAATAATTTAAGTGGGTCTTGATTCGAGTTTTCAAATTTCAGTAAGTATCCGACCCGTTACCATTCATATATATATGTATATATACATATGTATCCATTAACGTATAAACATAAACGTATAAATTTCGTAACCAAATAAATTCTCTAGAAAATTTCGCATGAAAAATTTACAATTTCATAAATCAATTGTAAAAGTCTACATTTTCAGTATAAAAATCAATATGTTTAAATCAATTTTTTATGAAAATAAAAACTTTTTTAATTCAAATAGTAAATAAAAGTCAGTATTTTGGTGTAGTAAATATGATTTTTTATTTTAAGTGGGTGTGACTGTTATTTTCTTATATCATTTTTTTATAACAGATTCAAAACTACATCATTTTGGTCCTAAGTATAAGTAATTAGTAAGTTGGCACAAATCTAACCATCTATTTATGTGAAAGTAATGTGTCAATCCCTTAAAAAGTAATAATGAGAGGATCCTCCAATTATTCCCTTTTTAGAGAGGATCTAAATCCCCATATTTATATACAAGAATTCACTGAATCAATCCCTTAATCTCAGCCTAAATATATTACAATAATTTCATCTAAACTAATGAGTTACTCGACACATAAAGTACAATCTAAATAATTGCATTTGATACCAATTCGTTCTAGAATAAAATGACATATTTTTTAACTATATATATATATATATATTGTTGGACAATTAAAATGAGAGAAGTACTGTAAATATAAATACAAGATATGCAATAAAGATTAAAATAACATAATGTAAAATTAACAATATTAAAATTTAAGGATGTAGAAATAAACCAAATACAGATGATATCGAGGCTCGAGTTAGACTCGATGTCCTTAAGACTTTAACGTCCCGCTACGGTGCTTTCGGTTGATTAACGCAAGTCTCTCAGAATACAACGATATTTTCTTCGTAGTAGGAGCACACCAAACTACGAAACTATTGAACTGAATATGACAAACTCTTTCTATTGGACACAATGATAAAATAAAATGATTTTTCGTTCTTGTTCTTCTTTTTTGTTTCAGCTAACATACACAACTATTTATAGCCAATTCTTAATGGGAGTTATCATTGCCCAAAAATTATGATATAATAAAATAATATAAACTAGTTCAAACATTCACACAACCATGCTACTCAAATTTGATAAAGTCTGCAGCACATGGACAAGGAATATATTGCACGGAAATAGATGCAAGCAAGCTCAAACAAAGCTGTTTCACTAATCTATAATTAATAATTTCCATTCACAAAGCACTAAATATTCTTAGATATATATATATATATATATATATATATATATATATATATATATAATATGTAGACATGAAAAGTACTTTTAGAAGTTTTGCATGATTTCTTTTCAATTAATGGCCAAGAGAATCGTATGGGCTGGAACACCATTTTCCTTCAGAAAGTTCTTGCTGGCATGCTGTGTCTATCTTCTTTAAACTAATAAATTGCAACATATTCCATCTCAATTTTTCTGCTATGAGTCAATTTTTCGGTCTCAACATAAATATTAAAAGAATAAAATAAGTCGACATAAGACAGTGTCGAAGAAAAGAAAAACGAAAAAAGTTTAGTGACGTGTCTGCTCCAAAGAGCCCATCCTGACATCGTTGGTTCCCATTTCTGGAAACGTATAATTTCATTCCACATGCTAATTGAATATCGAATCCTAGATATATTAGTATATTCCCTGGAAAGAAACACGAAATGGACAATTGAGCAATAACTTTTTTTGGTCAACATTCTTTACTAATTACTGTCAAACACTTGATGAGGACTGGGTGGTATTATAAACCAATTATGAAAAAACATTTATGGACAGTGTTGAGGAAGCCACCAGGATATGTAAACGTTGAAAGTTGAATGAAACTTATTTTTCAAGTGTATCTGTATAATAAATTGATGAAGACACAATGGAAACAAGATCGATTCAAAGAATTCTTAAATAAACAAAATGACGGCGTCACATGTACATTTAAAATGATTGGTTTATGAAGCTTTCCTCGTCCTCGCTCGAAGTCTCCTTGTCACATTGCAAAACCCGCCAACACGACCACATAATTTTTTTTTTCAGCGATTGCGAGGGCTCGGGGATGGAAAGGATTGACGCAAAATTGGTGCCATTTCGGCAAGGGATTAGAGGACTGGCAAAGGATTAGTGACAATACATATTGAGTCCGTCACCGCGCCCTCGCCTCGTCGTCATTGAATTAAATTTTTTGAATATAATTTTTAAAAACTTTTAAAAATTTTAAGTATAATTTTAAAATATTTGAATATTTTAATTTACTTTTTTAAAAAATAAATTAAATAAAAAATAGTTTTAATATAATTTTAAAAATATTTAAATTTATTAATATATATATTTTTAAAAAATTAAAGATAATTTAGTATAATTAATTTTAAAAAATTTAAAAAATAAATAAAACATTAAAACACCCACCTCCCACTCCCACTCCCATCATCCCACCCCCATTCCTGTCACCCAGCCCAGTCCCCCCACCCTAACCCCACAACGCCCTTCCCTACCCCGACTTCTCGTCACCCATCCCAATCCCCCCACCCCCACTGCACAGCGCCCCACCTATGTATCCCTTTCCCCCAACGCCGTTCCCCCACCCACCCACCCCTAACCCCATAGCGCGACCCCATTCCCACTCCCCGTCCCTCACCCCCATCCCTAATAAAGAGGCGTTTGGTTCACGAAATCTTATAGGATTCCCGTAAATGTGAAGTATACAATATGATATTCCTATGATTTGTTCGCAAAATAAACAAAATATTCCTGAAAATACAATATTTTCATAATTTGCTCAACTTTTATCTAAATGTGTGGGGGTGAGAATCTCACATGCCTAAGTTATAGGAATGTTTTAAATAAAATAAAAGAAACAAGTACCCATCTTAAAAAATTATATATAAAATTAAAATAAATAAACTAAAATAATTAAATAAATAAAAATGAAAATAAAATATAATAAACATAAAATAGAGTAATAAAATAATAAAGAAGAATATACAAATAAAAAAATAAAAAAATAGAATATAAGTTATTAAATTTATAAAATAAAATAATAAAAATAAAAATACAAAATAATATAGATAAAAGTAGTAAATTTTTAATTTCAATTAAAGTCTTATAATTTATTTAAAATTAGTTTTAACTGCTAAATTATAGATTCTAGATTTTTAATTTTAAAATTCAAATTAAAAAAAAACTAAAAAATGAATAAAAAGCTGAGTGGTCCTCATATTCATAGCTTAAAGTGGAGGGGTTTTTTTTTTTTTTTTTTTTTTAATTTCAAAGTAGAGGGTGAACATCCCCAACTATACAACTATTTTGGAACTTAGTTAAGTGATGCAGATCCACATATGGGTCACGAGGTCAGTTTGAACTCTTAACTTTTGATAAGAAAAAATCAAATGGCTAAATCTATGAAAGCGACGTATCATTTTTTTTAAGGTAGCGAAATTTCTTGTCAAATAAATTCCGATTTGCACTAAAAGCGTAATGATTTGGGTACTGTTTTAGAGAGAGGCTCGTTAAAATAGATATGTCTGTGAAGATGCAGACTACCTGCACCTGGATAGAAACACTCTATGAAGCTTCACTGTTCTCTAAGATTGCTTTGGACTTTAATTTTATTTAGGTGAGGTCTAAACTCGTACAACATAATGAGCAAGACTCGAGTTCGAAACTTCTTACATATACAGTGAGTTACATACCATTGGATCAAATCCCTAGTGGTAAGGTGACGTATCCTTTAATTCGACTAATTAAACTGTACCTGCTCAAATTAAGAAAGACCTTTTACCACCAAAAGAAAAAAAAAAAAAAAATTAAGTTTGGTATCCGTTCAACGAAGAGGCTGGCAGGTCAATTGAAGAAGAATTTGATAGCTTAATGTGAGGAGAAGGAAGCTCAATTGACGAAGAATATGATCGCTTAACGTGAATGGAAAATCACGATGACCAAGACCTTACAGCCTTTTCTTTTCTTCTTTTTTTTTTTTTTTTAATTTTTTGGTCTGACACCATGAACGCCCGGAAATTTGGTTAGTCAATTTCTCTGCCTTGTGTATTGGTTTACATGCATATTTAAGATTTGGATTCTCTCCAATTAAAGGATAATTGAAGTATCATCTAATTAGTTTTTAAGACAGTGACACATCACCTCCATTAACATTAAAGGGTTAGATTTACACCATTCAATGCTTATTTATACTTAACGTCGTAACAACATAATTTGTTCAATTTCATAGAAAAAGTTAACTTAAATACATATATACATATATGGGTAGTGCTTAAACCATTAGTTGATACTTCAAGGGGGCTTTACTTGGAATGAAAGAAAAAAATGGATTCATGAAGGTTTAATTACTAAATTGCTTCCCAATGGTATGTTCCAGGTTCGTTTAGATAATGAAGATCTAATTCTAGATTATGTTTTAGGAAATATCTGATATAGTATTCGCATTCGATGGGTATTCAACTCGATTATAAATCTGTTTACAAAACCCATGAGATATCTGTTAGGGTTTGTTTTCTGTAAGTGGCTATGACGGATAGTCTGATCAAGTTTGATAATAACAATTAAAAAAATACATGAAACCTGAAATTCAATTACTAATTTTAGTAAAAAACAAATTAATAAAAATTATTTATATATTTATGTACATACACATATAATATAATGTTATTTCATATTGTTTGTGAAAGTATGATAACTTCTTAGTATAAAGATTTTGTTAAATACTTCTATTATATTTAGATTGATTGAAGCTTGTTTGTTATGGAAAAAAAGATATTTATTAATTTTAGTTTTATTGAGATTGACTATTTATTTATGAACGAATATCACACTATGTTATTTTTGAAATTTAGATGAGAGCCACCTTTGTTGATTTTTTTTTCTTTTGGCTCTCCTTGAATTTTTATTTTCTTTAATCTGTTGTTGAGCATTAATAGATCCACTTGCTTTTAGCAAAAAATAATTAAAAAAAAAATAACACACTATGTTCTTTGTATTGGACTTTTTCATCTTTTCTTTTATTAAATTGCTTTCATTTTATTTTTTAGATCTTCTTAACATTTAAATTTTAAATTTGTATTTATTTTAACTGCTTTTAAAAATATTTTTAGGCTATTTTTTCAAAAATATTTATTCGCTAAAGGGTAGGGTTGGGTACCAACGGGTTTTAAAGTTCGGGTTTGGTAAGTATAATTTATACCATTATGATTTTGGAAAAAAATAATTTAAATGGGTCCGAATTTGGGTTTTCAAGTTTTAGCGGGTATATAGATATATACGCGTGTGTGTGTATGTATGCATGTATGTATCCAATTATGTATAAACATAAAAGTATAAATTTCGTAACCAAATAAATTCTCTAGAAAATTTCACATGAAAATGTGAAAATTTCATAAATCAATTTGTAAAAGTCTACATTTTCAATATAAAAATCATTTTTTTTATAAAAATAAAAACTTTGCAATTCAAATCGTAAATAAAAGCCAGTATTTTGGTGTATTAAACATGATGTTTTATTTTAAGTGGGTGTGACTGTTATTTTCTTATATCATTTTTTTATTTTTATGAGAGATCCAAAACTAGGTCATTTTGGTCCAAGTATAAGTAACTAGTAAGGTGACACAAATCTAACCATCTATGTATGAGAAAGTAATGTGTCAAACCCTTAAAGTGTAATAATGAGAGGATCTTCTAATTATTCTCTATTTAGAGAGAATCTAAATCTGTGTATTTATATACAAGAATTCACTGAATCAATCCCTTAATCTCAGCCTAAATATATTACAATGATTTCATCTAATGTAATGAATTACTCGACACCAAAGCACAATCTAAACAATTGCATCCGATACCAATTCGTTCTAGAATAAAACGACATATTTTATATATATATATATATATATATATATATGTGTGTGTGTGTGTGTGTGTGTGTGTGGACATGAAAAGTACTTTTAGAAGTTTTGCATGATTTCTTTTCAATTAATGGCCAAGAGTTACATGAGCTGGAACACAATTTTTCTTCAGAAAGTTCTTGCTGGCATGCTGTGTCTATCTTGTTTAATCTAATTAATTACAACATATTCCACCTCAACCCGTCAAATTCTATGAGTCAATTTTTCGGTCTCAGCAGAAATATTAAAAGACAATAAAATACGTGGACGTTCAAATATTTTCAAGAATAACGGCTTAAATACTTCCATTTTAATTCAACGCTCAATAATTCATCTCTTAGTCACTAAGAGATAATAGTGACTAGGAGCGGATCCGGATCCTTCAAATAACCACTTGAAAAATGAAAATTTATGATCACAAGCCAAATGTTAATAAGTAATCTCACTTGTAATTAACTTGTGTTACCACTTACCATCATGCAAATTGAAGAATATCCGCCCTTTTTATTTTCTATTTAAAGGAGACCTAAACTGTATAATTAGGAATGAAAATGGGGACGAGTTTTGTCAATATCTGCCCCCATCATATCCCCCCCTAAACGGGGGTACTATTGGGGCGGAGAATGAGGAATGGGGTAGAGACTTTAAATCCCTATCCGGGGGTAGGACGGGAGATGGGAATAGACATTTTTCGCCCTGCATATTAATAAAATTATTTAAACACTTAATATACCTATGTTAAAATACTTTAGTTAATTGTATAGTATTAGAAAATATTATTCTTTCCTAATCTATTACCCTAGTTGTTAGGATTACTTAGTTCCTCGCTATTTTCTTATTTGTATTAGTGTTAGGGCTATATTTTAATATTTTATATTGTACAACACAAATCGTGTTAATGAAACTAACCTGTAAACAGTAAACTTAAAAGTTAAACCTCTTATTCTGGCCAAAGAAAAAAAAGAGAGACCTAAATCTCTTAGGATTATAGCTTATAATACATATTTGATGTTAATTTAATATCTATATTTATATTTTTTATTTAATTTTAGTTTAGGTCTTGAAATTTGTGTATTGTTAATTAATATTAGTGCATAGTTTTAAAAAAAATAAAAAAATACCGCGGGTAATCCCCATCTCCCGTGGGGATTTATTAATGGGGCGAGGGCGAGGGCGAGGGCGGGGGCAGGGGCGGGGGCAAGGGACAGGGACACAAGAAGCGTGAGAGGGGCGGGGGACGGGGGACGGGGTGTCCTTTCAGGTGATGGGGCGGGGTGTAGGGATAGGTCTCTCTGCCCCAAACCCATCTCATTACTATTCCTACGTATAATCAATGGCGGACCCAAACACCCAAAGTCAGGGGGTGCATTCATGTGATAAGAGAGGTTAGAGCACTATCATATAATGAAAGTGTCTTATATAATTGTTTTTTGAAAAAAAAAACCAAAAAAAATGTCTTGTTTTAAGTTGAGGGGGTGCACATGCACCCCTCATATGTGTGTAGGTCCGCCAATGCATATAATATATATTAAATAATGTCACTTGCGAGAATTGATCTTGCAATTACAGAGAGGAAAATAGATATGTACATACTGTAATCATGTTTTCATTTCTCTTCTCCTTGATGGCATACTACAATGATTTGACATGAGCTTTAGTGAAATTTCTTGCCTTTTTCATAAGTCTGATTAGCATATGGTCAAAAGAATGCAGAGAAGAAAAATGACAAACTAAATTTTCGAATTGCCAGCAACCGGCAGTGCTTGTGGGGTAACCATAGCATTATGCCATTCGTCCTGTAGTTGTGCATTCATTTGTGCTACTGACAGTTATCTTCGTAGTTAAGTAAACACAAATTACAGCATGTGTTCTAGATAGATTCACACTTTTGGCCAGAAGGAAACTGTAATCAGGGATGACAATAAGAATGAGTTTCAAAAGTAATTGTCTTGTTTTCGTTCAAGATAAGGAGGGATGAGGTGGGATAGGATGAGGGACGAGTATAAGTATTCTTTGTCCCCATAATCTATCCAGTATACATATAAAGTAATTTTTATAGTTTTAGTTCTTAGATATATATGTAGTCTTAAGGTTATAAATATAAAAACCTAAAAAATTGAGATTAGATAAAATTTTATTAGAATTGATGATGAAAAGAATGATGACTTTTAATAAACTTATAATTATTCTTTTAATTGAAAGACTACACACCATTACTTAGCTTTTGCAATTATTTTACATGAATATTTTGTATTCATTGTTGGTCACAGTAAATTTTAGAGATTTATTAGTGGTTTCTAACCGTGCTTCAAGATAGTTTAAAAAAATATAATTGAACGATGATATGTTGAAGATTAATTATGATGTAAAATAATTGAAAATATATCAACATTCAATAGTAGAGTTGTGATCACTACTAATATGTGGACATCCAATAACAACAAAAATATTCTTGGGTCACTAATCGTATTGGCCAGATCTTGGAAGCTATCCAAACTTTTTGAGGCAAATATTTTATAATCTAAGGTTATTCTTTGAATATCCTTTTTTTTTTTTAATTCAAGAAAGTTCTAAGTTGTATAATATATATTAAAATGATCTCGCAATCTCTCACAATTATAACGAGAAACATACCACACTAGACCAAAGGCCTATTAGAATATCCCTTTTTCAACAACCAAGAACTATAATGTAAGATGCTCATGGGATTATTCGAGCATGTCTTAATCTGGTGACTTAGTTTTCACATGATGATATGGTTTGGACATGTTAGAAGGTGATAAATAGAGATATAGATTAAAAGGTGTAAAGGTATAGATGTAGTATACCATGCCATAAAACCAAAGTCAAAGGAAAACTTGAGACGAGATCATGGTTGTATAAAATTTACAAAGTAAATGACTTTCATTATAAATAAGTGTGTTATAAAATTCATATAACTAGCCCTAGTCTATAAAATAAGGATTAGGCTCTCGTTGTTTGCCGTAAACTTTTTTCTTCAAAAATATTTTCTTGATATTCTAGTGTTTGGTAACACCGTAGAATAAGTCAACTAATTTTTTTTTTTTTTTCAGTTAATGAAAAAGAACTGGTTTTAAGGTGTGTAAGGCTCCATTTATTTGTTGTAAAATAACTTGTTAGTAAAAAATATTTATCTACAAAATAGAATATTTCTTGTGTTTGGTTGTAACACTGAAAATATTTTCTGTTGTTTGTCTGTCACAGTAAAAAATATTTTTCGATAGGAGATTTTTATAAATACAAACAAACACAAACATAGAGACACACATACACACACACACCCCTACATATATATTTATGAGTGTGATGGTGGAGTGAAAAATATTTTCATCTCCTTTAGAAGATAAAAACTTTTTACACTTCATTTAACTGTTTCTTGTGTGTGTTTATAAAAATCTTCCATAAAAAAATATTCTTTACTGGCAGTCAATCAAACAAAAATATTTTTCATTTTAATAACAAAATATTCTATTTTCTAGATAAGTATCTTCTTGCAATCTGCAAACAAATGGAGCCATATTTTTATTTGGTTTGATTTGATTTGATTTAATACTCGCCGTTGCATAGAAAAAGATGTTTTCCCGAGGATTTGTAAGAACCCGTTTAACTTGCTTTTTGCTTCACTCACTGCGTATAGACTTTATGCGTGGTACTACCATCCATATTATGAAATGTTTTCATTGGGTGGCAGGAAGGAATATGGGTTATGTTGGAACAATATTCCAGAGTGGTCTAATATAATTGACTTTTAATTCTATTGTATTAAGCCTGGAATAATTTGTTGCTCAGTCTCTTCTAGGAAAAATGGTAATTCAAATAGTGGCTAATTATCGTATTGGCAGATTTAGAATTTATATTTAGTGGGAGTTAAAATGATATACTTTAATACTTATATATTTTTTTTTAAAAATCAATAAGAACTAAATTAATTTTTTAATTTTAAAATACTTTAAAAATATATTCATTTTAAAAAATAAATGAGTTGAGAGCGGGTTGCAGTCCCCACACATATATGTATAGCTCCACCACTTCTCCCATTGGAGAATGTCCACCTTAGTTACACTAGAGGTGGATTTTAATTTATTTATTTTTAACTGAGGAGTATAATACGTATACACCTTAACACTCATACATAATTTCTTTTTTCTTTTCTGATTTGATGAAGATTAATCAACTTTTAAAACTCAAAATACCCTAATACACTGGTATTTTGCAAAATTTCAGGGTTTAATAGAAATTACTATTCTCCCTAACCTCCATATACATTTGCTCTTGAGTTAGACTGTAACAAATAGTGCGAGATAATTATGGAAAAAGGTCATATATAGAAGCGATCACTAAGGTGTTCTTGATGGGTTAATGCCATTGTCCGAAGCGATCTCGCAATGCAAGGCTCTTAATTCCATCTACTAGAGCCTCTAGTTTTTTTTTTTTTTTTAATCTTTTTCATTTTTGACGGAGAATACTTTTCCAAAACCTTGAACTCATATTAAGATTTAAATTCTTGAACACATAATTTATCTAAAATAAATACGGTCTGATTTAATTAGACACACATAAAACTTAACCTCATCTATAACTCGCGTGCATATTTTCAAAGTTTTTTTTTTTTTTTCCAGTATTACTTCTCATGCCTAGGATTAATAATTACTATAAACTCCCTTAATATTTAAAGGGTGAAGTACACAGGATCCCCTATATTTTTGTAAAGTTGCACATTACCTTCCTATAGTTTTAAAAGCGCACGGTACTCCCTTATGATTTTTGAAACTAAGCACAATAACTCCCTGTGATTTTAAAAGTGCACAGTACTCCCCTCTAGTTTCTAAAACTAAGCACAATAGTCCCCTCCGTCAAAAAATTCATCTATTTTAACAGGAAGTATGATTCACAAGCGTCAAATGCGTTTTTTTTGGTTAAATTATTAATTGTCAAGACAAAAAACCCATTTTTCTCAACCCTAAAGAAAAAAAATATGTGTAATATAAGGGTATTTTTATCTAAATAATTAATAAGTTAAGCAAAAAAAATATCTTGAATAATCGCATTTGACGCATGTTTATCACATTTTTTGTTAAACTGAACAGATTTTTTGACAGAGGAGAATATTATACTTAGTTTTCGAAACTACAGGAAAATATCGTGAACTTTTAAAACTACAAAAAACTATTGTCCTTAATTTTAAAAACTACAGAGAAATATTGTACACTTTTAAAATCTCAAGAAAGTATTGTATAATTTTATAAAAATACAAAAGATTAAATACACTTCTCTATATTTAAATTTCATCTTAGTGGGCGTCTCATGTTTCACGTGGTTTATCAGGTCAAACTGAACTAGATCACAGGATTTTAATTCCAATTTAAGATGCCTTTTAAAGAAAAAAGTTGACAAGAAAAGAAATTAAAAAAAACGGATTTAAGCGTGGGTAGGTAAGAATTTGTGGACAAAGTGAATGCGTAAAAGGACTTGGAATTGACGAAAGTCTACTCAGGCTGAGCACGCGTACACGGAACAGAACAAGAAAATTGATTACTTACATTTACCATTTTCCACTATTGTTAATAGCATCTTAAAAGTAGTCCCACACGCGAACCACCCCCTGAAATTGCTGATTGAAAAATTGTCAAAATATACTCACGTCAGCCTCTTCCGTGAGTATTTCATATTTATCTGAAAGCTAATAAATTTGTTAATTGACTTATTAATTTCGGTATATCACAATCAATTAAAACCATATTATTGTTCACTTCTCGGTACAAGTGGAGATTCCTATTGAAAACGAAAGAAAGAGAAGAGTTGCTCCTCTCCTCTGATTGAGTAATTTTTGTTTTGAAATTGACTTTGTCTCCACTGTAACCAAAAATAGTTATCTACGGCCAAGCTCTTTTACACTTATATGTAAGTTTATTACAGGATTGTCGTCTGATTTTTTTTTGTCAAAAGTATTGTGGTCGGATTACAACATACAAATCAAAGAAAAATGAGAGCACAATTAGAATGTTCAATTATGATTGAGTACCCCACCTTCTATAAACTATAAGGAATAAATTCTTCGTTTGTCACTACTGAAAGTGTACAGTCCACGAATAGAAGTCAAGTGCCAAAAAGTTTCTTCTCGGGCGTAAGTCAATCCTTATTAGTAATTAATTTGTTAATGTTCTGAGCTTCAACAGTTGAGATCGGGCAACTCACTTTGGTATGAGCTGAACTTTGAGGTCAGATTCCTGACCTACACAAGTAAAAAGAAAAAGACGGGGTGACGATCCGTATTTTCCCCTCGGGTATGGAAGTGATTAGATTGTCCGAGCTGGATATGCTAGTTGAGAGTATTTAATGTTCGAGTTACCTTCATAAATACGGAGAAGAGTTCTATTTATACTAATCTGGGTTCGGGCAGCAATTAATGTACAATGCTACCCGAAACGCCCCCGATTGCCCGCATCGTATAACCAATGGACAAGGTTATTACCCAGTAGATAAAGTTGTTGTCCGCTGATCCGAGCTGTGTGCCTTGCTTTATGTCCCATCAGACGGGCTGGAATAACTGTTGAGGTTTACTTGGGTCTAGTTTGGGTCGGGTTAGGTGTTTTAGGTCGGCATACGACCCGACAATATCCTCTTCAGCTCGGGACCTCCCTTGTCAATTCTCTCTCCCCCCCTCCCAGTCTAGAGATCCGAAGAGGGTTTAGATAGGCGGCATGTATTCCCGAGCTGTGAGTGCCCGATTAGGGTTAGGTGCCACGTCACACTAGTACCGTTCTTGAGAGTCTGACACGTCATGCCTTAATTCTGACAGGACGCAACGTTTGATATTCTCGAGACAATTACACTTGGTGCCTATAAAATAGGGCTTCAACATTTCAAAATTCATATCACTTTTCGCATCCAAGTTTTCATAGCCTCAGGAGATACCTAAGCTCGGAAAGTTAAGCTCGGTAAATTAGGAGCTCGATCGCCTGTGCACTCGGAGAAGTTACAACTCGGTTCCACTGACTCGATCCACCAAACCTAGACATCTATTAGGTACGTCCCGACTTTCCTTAGATACTGTATATTTTATTTCATACACACTTAAACAAATGGGAGAGTCGGAGCCCGAGGATTCCTAGGAGATAAAAGTTAGATCATACAGGGATGGTGAGGAGGACCCCTCTAGTTTGGAGTCATCCTCGGAGCGAGGCCCAGATGACGGTGGTTCAAGCATCTCCCAAGAGGAGGAGTCAAAACCTGCGCAGGCCCGGGCAGAAAGTGACGACGAGTGTAAAATTGTAGAGGTCAGGAGGGTGCAAGAGGAAGCCAATGAGAATCCTCTACCCGATCTGAATGAGTTGGGCGAGGCTAGGGATGGCTCCCTCTTGAATCAATTGGTGGGCCTCGAGCTACCCCATAAGTACATAGCTGAGACTTTTAGGGCCAAGGCAGTATACGCTAAGCCCACGAAGGCAGTTCCGCCTCCCTGCGCTCATACAACCAGCGGTTTCTCAAGTCGAGGAAAGAAAATTCAACAACTGTTTGCCTACTGCTGATGTGAGTGTCATACAACCAAGGCATTGTTGAATGGTAGGTTAAAGAATTGGTCGGTAGACTGGACTTTCAGGCTGAAGATTCCAGGTCAGTTTGATCATGCCTGAAATCCACCTGCTGGCCACTTCACGATTTATGACTTGGCTTTTGACTTGATTCAGCTACCCTTCCCTCATTTCATCACCTCGATGCTGGACTACTTCGAGCTCAGCCCGGGCCAAGTGGCTCTTAATGGCTGGGCCATGATCATGGCTTTTTATGTGTACTGTCGGGAAGTGGGTGTGGAGCCGACCCTTACCCTGTTTAGATACTTCTACACCTGCAAAACCAACCCTAAGTAGCCCGGGTGGTTCTATTTCGCGACTAGGAAAGAACTGACCCTTTTTACCAAGTGGAAGTCTTCTAACAAGGGTTGGCATAACAAGTATTACTGGGTAGAATGCTCGGTCAACACGGGGTGTAGGAGAGAGTGAACCCCGTCTTTGAATAAGAAACTCAACAACCAACCTACATTGTCCGACTCGGAAACCCATGACGTGGAAGAGCTTAAGCCGGGTCCGAATCAGTTGATAGATATTATAAGTGTCCTTAAGTGAGACAAGATTTGGAAGTCTAAGTTGTTTGGTCAGGCGCCCGATTTGACCAAGTCTCACCCCGAATTTCTTCCTGAGTCAGATGATGAAGAGGAAGAGGATCAAGCGGAGGGTTAGTCTCAGAATCGGATCCGACCTCTATAGTTCTTGATCACTGTCATTGTTGTCATCATATATTTTTTCTGACCTGTTGTAATTTAATTTTGCTAACCAACTTCTTTAACTTTCAGAAATTTCGACCGCTGGAGAGAAAGCTTTCCTCAAAAGGAGGAAGGTAGCGGGAAGTGGCGAGGGCTCCTATGCCCTAGGATCCAAAAAAAGGCCTAGGGAGACCGAAAAGAAAGTCTCTTCAAAGAAAAACAGGACTCAGGGGTTTCCTCCCAAGAAGAAGAGGTCAGGCGTGGTAATCGCCGAGCATCCACCTGCCAAGACAGAATCAAAGAAGAGGCCTCGACTAGAGTAGACGGGCAAAAGGAAGGCGTTGAAGGTGATTCGGTCCAAGAAGGACCGAGTAGTTGATACCTTTGTCCCCATTGAGTGCGACCCCAAATTAGCCAAGGTCCCAGTGGACCAACTCGTTCTTGACCTGAGAACTGACGCAACAATGGTAAACTGCCACTCCTTGTTTGTTCGTAAAACTTTCCTTCCATTGCATTTTTCTTAACTATTTCTCTTTGCAGGTCGAGTCTCATGTTCTTTCCATTCCCACCCTTATCCACAAGGTTCAGGCCTGTTGCACAGAGTTGGAACATAGGTACAACGAGGCCCAGGTCGAGCTGCAGGAGCAAAGGGAGGAAGCCTTAAAGAGATATCAAGAGGACGGTGATGAAATCGATTGGCTCAAGAAGAAGCTGAAGACCGCTGATAAGGAACTTGAGCGAGAGAAGTCCTGAAGGACTCAGGCTAACAACGATGTGGCAACACTCAAGAAGGAGAAGCGTGAAGCGGAGACCATCCTTCAGGAGGTCAAAGAGAAAATTGGGCCTGGAGGAAAAAATGCGGTAGAAGCATTCAAGGACAGCGACGCTGGCTTGAGCTGGCCGATGAAGGAGGGCGAGGCGACGGTCAAGTTCACCGAGCTGGAATATTATTTCCGAGGCTAGCTCACTGCTTGGGAATGGGCGAAGACTTTTTTGAATCCCTCCAAGACCGAGTCCCTGGAGATTATGGAGGCTCCGCCGCCAGAGTTCTTTAATATCCTCGATCTTCTAGCGACTTGAGCTTCCAAGCCCACAAAGTCATGAATTTCGTCAAGAAAGGGATGGAGCTGGTCGAGGATGAGTCCCTTGAGGTTAGGGATAAGGCGGGTGATGGAGCCGCCTCTGTTACTCCGGCGCCTTGAGTTTCATGCTTCTATTTCTTTCCTTTCTTTGTAGCATGCCCGAGGCGGGCCACCTTGTAACCTTTTTAATTAATGGAACAATTGCTGGTCATTAACTAATTTCACAGCAGCGCACTTTATGTTGTTTTTTTTTATGTACCGAGTTATTATTTATTGCGTTTTTAAGAACTTTTGGATAAGCTCAAGTCAACTGTCGTGATGAAATTAACTTAATAAATCAATATCTTGATTTCACTGAGCTGGACTCGTAAGCCCGAGCTGGTAAATGAACCAAACTTCATTGATTGAGACTGAACTGACATTAATAACCCGAGTTGGTCAACTTGGTTTTAATCGATAAGTGTACTTTTATCCTTAGATCGATAAAATTGAACTGGCCATAAAGAAATTGTATACAAAAATGGGCATTGTATTAAATATCTTGATACAACGTGCACTTTGAACTTGGGCTCTACAAAATAGTTTTGGCTCAAGGCCTCATACAAAATAACGCTTAAGATGCTTAGCATGCCAGGCGTTTTTCAACTGATTTGTCACGAAAGTAAAAGGTTCCAAGTCGGATTTCTTTTACTACTTTGTACGGGCCTTCCCAAGGTGGGAAAAGCTTGCCTCCTGAGCGCGGCAAAAAGATGGCTCGTCGTAGGACCAGATCACCGACCTTGATAGACTTTGGCTTGACTTGCTTGGCAAAGGGTCGCTCTATGGCCGCTTTTCCAACCAACATTCGGACCTAAGCTTTGGCATGCAACTCTTCAGCCAGGTCTAGTTTTTCTCAGATTCGAGCTCCGTTTATTTTGGGATCATAGTGGAATACCCTACTGGTAGGAGACCTAATTTCCACCAGGAGTACTGCTTGAATACCGAAGGTCAGTTCGAAGGGTAACTCTCCTGTGGCAGAACTGATGGTGGTGCGTTGAGCCCATAACACCTCAGGAAGGATCGTTGCCCATTGCCCCTCCGCATCTTCTAGCTTTGTTTTCAGGCCCTGCAAAATAATTTGGTTAGTTCTCTCGACATGACCATTAATTTGAGGATGGGTAATAGATGAGAATCTAAGGTCGATTCCGATTTCAGCACATTTTTCTTGGAAATATGTATTATCAAATTGTTTGCCGTGATCGGTCACTATGACCTTAGGCACTCCAAATCGGCAGATGATATTCTTCCATACGAATTCCTAAGCTGCCTTTTTGGTTATTCTGGCTACACCATTTGCCTCAGGACATTTGGTAAAGTAATTGATGACTACGAAGGCATGTTTCTTCTGCTCGAGGCTGCTCGGTAGAGAACCAATGATATCCAGCCCCTAGTGGTAGAACGACCACAGACTCACCATTACTGTTAGGTCCATTGCGGGTTTTCTTTGGATTTTGGCGAATTCTGACAGATATCACATTTTTCACATAATCTTTAGAATCTTGCTCCATGGTCGGCCAGAAGTAGCCTTACCTAAATACCTTTCTCGCTAGGGCTTTACCTCTCAAGTGATCCACAAATTTCTTCGTGGATTTCTCTAAGTGTATAGTTTCCCTCCTCGGGTCCTACGCATTTTAAAAAGGGCCAAGTGTAGGCCATTTTGTAAAGCTGGCCTGTAATTGAGATGAACCTCGAGGCTTGTTTCTCAATTTTTTGAGCTTCATTTGAGTCATCGGGTACTATACCCCCATCCAAGTAGTTCGTGATTGGTCGGGTCCAATCTGGGCTCATGGCTATATCGGTGACTTTCTGTTTTCCTAACTGGATACTGGGCTCGGAAGTCTCTTCCACATAGACTAGGGCAGGTCGGTTTTCTCCCACGGCCAACTTTGATAGGGCATCAGCTTTTGTATTTTCTTCCCTCGGAATCTGCTGTATTGAAAATCACTTGAATCTCAAGGTTAAGTCCTTGACCTTACTGAGATAGGACATCATGGAAGCATCCTTGGCCTCGAATTCTCCAAAGACTTGGCTCGCAACCAACTGGGAGTCGGTGTACATTTCTAGGGTCTGCGCCCCCAACTGGGCCACAACCCTCAAACCTGTGATTACGGCTTCATACTCGGCATCATTGTTAGAGGTCGGGAAGGCAAACTTGAGGGAATATTGGTGCTCATAACCTGTTTGGTCTAGGATTATAATCACAGCTCCACTTCCTGGCTTTCCCGACGCTCCGTCCATATGGACTTTTCACATTTCTTCCGGATTGTGTTCAGCTCGGCCTGTGCACTCAACAACAAAGTCCATAATTGCCTAGACTTTGATGGTCAGTGTTGGTTGATAGACGATGTCAAATTAACTTACCTCGACTGCCCATTTTAGTAGCCTACCCAAGGCTTCTGGCTTGTGCATGATAGATTTAAGTGGAAAGTCCGTCATGACACTAATTGTGTGTACATCAAAGTACGACTTAAGCTTTCTGGCCGCAGTCACAGGTGTGAAGGTAAGCTTTTCCAAGGTGGAGTACCTCACCTCAGTCCCATGGAAATTTTTACTAACGTAGTAAACTGGCTTCTGGTCTCTGCCTTCTTCCCGAGCCAATGTTGCCGCTACTGCTGTTCCTGAACAGGCTAAGTCCAGCACCAGCTCTTCCTCATTCTCAGGTTAGGAGAGTAGGGGTGGTGATGCTAAGTACCTCTTCAACTCATCAAAGGCATTCTAATACTCTAATGTCCATTAGAAATTCTTGGGGTTCCTCAGGATTTTAAACAAAGGTGCACACTTGTCAGCTGACTAGGACATGAATCTGCTCAGGGCGGCTACCTTTCCGGTGAGCACCTGGACATCATTCACGCAGGTCGGGGGAGCCAGATCTAAGATTGCTTGGATTTTCTCCAGATTTGCTTCAATGCCCCGGTCATGACCATGAATCCCAAGAATTTACCCGCTTTGACGCCGAATGCACATTTTTTCGAGTTTAGTTTAATTTCGAACTGATCCATCACGACGAAAGCCTCTACTAAGTCAGTCGTATGATCTTCTATTTTTTTACTCTTGACCAGTATGTCATCTACATAAATTTTCATGTTACGCCCTATTTGATTTCTAAAGACTTTGTTTACCATCCGAGTATAGGTGATTCCAGCGTTCTTGAGGCTAAAAGGCATAACCTCATAGTAGTGGAGTCTCTGATCGGTGACAAAAGTTGTATTTTCCTTATCTCCGAGTACCATATTAATATGGTTATAGCCTTTGAAGGCGTCCATAAAAGATAATAGCTCAAATCTCGAGACGGCGTCCACTAATTGGTCAATCCGGGGTAACGAAAAGCAATCTTTTGGGCAAGCTTTGTTGAAGTCGGTAAAATCAATGAACGATCTCTATTTCCCTGTGCCCTTGGAGACCAATACCACATTGGATAACCAGTTCGGGTATAGGATTTCTTGTATGTGTTCAGCATCCAGTAGTTTCCCGACATCCTCAGCTATGATTTTTTATTTGTCATAGTGAAAGTGTCTAAGCCTCTGCTTTACTGGATAGTGATTAGGGTCGACATTCAAGTGGTGCTCGATCACGGCCGGGTCAACTTCTATCATGTCAGTGGCGGACCAAACAAAGATATGTTCATTTTCAAAAAAGAATTGGCTTATACCTTTTTTGAGATCTTCTGGCAGCTCTCTTCCGATTTTAACTTTTTTACTTTCCTCCGAAAGATCTATCTCCTGCAGCTATTCCTCGAGACTTCCTCTTTTTGCATCCCTCATTTCTTCAGGCAGGTCGGGTCCCCACCTGGCTTGGTACTTTGGTTGTAGGGAGATTTCGTAATATTCCCGAGCTGAAAGCTAGACCCCTATGATTGTAGTTACACCATCCGAGGTCGAGAACTTCAATGCTTGATGGTACGTGGAAGGTATTGCTTTGAAGTAGTTTAAGGCGACCTGTCCCAGAATACCGTTGTAGGCTGAGTTGCAGTCCATCACAATGAAATTGGCCTGCATCGAAGCCCTTCTTGGACTGTCTTGGATGGTGAATGTGAGGTTGATAACCCCTTCCGTTTTGTGGTCGTGGCCAGTGAAGTCGGCGAGGGTCCCCTTCATCGGTCGGAGCCGACTTCAGTCTAGCCCCATTTGCTCAAAAACCCTCAGGAAAATAATAGTGATGTTGGCGATCTCGGCACTGATGACCAAAGGGTCATCATAGGGTAGGATTACTCCTTCTAGATTATCTAAGGAAAATGTGATCATTTCCAGTCCTCCAACCAAGCCCATTGCAGGTCCGAACTCCCGCCTAGCACGAACATAGCTCTTCCGACCTGTTGATGTCTCCCCGCCCGCTATAAGTCCTCTGGTAATTGTTTCTACTGTAGCCATGTGCCCAGCTCGGTTATAGCACCTAGGCGGGCTTTTTTCTCTCTCCCGACTTGCTCCTTAGTCGGGATTCTTGTGAGGTTGTTGATCAATGTACCTTCGGAGGTGACCTCGGGATATTAAAGCCTCAATCTCCTACTTCAGATCTCTATACTCGTCGGTGGTATGCCCATAATCCATATGGTAGCGGCAATATTTAATCTTATTGCGCTTCTCAGGTTGGCCTCGTATCTTAGGTGCTAGTGGCAAGTAGTTCTGTTGTTGGATTTCCATCAGGATCTGTTCCTTTGGGGTATTGAGGGGGGTGAACACTGTAAATCTCGAGCCCTTTTTCTATTGTTATGGCGGTAGTTTGCCTTTGTCAGCCTGCGCTTTGTTTTCGGGCTGAGCCTTGGGTGAGGGCTCAACCTTCTTTTCTTTGTCATCCTCTCTTTTCGCTTAGTGGATCTCCTCAGAGTAGATGTATCCCTCTGCCCTCATCATCAGCTCGACTACGGTGTTTACTGGTTCAATAGCCAAGGAGGATGTGAGGGGGCCCAACCTAAGTCCACTTTGATAGGCCATTAAGGCCATGGAGTCATCCAGATTGGGAATCCAGAGGGACTCTTCGTTGAATCGGGCCGTATAAGTCCTCAAGCTTTCTCTTTTTTGCTATTTCACCGTTAGCAGTGACGAGGTATGACGAGTGACACGTCAACTTTCAGCGAATCGGGATAGAAACGCTTCTGCCATTTGATGAAAGCTTTCGACCAAGCCAGGGTGAAGTTACTGGAACCAATCCAGTGCATTGCCCACCAAGGTAATCGGGAACGCCTTCGTTTTCATTCTGTCTGTCATATCATGGAGTGTCATGTGATGGTCAAAATTAAGCAGATGGCTGGCGGGGTCGCCATTGCCATTGTATATCGCCAAGTGTGGTATCCGATTGCCCACGAGGAGTGGCGTTGCTAGAACCTCAAGAGAGAGTAGACTGACATCGAGCAGGTTTATAACCTTGGCTATGGCAGTCTTGGCCTGCCCTAGGTCGATTGGGGAAGTCATCCGATTTCGGGCTTCACCTACCCAGACCACCAGGTTAGGGGACCTGTCGTCATCACCTTGGGCGGGGGCTTGACTCAGAGTCTGCGGGGGCCGCGGTGGGAACTGCTGGTGGGTCTGCGGCCCAGCGCACTACCTGTTCCTTAAGTTCATTGAATATTTGAAACATCAACTTCATCTCGGGCGCCATGCCTACCGTGAAGTCTTCTCCAAACTGGGTAGTTTGTGTGGTTAGGTATATACGTTGGCTCGTTCTAATATCGGTTTGGGTTGGGTTTTGACTTGGTGTCTGGGTAGCTTCGAGGTCCTTACCCAGGGTGGGTGAGTCCTCTGCTGGCAGGCTGTGACATCGAGTTTGTACCATGGTGGTTTATCAGTGGATGGGGGAATTAATAAGATTACTCGTTTCCCACAGACGGCATCAAGCTGTTAATGTTATGAGATTCAACAGTTGAGATCGGGCAACTCACTTCGGTATGCACTGAACTTTGAGGTCGGATTCCTGACCTACACAAGTAGAAAGAAAAAGGTGGGGTAATGACCCTTATTTTTCCCTTGAGTGTGGAAGTGATTAGATTGTCCGAGCTGGATATGGTAGTTTAGAGTATTTAATGTTCGAGTTACCTTCATAAATGCAAAGAGGAGCTCTATCTATACTAATCTGGGTTCGGGCAGCAATTAATGTGCAATGCTGCCGGACATGCCATCAACTGCCCGCGTTGTATAACCAATGGACAAGGTTATTATCCAGTGGATAAAGTTGTTATCCGCTAGTCCGAGCTGTGTGCCTTACTTTATGTCCAATCAGACGGGCTGGAATAACTGTTGGGGTTTACTTGGGTCTAGTTCTGGTCGGGTTAGGTGCTTTAGGTCGGCATACGACTTAGCAATATCATTTTCAGCTCGAGACCTCCCTTGTTATGCTCAAACGACTTTTTTTTTCATCAGTAACTCAAACGACTAAAAATTTGGATTATCTAAACTCAATCCATCGTCCCCACAAAAGATGAGTTTTAGAATAGAAATTTGAGTCAAGCCATGAAATTTCTATGGTGTAAAATTTGGATGTTCCGATCTGAGCTCGAGACCTGCGAAAGAACAAAGGAACTGCGGGGGTTATTTTCCATAGACCTTTTTTGACAATTAAGTCGGTAATTGGGTTCGAGCACTAAAGGTAGAACGGTATGAAAAAAGAAAGTGTTTAGTTATTTTAAGTAAAGAATGAATTTACCTTTTCACTATTGTTCATATGCTATTTATATTATTTGGTTAGGGATCATTTGAGATATACAATGGTCTCCACAAATCTGAGAGAATATTTATAAGGTCACGTCACCATTAGTTAGTTAGGACAGATCGAGCGTTTCTCTAGCTTAGAGCATTAATCCTGAGCTCGGGATTCTTGTTCTAAGTCTTTCATGTGTTCTGGGTCTTTGTTATGATTGTACGTGTAGCACCCCGATCCCTCGCGAGACCGGGAACTCTATTAACCAATCTAATCACAACCTAATACCAAACCCGAGCATAATTTTTATGAAAAATGGACGGAGTCTCCCTTATATCTAGGCAAACCAAAACTTGCAAATAGAATATAAATGGACCAGTACTGTGTCCAACCATTCACAACTCCTCAAGGTCATCCGAGCCTCGGTTCTCAACAACTAAACACAGTAAATATACATTTCCAAGTACCAATACTATCATAACTCTTTTCCTTTAGACAATTACATACATGCATTGAAGTTAAACTATACTATCTGAATGCATAAACTAACTTATCATACCATACCAATAACCTAGTTAAACTTAAATTACACTCATTTTAACAATAAATACATACAATATAGGAAAATATATATCTTTGCATCTTTCTACAACTTAGGCACATAACACGTAAGGCAACTCTTCAAGCACGAACTATCACGTAACCACGAACTTTCCAACTAACACGATATTTCCTGAAATGTGGTGGTGAGCAGTATGTATACAACACATGCATATTCAATGAGGGCGGAACAAATATCGAGGTGGAGAGAAAGAAGATCGTGCAATGTAAATAGGAACAGATAGATAATATAACCAATAAAGGAATACAATCAGTCTGGACATTAAAATCAATAAAAGAAACAATCAAGGAAAGCACTAACATAACCAATCAAAGCTATACCACACTTTGAAGGTTACAGTTCACTCATGCGAGCAACGTACCATTCCACGAGCAATACATCAATCTCGAGCTTGATGTTGACAACGATGACAATAAGTGCGCAACCACCTTATAACTTCAATTAGGTGTACTCCGGATGTACCCTGACACATCTACGATCCAAATTTCCCAGGGCGGCAACTCTAGCGAGAACGGGAATAGGACACAGAGCTAGAGCAACCCAACCCTAGCAGCCCGATACTGCCCATAGAGGCCCATCACTTATGCACCTAACACTATGCAATGCAATACGAGAAACATGACGATAATTGAGATAGACACCAAAGTGCAGATTAGTTGCAATAATCAATATAACAAGCATTTACAATTGGTATTAGCAATTACAACAGTAACTAAACAAGCAATACAAGTTCAATACACGAAAACTACAAGTAATACTATTCAATCTCTAACTTTCAAAGGCAATTGCGAGCAAACGAGCTACAGGATTGGAAAACCATATTCACTACTCTCACTTGGGCACTACAAGGCACGTTTCTATGTCACGAAAGCTCACTTCCCTAACCGAAGCGCGAAAGTCCACCTAGTGTGTTTGAACTATAGTTATTCTAACTGGTCACTCAATCAACGCCATAACAACGCCAAAAGTACTTCTATGCACTCACAAGCCAAACCCCTAACTCAATTCGAGCATGGTCAATAATTGGTCAAACGGCCCCTTTATGTTTCAAAGCCAATTTCTCAATTTTATCAAAGGGTAGTCTGTTTTTATTACACATTTAATCTTTCTAACACTAATGGCACCTAACCAAATCAATAAAATGCAATTCGGATAAAAAATCTAGGGTTTTACTATTTAAAAATACTATTTATTATTCTTTCCCAATTTTAATTTGCATTTCTAGGCATAAAAATCTCTAAATAACTATCAAACAATGCTCTACGAACTCAAAGGAAGCTATATCAAGCAATAACATGCATTATAACGCATTATATATCAAATCTAAAAATTTAAAACAATAATCAAATTTCATATAATATGCGCAAAAATGTGAAAACCTTCACAGAGATTGTAGAGGAAGCCCCACAAGAACCCTAGCCACGATCCTCGTCCAATTCTACGCAAGATTGTTGAAGAAAAATAAAATCAAAAATCTCTTTTTCCTTTCTTGAGAGTTTCGGCCAAGGGGGAGGGGGATATGGGGGGGATTTTGGGATTTGTTTTGATGTTATTTTTGCCTTGTTTTGTATTTAAATGATGACAAGGGTAGTTTGGTCATTTTAACAAGTCAAGTTTAAGTGAAAATATGATCAAACAAGCTTATTTTGATGGCATTTAATCTTCTCCAAATTAAAACAATACAATTCAATGAAAAACAACTAAAACAAACTAAAAATAGTGCTGAAAATACTATTCACTGATGACTAAAAACAATTCTCTAACTTTCATTTTCAATGTGCTATGGTCGAACGATCAATGGTAGATTGCTATAAAAATGATAACGATTATTATAAAAATATAATTTTTGAAAAATAGAATAATTAAAAACTCACTCCGACTCGGAGCTACTTTTCCAATTATTTGAAAATAAGGTAAATGAGTACTCGAAAATGAATCCGATTACTATAAATAATACTTTTAAAAGAAATGTGGAATTAATGCAAAAATGAATAAGTTAACTCAATTAAGCAACCAATTAAATACGTGACGAGTTCGGGGTATCATAATACGTGGGTTATGATATTTGTCCCGAGTCGCTACTTTATCCATATCATTTTCCTTTGAAGTTCTCGGAGCTCACTCAAGGTCTAAGGAATTGTTATTTGAGCCGAATTGAGTTGTAGGATTTGACCGTTACTAACAGCTCGACTGCCATGCCGTGTTAGTTGTCATTAATGCGATACGACATTTCATCTCTTGATGATGTAATTGGTCTGTGCATCAGGATTCTTGTCAGACTTGGATACATATCACATGTGATATCATCGTATAAGGAAGATTGATACGTTGCCTGCAATTAAATAGATACATGGTGTAGGCATCAGAAAAATACACTCTTTTATCATTTGTTGGTCGAGGCACGTGAATGTGCATGCTATCTAGATATTGCTATGGTTTAAAAAATTTATTACGCATCGAAAATTTGATAACATACTAATCTATGATCAAACCACATAATCTTAGGAAGAATTTTGCATAAACGAAACTAATATGTGAATTCTAAATGTGTAAAGATCAAAATTCAGCAACTAGAAAATTTTGTTACCTAGATTCGTTAGCTTAAGAACTTAACAAAAAATACCAAATTCTACTTTGATCTTGATGGATGAAGATCTACAAGTTTTGGAGACGAAGAACACCTCTTGATCTTCTCCTCTATGACCTTTTTCCTTCTTGAAGATGATTAAGAATTGTGGAATTCTTCTTCTTGTTTCTATCTAGCTTAGGCATGTGAGAAGGGGAAGAATTCTCTCTTTTTTTTTTCTCAATCTCCTGTGTAGTAATATGCACTAAGAGAAATTGAGGTGAGCTCTATTTATACATGTGAAAAAGCTAGAGTAGTTAATCCTAGTTAAAATAGGATGTGCTTGTTTCATAATCCAAGTAGGAAACCTTGAAACAAATCCTATGCAACTTGAATTACAAGTAATTCACTGCAAAACAACTACTCATAACACAACTCAAGTCCACCATCTTGAACCACGCGTCCCACGCATCACTCAAGGGACACACGCCTATTTTAATTTCTTTCAAGTATTATTTTGCTAAATTAATTATTCTTAGTTTTCAATTTGAGGCACAACTATCCCAAATAGGAAATTTAGATTAAGGATGGCAATGGGGACAAGGATTATGGGTACCCCCCCCCCCCCCCTCCCCTTAAATGGAGCAGGGATTAAGGCGAGAAATGGGGAATTGGGCGGGGGATGAGGATCAACTTTTAATCCCCGCGCGGGGGCAGGGCGGAGTGCGAGAATAAGCATTTCCCGCCCCACATACCCTGCCCCACATATATAGATAGTTATTTTTATTATTTTAGTATTATATATGTATTAAAATTATACATATAAAAGTATAAAAAATAACATTAAACAAAGTATTATAAAATGGAGAAGAAAAATTAGATTATTTTAAAGAATTTTATAATTATTCTTAAAACCATTGTATGCTGTAACTTGAAATTTGCTATAATTTGATATAAATACCTCAATTTTACTATTGTTCATAGTGAATTAAGAGATTTGTTAGTTATTTCAGTTGCACTTCAAAAAGCTTCAAATAACATAACTAAATATGAATTTTAAAGAATTGCAACTAATATTATATGTGACATGCGATAAGAAAAAAAATTATAATAATCAATGCAATCTCACTAGTACAAAGAAATGTTATTTTTCAATTAGAGTTCTCATACACAATGGTTAAGTCAAAATTTATTTTAAATATTTGAGACTCAATTACTATGATATTATTTTTACTATTTAATTGCAAGAATAATTAATATTGGACTTTATTTAAGATCTACATTTATATTTATCATTAGTATAACTTTAATTTATATTTTGAAGTTGCATGATTCAAATTAATTATAATTCTTAAGATTTAAAAAGAATAATAAAACCCCGTAGGTAATCCCCATTCCCCACGCGAATTCGGGGCGGGGACGGGGGTATAGAATGCGGGGATAGGGCAGGAGATGGGAGAGCTTTTTGAGTGGCGGGGCGGGGTGTGGGGATAGCACCCCCCGCCCCTATCCCGCCCCATTGTCATTCCTAATTTAGATGCAAGCAGATACTAAATTTAGCAACTGCTAAATACATAAGAAATAGTTAGATAACTTTAACAAACATCTTCACGGAAGTAAGTTAGAAGATGGACCAAAAGATATAAACATCTTGGCTACTGAAAAAACAAAAATGCCTCTGTGAACCCATAGCACATTAAGGCTTAATTTTTACCTTGACTTATTCCACTAAAAAGTTATGGCTACTCTCCAAAATGAATATTGTTGTTCACAGAAGCTTGTCATACTATATACGACCTTTGTCTTCGACTTCGACCTACTAAGTAGAATGACCAAGATACCCCTCCACGTAATACTTACAATCAAGAAAGACCAAAATTGTACTATCGCTTTCTTGATTGCATCTTCTTCGTGGGACATCTAATCCTTATACTAACCACCCTCCGGATATAGAACACTTGATCTAGAAGTAACCCTCAAACCAAATGTCCGATATACTCGTAGAGTACATCATTGAGTTCAAATTAGGATGATCTTCCAGATTATCACAAGGGACCAATTATTCCGTCACGTGACGACATGAATTCTATATTGTATATGCACGTCCTAACTAGTCATACCCATATGCTCAACACACGAAGCTATTGACCCACAATTGAGGTCCCACCCATGGTGCATCAAAGCCTATGAATCTGATTTCATCAGTTCATCCACAAGTTCAAGATATTTAGTAGCATGAGGTATATTTTGATCTCTATCTTTGATAGTACCTATTGAAAGATCATACATCTGTGGTCCGTTCAATATGTGACACACACACATACTAGTGAGGTTTAGTCCGGAAACCTACCAATGACCAAGGCAGGTCACCCTTCATATGAGACTATCTTACTATAACCTCGACTTTGATGAAGTGCCCAACTCCATTAATTGGTTACGAACTAAATCTGAAACCAAGTGTCAGTGACTTAGACCTTTTGTGCTCGAACACTATATACTTAAGTCATTCACTTGTGGTTCAAGAACTTATATACGAGCAATTATACATAAATGAGACAGAGAATAGAAATGAATGCTTTCATTAATACTAATAATAACAAACATGTATCCAATATAACTGAAATGTCATGTGCAGTGAGCTTTTGGGCATATTAATCCCAACAACATGATCATATCATTTATAATGTGCAATAAAATCCTATTTCTCCTAGTTATTTCTATGTCTTAAAGGGTATTATCAGCAATTCTTTGTTCGATCCATTCCCATATTAAGTCATGCATAGCTACCTTGTCTTCTATCCTCATGGTAGGCCATTCTTGAGCATTATAGTAGTGTTTTCTATTAGTGAGTAAATCAAAGAGTTGGCTTAATAGGGCTTCATTGATCTCAATTTTAATTCCCTTAACAGTGCCATACAAGTTATTTCTTTCACCCCCAGTTTCTTCTTCTCATGTAACGTAAAATTTATGTTTTAAATCTTCATATATATCACATTCTAAGTGAATAAATGTATTTCAACCTTGAGCATAAAAAAGAGACAAGATACTAATACTTTAAAAAAATGGAGTCAATAATGTTTTTTCTTGAAATCACAGTGCATGCATAGATCTTCTGTTTGCCCAACTTATTTAGAACCACAAAAGGTGGTGCAGGAGCTTGTTGTTGAGGAGCATTGGGTCTACCTAACTTGCACCTTGAACATCTCAATCTTGTATTAACCACGATGACAATTTGTGGAAAATGCAAAAATATTGGTCTATACAAAGTGGGTAAGCTTTTTATCGGATCAATTTTGAGAGAAATTGCTAAACAAAAATTAAAAAGGTTTCAGAGAGAATTGAATTTGGGAGGAGACAGAAAACCCTTTATCTTTTTAAA
This sequence comes from Ehretia macrophylla, assembly GCA_037974665.1. NCBI lineage: Eukaryota > Viridiplantae > Streptophyta > Magnoliopsida > Boraginales > Ehretiaceae > Ehretia > Ehretia macrophylla. Next base: position 16,455,285 of record CM075767.1, on the reverse strand, counting down.
TCTCTTTAAAGTTGGTCGAGGGCCTCAACCGGCTTGGCTCGATTGACTTTTATAGATTGTTCAAACTCAAGTCAATTGATGTAGTCGGATTCAGGTCTGACTTACCTCATCCAACTTTTGTAGAGAGTTTGAAACAAATTTTCAACGCCGGTTGAAGAAGGTGGAGAAGGGCTTCACCTAGCTTGCCTCACCCAACTTGTGCAGAAAGCAAAAAAAATAATTTTCAACCAAGTTTTTGCATTTATAACTCTCTTCTAATTGAGCAAAATTGATCCTCATACAAAGGTTTTATAAAAATATTCGCTAATTGGTGAAAAAATCAACAAATTCAAGTGCAATATCATGTTTTTGCATATGATCTCTAATGAAATGGTTTCTAATCTTAATATGTTTAGTCCTAGATTAATGTTGAACTGAATTATTATAGAGATTAATAACTCTAATATTATCACATATAATAGATACATGATCAAAATTCAAGCCAAAATCAAGTAGTGTTTGCTTCATCCACAAAATTTGAGCAACATAATTACTTACAACTACATATTTGGTTTTGGTTGTTGAAAGTGACACACTATTTTGTTTCTTACTTAACCAAGATACTAATGAGTGACTTAAAAATTGACAACATCCACTAGTACTTTTCCTATAAAGTTTGCATCTGGCAAACTTCGCATCTAAGTAGCGTATGAGGTCAAAGGATGTATGCTTAGGGAATCAAAGTCCTAGGTCGAGAATGCCTTAAAGATATCTAAAAATCCATTTCACAACATCAAGATGAGATTCCTTAGGACATGATTGAAATCTAGCATATAAGTATACAAAAAATATGATATCGGGTCTAGAGGCAGTTAAATAGAGTAAACTTCCGATTATACCTCTATATTTCTTTTCATTAATCGGTTTACCTTTTTCATCTTTATCAAACTTGGCTGATGTATCCATGGGAATTCCTAATTCTTTTGTTTTATCAACTCTAAATTTTTTGATCAATTCTCTTGTATATTTGGCATGGGTGATAAAGATTTCTTTATCCATTTGTTTGATTTAAAGTTCAAGGAATAAATTTAGCTCCCCCACCATGCTCATCTCAAATTCCCTATGCATACTTTTAGAAAAGTTCTCACAAAAGAAGATATTAATAGCCCCGAAAATGATATCATCCACATAAATTTGGACAAGCAACAAGTCATTTTCATTTCTTCGTACAAATAAAGTAAAGTCCAATATACCATGTTCAAAATCATTTTCTAGGCAAAAACCACTTAATCTTTCATACCAAGCTTGAGGTGCTTGTTTTAAAGCATAAAGAGCTTTTTCAAGTTTAAAGACATGGTTTAGAAAGTATGGGTCTTCAAAATTTGGTGGTTGTTCAACATAAACCTCTTCTTCAATAAAGCCATTTAAAATGCATTTTTAATATCCATTTGATACAACTTAAAATTCGTAAAGCAAGCAAAAACAAGTAGCATATGAATTGATACCCTTGAGCTACAAGTCTAGCCTTATTTCTAGAGGTTATTCCTAATTCATCAAGTTTGTCTTTGAATACCTATTTGGCGCCAACAGATTGATCATTAGGTCTATCAACTAACTTTCAAACTGATTTAATTCTTCTTGCATAGCCATGATCCAATTATCATCAAGCAAGGATTTTTTTTTTACATTTTTTGGTTCAATTTGAGATAGGAATACAATATATTCACAAAAGGATTTTAAGTTAGAGTGCGTTCTTACATCTTTTGATATATCACCAATAATTTGATCATTTGATTGATCTTTCACAAACCTCCAACATCTTGGTAGATCTTGATCGTCCATTGTTGGTTGGTTATTTGTTGTTAGTTTTTCTTCTTGAATGGATGTATCCTTTGAATTGCTTGAAGATACCTCATTCTCTTGAATTGATGTGATAGGTTGATCTTGAATATTTTCTTAAATATTTACATCATCATCATCCTTTCTCGGCGTAACAACATCTATTGGTCTAAAAAGGTCAATATGGAGTAATTGCAATGTTTTTGATGTAGTTACTTTATTTATAAATTTGAAGGATGCTTTATGTTGTTTACTATATTGACATGCATCACATAATTTATCATTTTCAAATTTCATCTTAGGCAATCCTTTGACAAGCTCACTTCTAGATAAGTTCATAAGTAAGCTCATGCTTACATGTCATAATCTTCTATGCATAACCAAGAATAATTATCACTTGTAGAAACTAGACATATAATATTTTGGCAAGTAAGTTCTTAAAAGCCAATAGTATATACATTTTCACACCTATTTCCACAAATAACACATTATATAAATTTTCATAAACAATACAATAAGAGGCTTTAAATTCAACTCTATAGCCATTATCACAAAATTGGCTCACATTAAACAAGTTATGCTTTAATCCTTTCACAAGAAAAACAATATGAATAGAGAAAGAATTTTTGTTACGAATGCTACCTCTTTCAATAATTTTCCCTTTTCCATTGTTACCATAGCTCATGCATTTTCCTACCTTCTCATTTAGTTTGTAAAAGAGGGATCTCTTTTTGATCATATGTCTTGAGCGCATCCATTATCAATTACCCTACTTTCTTCGTGATTGGTCCTTTCTTGGAATACCTACATACAAATAATGCACAATTTTCTTTTTAGGCCCCTAACTTTAATTGGGTCCTTTCATGTTAGTGTCATCCCCTTACACATCTAACAATCCATTTAGATTTAAGCTAAGAGGGGATTTTTTAATCTCTACCAACCATGTTCTTATATTTGCAATTTGAAGTAATATGACCATGTTTTTCACAATAAGTGCAAGTTTTGTGTGGCCCTTTCGATGTAGAAGCTTCATTTGAAGACGATGATACTTTAACAAAATAATTTTTGAGAAATTTATGTTTTGTTAAAGGTTCAAAACCAATGCCACTTTTGTTAGAAGCCATTTTTTGAGATCCTTCCATTTTATCCAAATTCTCTTTTCCTTTTGTAAACTTGGCCCGGCTCATGTTCAAATTGTTTATTTCCTTTTCCAAGGCTTCTAGCTTTTCTTTTGAACTATAAAGTTTAATAGTCACACTATGCATGCACTTGTTATCTTCATGAAGTTCATCATTTTCTTATTTCAAATCATCTTTATCCTTTTGAAGGCATTTCACTTGTTTTTGAAGAATTTTATTTTTAGAGAGAGCAAGTGCTAAATCATCATGCAATTTTGAAAAAGCACCTTGGAATTCCTCTAATGTATAATCATCATCACATAAAAGTATTGCAATTACTCCATATAGTCCTTTTTGGACCAATAGATGTGGTTGGTCTAGGAGGATCTAGATATATATTTATTCTTAAATGTCACGTGCTAGTGAAATTTAGGGCATACTAATTTCAATATAGGCTTGGTAAATCCATGCATGCTTCCAATGGTCGAGACCCTCTAAAGGACAAAAGGGACCCTCGGAACTTAAATATTTTGAACGTCATATTAATAGCTTAGCATCTTATATATTTGTCTTCAAAATTCGATTTATTCATGTAGGATAATTGAGTTTTTCAATACACTCCTTCACATATGACCTATGATTGAATGTGAAATTAACTATGTGGTATAAGCAATGAATTTGGAAGAGATGCATACCAAAGGTAGACATGACTCAATGACGAGGTACAAGGAGGAACAAATTTAAAGAGTTGCCCACCAAAGCCAAGTGCAAGAATAGATCAAATGTGGATGGATAATATTAGACCAATACCTTAAAGTTCTATCATAAAACCATGTAGTGTTAAGTATAATGTCTCAAGATCTTATATACCGATTTTAAAAGTCTTGTAATTTATCCATATGAAAATGGAATCAACTACATGTAACTGAAAATTGTAGCGCACTAACTAGACACATTATACGTGGGAGGGCAAAAGAGAAAGCTTACGTCGTTATAATCTCCTATACTTGAGAAGATGATATATTGTTCCATCAAATCGCTTTTATGTTTCAAGTGTAAACATCAGCATTTGAAGGAGCTTCCACCATTTCTGACCATATTTAAGGCGGTATTATAATATGTAATTTATGTCTGAATTCAATGAAAGAGAAACTTCTATGAAACCGCGTGGATTAGGGTGGATATAACTAATGAAAACGAAATATATTTATAAGAAAAGAAAAAGATTACAAAGATTACTGCCAACTTTTAAAAAAGTAAAAGTGAATAACATCGTATGATAATTACCTAACAGCTTCGAAGAAATTCCTTGAATAGTAACCCTAATAGGTTATGAGGTCATCACTATATAATCAACAAACCTATAGTTAGCCTTGCATTAGCTTTATATTGAACCCTCCTTTCATCAGTATTAAATAAAAAGCTTTCCATAAATAAAACAAAAACCACTAAGCTTTTCGCTGTAAGCAAAACCCTCAACATGAACTTTAAGTCCACGGAAATGTATTCACAAGCCATTTCAGACTCGGAACTAGAACTTTATGAATCTACAAAACAGTTTCTAATGAATGATAATTATATGTCAGATGCTTTTCCAGAGTTTAGCTCATGCGATGCCTCATTATTTGACAATGCGTTGAACATTCAAGATAGCCCCCTGGTGATGGAGAATTCTAGAAATTTGGTCATGAATAACAATGAGATGCATGTGGATCAGGAGAAGGACACAGGTAAGGAATTAGAAGCACCAAGTGGAGGACACACTCGACAAGAGTGGAAGCGATACAGGGGTGTGAGGAGGCGGCCATGGGGGAAGTTTGCAGCGGAGATGAGAGACCCGAATGAGAAAGGAGCAAGGCTTTGGCTAGGAACATACAAGACAGCGGAGGATGCAGCGTTGGCTTATGATCAAGCCGCGTTTAGATTGCGCGGCTCGCGAGCTTTGCTTAATTTTCCACACTTGATTGGCTCGGACATGGTGCAGCCAGTTAGAGTGAATCCAAGAAAGCGATCAGCCCAATCTGCATCTTCATTCAAGAAGAGGAAGACCGAAGGATGCGCAGCTGAAGCACAATAAATTTAGTTGTTAATTTGTCATGCATGCATGACTTGCTGATTTAGAACAAGAATAAGGTAAATCTAAGAAATGATTTTTATCATGTCCTTTGCATAACTTGCTCATGTAGAAGAAAATAATTTTTAAGCTTTTGAAAGATGGTCAGATTTACTCTACCCCACTGAGGGTTGAATTTACTCGATCTCTTTACTCACTTATAAGCTTAATACAAAGATGACATAGTTTTGTACTTCATCAAAATTTTTATTGAAGAAAATGATATAAATCTAGAAAATTGAAGAAAATTACATAAATCTGGAAAATATAAATGTCATAACAACAGTTTGTGTTTTAATATCTAAAAATTTCTCATCAAGGTTGAAGCTTTTTGCTAAATACATGATGGGAGAGAACTTGAAAAATAAGACAAAATGATATTTATATTATTCCTTGCCACTCCTCCCTTCCCGGCCTCATCGGAAAAAAAAAAAAAAAAAAAAAATACCTCGCTCCACGATAGTTTCTTGATGCAGTATAGATTTTGAATTTTCAAAACCAATATTTGTGTTGTACACAAATTACTCTAGCAAGCTAATAATTTTTATTTTGTGACAAAGAAAATCGTCTGATTTTAGTAAGCTTTCACTTCATGTTAGTGAGGTAGAAAACAATCACACCAAGGTTCAACCTTGGCATAAATTTTTCAGAAACTTGATAATGCCAACCGTAGCTACAAAGCTTGTATTTTGTTTTCGTATATATAAAATATAGTCATATTTCAAAAAGTAGTTTTCTCAGCATGGTATAAAATTACGTATTTTTAGTGTTAAATTTAAGTGAATATTGAGTTAGAAGGCAAAACAGTAAGTTAAATAAGGTAGAGCTCCACGCACTAATTATAGATCAATTCCAGTCGCCGCTACCCGAAAGGAAATAGCAGTTGTGAAAGGAAATTCTTAGCAGATACTTCTTTTTTTTTTTGTTTTTTTGTTTTGAGTTGATACGAAGCTAACCATTTATTTTACCAAAGGCTCTAAACTTGCATTGAACAAATTTTTGAGTTTCAATTTATCCACAATTAGTTTATTTAGTTACTTATGAAGGATTTTCATTTTTAGTTGGCCAAAATTATAATTTCCCATTCCATTTCTATAAAACATAATATTTTCCACATAAACTCAATAAAATAATATGTATATTTTGGTCCAACTCGCTCCTTTTGGCCAAATTTTCCACTCCAAGGTCTTTGATTGTGTGGCTAAGAGTTCTTTCTTTATTTGATTTAACCAAAAATATGTTATTCATACATTATAATTGATTAATTGAAGAAGAGATTCAAAACTAGCCTAGTGGTGGATTTACTTCATTTGGGATACTAGAGTTCGAATCTCATAGAGGTAGAGGAAGGTAAATAAAAAATAGATTAATTGAAGAATGATAGAAACCCTAGACTAGGGAATTTAGGGTAAATAGCATATCCACTTTTGGTCTTGTAAGTAATTGTTAAAAATTTGACTGATAGAAATGGTGTGAAATATGATAATTTCACCCAGCTAGATATGAAAATTCGTTAAAACTAAAATGGAGTAGGTATAATGAAACAAAAAAAAAAAAAAAAAAATTCATTGCGAGTTGTGAAATGAAGAGAAAAGTTTAGTGAGCAATTTGATATTTCGTGCAACTTTAGTAGTTCGTGGAGCAATTTACCATTTATGTTAGACAGAGCTAACGTGTCGTTATCCTAGAAGGGTAATCAGAAGATACTCCAATTACTTTTTTTAATTAGATTGAATCCAAATCCTTTGCGAAGATTGCATTTTTTGTCTTTCATTTTTTTTTTTTTCATTTTGTGCCTATTTCTTTGATAAGAGACACTTATTGTGTTCATATGACTTTCTTTCAATTTTTAAATTAACATCACAATAAATTAGTTTTTAGCATGCACTTTAAACATGTGTAACATAAAAAAGCTGAAATGCAATTTTTAGGAAAGGTAATGTGTTATTTGAAAATTTCTTTTAGTACAAATGGTAAACCTATAATAACTTCTACTAACAGTCCCAGAATCGAATTCAACCTATGTTCAAGTACTGTGTGGAAGAAAGCTATTATAGGCACAACTAATAGACAATTCCCTTAGAAAAGGCTTCAAAATTGGTATCTCAGTAAGAGCACCATGAATGGCTTACAATTTCCTATTAAGATCCTTCATGGTATCTTACAGCATAATAAGCAATTTATTTTTTCTGTTTTCTTTGTGTTGTTCAAGCATGGATAGGCCAGGAATGATTTTTCATATTCCTCATAAATATGATGTATTCATAATTGATCAACTCCTCACGGCACGGCTTCTCGCTTTTCATGAATGCGTCTCCCCCTCAAATTCATATTCAACTTTGAATTTCTATCTCTAGCCTTGTAAGTTCAAATTATTCTACACGGTAATAATTCTTGCAAAAAGAAGATAAGAAGTTATGGTTTCACGAAGAAAATAGCACGAAAATAGAATAAAGGAAATGAAAAGTTTAAGTTGAATAAATTTTTCCCGAAACTAACGACAAATTGAGATGATGAGCATTGTTGTAATTTAAGATATACGCATCAAGGACGAAATTTTTAATTATAGAAGCTAGGCTTTACCCTAAAGTTGAACCTATATTTGATGGCCCCCTATATCAATTTTGGCAAGTCCTATCTCATCTATTAATTTCAAATTTATAAATTCTCGTTTATTAAGTTCCCAAATAGTCAAATACATTAACAGACAATGAAAATTTGGAACTCAGGGAGAATGAAAGTTTGACACTAAGAGTATCCCTCAACTTGTCTCCCATCTTGGAGATATATAGGAAAATAAATTAGGTGACAGACATTATTACGCTATTATATTTAATTTAGAACACTCAATTTTATCACAGAGAGTTCAAATACTATTTTGGTTTGCTTAATGCTATAAATGCTTCTTATTTCGACCATAAATAAATAAATAAATGCTTCTTAAAGTGGTAAAATCTTTGTACCCTTGGCAACATACCTTTAATTTTAAACACTTCCAAACACTTTTGGGAGAAGCGAAATATGTCTTAAGGGTTTAGTGTTTAACATTCTAAATGTATTATGCAACAACAATTTTGAGTTAACTTTGCCAAAGCTTGTACGTTCTAATTTTGCAGATTTTATTTTTGTTATATATATTCTAGATTTTATTTTATCGGACACCTTATAATGCTTACATAGAACTTTTGTAATATTAATTCTGTGATATTCTTTCTTTTTAATTATATTATATTATTTCATCTCGCTACAATATAATATTATTTGGAGTCATTTGAAAGTTCTCATATTTATTATTCCATCGTTACTTCAACAAGAATTTCGAAAAGTTAGTGTTTTTTTTTTGCTCGATTAGCAAGAATCAGTTTATTCCACTATCCAAAAACGTTGGTAAAGCCAGTACATCTATGTCAATTGTCAAATACAAAAACAAAAATTCCTTGAAACTAAGAGACGATCTCTGAAAAATTCCACTCAATACAAAGTTTCCTATTAATCGTATTGTTCCCGAATTTTCTCATCACTAACAGTTTGAGGCGAACTGCCTCTTGGATCTTCATAAGAATTTGTTCATCATTTAAGAACTTATTGGTAAAAATACGAGCATTACGTTCAACCCAAATGAGGTAGATTCATGAGCATTACGTTCTGCCCAGAGTTAGTGTTTGGTTTGCCTAAAAATTGCCTTATTGTAATAGAAAGTAATTTTCTGGTCTTTTACTTCCTAATGTACCAACTCACACAAGTTACTTAAGAATTGGATAGCATGGACAAATTAAGAACCCTTCTTGTCCAAAAACCCTTCTTGCATATCATTATTATTTCGTATTGAATTTGTAGCTTATGCTGCCTTTGGCAACTTTTAGTATTTTTCTAGAACACGGCATTGTCAGAACTCTACCTCCTCGTATGTATATTTTGTCCAAAGAGTAGCATATTATTGAGTGGATATTGCCGCTCCCTTTGAGGATATTTGAGTTGCTCAATAATCATAATTGGTGTGACCTCCATAGACATATATAACCCGTAATCTTCACCACCGAATAATGAACCATTTTTGTAGGATGAATTCAGGAATGTTTCTTAAAAAGGTTAAAATATATAATTTTGTGATTATATGAGTATTATTTTTTTAGTGGGGATAATTAATTTTTTTTTTTTGACTTAAAACACATAGCGATTAATTTTTTTTTTTTGAGAAATGATAAAAATTTTAAACAGCCCCCATTGGCACTAATGTATGTCTGCCACTGCATTTCCATGCTTTATAGTTTATACTAGGACAAACAGTGTCGTGCCCCTATTTTGTGTTTGCATACGACTAGTATTAGAAGTTTGAAAATAATTATATAAAACTTTAAATCAAGTAACTCAAAAGATGTAATTCAAATTGTTACTTAAATTTACAATACTAATTAATAAACCGCTTCCATATTATATCTCATACTAATGACGGATATCACATTCACATGTTGGAGTGCGTCTTTTGAAATTTGTTTTCTACTTTGTCTAAAAAGTCCAAGTAGAGACAATATTTTTTATATTGTTCCACCATTTCACAATGTTCACGACTTGAAATTGAGAAATCCACACAAAATTGCGGCCACTCACTTTAAATACTCTAAAAATATGTATATTTTGAAAGTAATTTAATTTTAAAAAATTAATTTAGCCCCCACTATTTTATTTATTTATTTATATTAGTGTTAAATTATGTGATTTTAATCCCTATTAATTAAACTTTTGAACCCGTCCCTAAATCCACTATTTACCAATAATGGTTACTATAATTTTTTACATAAAGACAATTTAAATCCTCGATCAAATGACTTCGTACAAGAACAACCTACCAACTTCCTATAAAAAAACCCTTTCACTCTCAGATTAATATCCACACCCCGCATGAAAAAAAAACTCTTCTTACATCTACTTTTATTAGGGTTGGACCTCAACTTGTTTTCACATTTTGGACTTTGAGTCAAATCTTTATGAGTGGAATTTAGGGATTGTCAACAGTCACATCATTCACGACAATCAAATCTTGTTCATAATATCATAACGTTATAAGTTAATTTATATTCATTAGAGGGTGTTTGATTTGTGAAATCTTATAGAATTATCGGGAATGTAAAATTTGGAATGTCATATTCTTATCTTTGGTTCGCATAATAAATATTCCTGACATAACACATTGCTGGGAATCTAATATTCTCATAATTTTCTCAATTTTCATTTCTTTGTGAAGGGCAGGAATATAACATTCCCAAGTTGTTGAAATGTTTTACAGAAAATAAAAAAAATAAAAAAATACCCACACTAACTAGAATTACCTTTTAGATTACTTATATGTTTCGGCTTCTTTTTCACAAACTCACGTTATTCCTAAAAATATTAATAAAATGTATTGTGACTTGAATATTATTTTTCTACTATATATTTCTCTTTATAAGTTACAATATTATTGGAAAATTGTTCAAGATTCTCAGGAATATTTTGAACTCTGAAGGCGTAATTAATGAATGACATGATATAGAGATATGGTATTATAAGAGAGTCTGAAACAAGAATGGGTCGCACGTAAATGATTAACGTAGGGTCAATGGCCCAACTCGATCTAACAGCTGAGTTTACATCTTAAAATTAATGGATACTAGTGGAATAACCCAAGATCTTATATACTAATCTTAAATATTTTATTTATCTATATGAAATAATTAAATTCTCTAACACTCTCAGTGGCATGTCTCATGTCGGTCAAGGGCAGCCAAAGGGATGACTACGAGTCTACGACGACTGGAGACCGAGGCCGAGAGTCGCGAGAATGGTAAAAAAAAATTGTGGAGAAGTTGTGCGGGAGGGGAAAAAAAAAAAAAGAAGAATTTGATAGCTTAACGTGACGAGGCAGGAACCTGATCAGTTGACAAAGAATTTGATCGCTTAACGTGAATGGAAAATCACGATCACCAAGAGCTTATAGCCTTTTTTTTTTTTTTTTTAAATTTGGTGTGATACCATGAATGCACGGCAATTTGGTGAGTCAATTTCTCTGCCTTGTGTGTTGGTTTACATACATATTTAGCATTTGAATTTTCTCCAATTATAAGATAATTGGAAGATCTTCTAATTAGCTTTTAAGAGAGTGATACAATACTTCCATTAAGATTAAAGGGTCAGATTTACACCATTCAATACTCATTTATGCTTAACGCCAAAACGACTTAATTTCTCCAATTTAATAAAAATTTATATATAATGTATAAACATAAAAGTATAAATTTCGTAACCATATAAATTCTCTAAAAAATTTCAAATCAAAAAGTTAAAATTTTGTAAATCATTTTGGTAAAAGTCTACATTTTCCATATAAAAATAAATTCGTTTGATCAATTTATTATGCAAATAAAAACTTTGAAATTCGAGTCGTAAATTAAAAGTCAGTATTTACTTGGAGTAAATATGAACTTTTATTTAATTTCAAGTGGGTGTGACTATTATTTTCATAATTTTTTTTTATTTTTATGAAGAGATCTAAAATTACGTCATTTTGGTCTTAAGTATAAGTAACTAGTAAGGTGGTACAAATCTAACCATCTATTTAAATGAAAGTAATGTGTCAATCCCTTAAAGAGTAACTGGAAGATCTTCCAATTATCCCCTAATTGAAGACTACCCAAATCCCCATATTTATATACAAGAATTCACTGAATCAATGCCTTAATCACAGCCTAAATATATTACAATGATTTCATCTAATCTAATGAATCATTCGACACCAAAGTACAATCTAAACAATTGCATCTGATGCCAATTAGTCCTAGAATAAAACAACATATTTTTAACAATATATATACATGTACACATGAAAAGTTTTGAAGCTTTGCATGATTTCTTTTATATTAATGGCCAAGAGAATCGCATGAGTTGGAACAACCATTTTTCTTTAGAAAGTCATTGCTGGCATGCTGTGTCTACATATCTTGTTTAAACTAATAAATTGCAACGAATACCATCCTGATAATATTGAACGACAATAAAATAAGTCAGACGTTCAATCTAAAACAGGTATCTACAATCGACGATAAAAGAAAGAAAAGAAAAAGTTAAGTGATATGTCTGCTTCAAAGAGCCCACCCTGACATTGTTGGTTCTCACTTCTGGAAATGTATCATTTAATTCCACATACTAATTGAATATCGAATCCTAGATATATATTAGCATATTCCTGGAAAGGAAGACGAAAAGGACATAAAAGTATATTCAATTGAGCAATAACCTTTTTTCGTCGACATTGTTTACTTACTGTCAAGCACTTGATGAGGAACTATATAGTATTATAAGGCCATTATGACAAAATGGTGTTGGTTACGGGGAGCCTAACATTTGTTGTAGCAGCAATCAGGATATGTAAACATCGAAAGTTGAATGGAACTTCTTTTTTAATGTGCATTAATTCTATATAATAAATTGAAGAAGATACAATGGAAGCAAGATCGATTCATAGAATTCTCAAGTAAAAGAAATGACGGCGTCACATGTTCATTTAATACGATTGGTTTATGAAGCGTTCCTTAACTTCCTCGAAGTCTCTGCGTCACATTGCTAAATCTGCCGACATGTTCGTGGGGACATACCGGTCATTATTAGTCTAAGAAGATTACTTTTATCCGAACTTTGATTTAATAGTATGTTTCTTGTTGAGTTTTAAAGATTGTAATTTTAATTCTGGTAAGGAAAAATTTTACATTTAGTCTCTATTATTTATAAAATATATTAGTTTAGTCTTTCTTGTTTACAATGTCTCAATTTAGTCTCTATTATTTTATCAAAAGTTTTAATTTCATTCCTATTGTTTAAAATGTCTCAATTTAGTCCTTACTGTTTTTCAAAAAATTTCAATTTCGTCCATATTATTTTATAAAAGATTTAATTTCGTCCCTATTATTTTCTTAAATTTTCAAATTCGTCCCTATTATTCAAGGACTTAAATTGATTTTTTTAGAAACAATAGGGACGAATTTGAAACTTTTTGAAAATAATAGGGACGAAATTGAAACTTCTGAAAAATAATAAGGACGAAATTGAAAAATTCTAAATAATAGGGATGAAATTGAAATTTATAAGAAAATAATATGGACTAAATTGAGACATTTTAAACAATAGGTACTAAACTGAAATTTTTTGTAAACAATAGAGACTAAATGTGAGATTTTCCCTTCTGATAATTATATATCTTTTGATATGAGTTGTAATGTTAATGTCTCTCTTGAATTAAAAAAAATAAAAAATTATATTTCTAAGACGTTAGGGCTTAGTCCTCCAAAAAATCCTATTCATTCAAAAGAATAGTAATCTGAGCATTTAAAATAAAGCATAAAGTTATCACATTCTCCATATGTTATCAAATTGCAACTTCAATACAAGAATCATTACTAAAATTTCCAAGGCATAACATAAAAATTCAACAATAATCAATCCAAAGTCCAAAGACCTGAAACGTTTTGGTTCAATGAATATTATACAATCAAAAGCTGGCTTGCCCTAGGCCATCAACCGTTGTAAAAAAAGATTGCTAACACAAGTGCGCGCCTTCAACGTAATTTAATATTTTACAGCAGTTGTCGTAATATGAATTTGAGTATAATAGTCCTTTTGGAACTGCAATAATTTACTCGTTAAAATAAGATCGAAAACATATTAATGAACCATAGAATAATTTATTTAGAGTAAATGCCACTAGTAGTTCCACATATTGAAGATTTTGACATTTTGGTCCCGACTTTTTTAAAATATTCTTTTTAGTTCTTAATATATTTTAAGTGTGACACTGTTGGTTCAGTTGGCTTAAACTGTCAACTATTAAATGTTTTTAACACGTAACAATGTGTGTAATACAAAAACAAGGGGGTTGAAGCTAATCTAAGGTACTAGTATCCATCTTCCAAGCAAAAATAAATTAATCTATTAAGGGAATAGAAGTTAAACTTTTTCCTTACGTACACCATATATCCTTGACATCGAATTGAATTCTATAAAAGAACTTGTTTATCTGTGAGAGCCAATTGTTGGTGAACTCTTTTGTTCCTTCAAGCTCTGAAGGGATTTGTTGCTAGTGAGTTGGATCAACATTTGGAGGTCCTCGTCCCAGCTGCAATTTGCTGTTTTAACCTTAAATAGTTGGACGCTTGTTTCCACATCATCTTAGTGAAGCTGTAGCCGAAGTAAATGTGCTGAACATTATAAATAATGTAACAAACTCTTTTATAACGGTTTAAACTTTTAAATGGTGCGATCATTCAACATGGTATTAGAGCCTATTTAGGTGTCAAAAGGTCATGAATTTAAAACTCACTAGCCGTTTGTAAAATTACATCTACATGTAAGGTTCAATAAAAAAAATTATTTAGTCTACACGTAAAAGGAACATGTTGAACATAGTACATAATATATAACAAATTTTTTTCTAATAATTTAAATTTTTAAATGAGGTGATTACTTTAACAAAATGTGATCCTAGATTAATGCACATGATAGAGAGGGCATTGGCTATATTCACATGGATATCCCAAGAGAGAAATGTGAGCTTATTGGGGAGCCTCTCATGGTAAGCAATCCAAGCAATAAAGGAGTGCTTGGGAATAAATGATATTCTGGTAATGTTTTCTTCGGTCTAGTATCAGAATGGAGATATGTGCCCCAATCTTTTTCGTGTCTTTCCAATTACACCCTCGCATCATCACATGACAAGTGCTTTTGTTAAGCAATTTTTTTGCATTGAGTAACGAAATGAGGTAGCTGAATCCATTTTGATTGTGTAATGATTCTTTTAGAATTAAAAATAATTTAATAATCAAAACAAGATTGGAAAAATGACCCTAAATAATTTACCAAATAATTTTATAAATTCTTCAGTTTCTTTGCTTCAGTGTGTCATTGACACTTTAGTTTCTTATCTTCAAAAGTGTCTTATTTATGTCCTTTATCTTTCAAAATGGGACACTGTTAGTCTTTGTCGCTGATTCCGTAAAAGAAAGACGAAAAAAATACGTGATTGACTAAAATACCCCTACCACCACTAAATTGCAGGGGTATTTTGGTCAACTTTAAGGTTTTTTCATTCTTTTTTTTTAATAGAATCAGTGACAAGGACTAATAGTATCCCATTGTTAAAAGATAAATGACTGAAATGGTACAATTTTGAAAATAAGAGATTAAAGTGTCAATAAAGTCAAAATTAAGGGACTAAAAATAGTATTTACCCTAATAATAATAATAATAATTTTCCTTAGTATTTGCCACAACTAATACGATGTATTTGGCAAGAGATGGCCCAAATAAAGCATCGAAATGCAGGATGAAACCATTTTATAAATTGGGTGAGAATGGATGGATGCAACAATGGGATCAAAATCAAAACTGAGAAGCCCATCATGACAATATAAGATAGGATAGGCTTGAGTTTTCCACTAGGGAAAATTGCCATTGTCGAGCATCAGTTCTTGGTTTATATGTTTGACCACGGGCGAAAGATAGGGATTCCATGAGAAATGGATCGCGGAAGGCAGCGGAGATTATTTCGCCAAAAAAAAAAAAAATGCCTAAGTTACTGATACCATGTAAAGGTCTATTTGCCCTCACATTATAGAGCCTTCTGCATTAATATTTAAAGATGTTTTGCAACGCCAGTAGTTTGCAGGAAGTAGTAATTCTAGGTAGGATATACATAATGTTATCTCAAAGAATACGTTTGAATGAGTTGAGATGATTAGGTAGGTTCAACTTCCATGTGGATAACTCTTTGTCATGATGTCCTTAACGGGTGAACGACACAGGACCCTCTATGTTTCGCTATAACTACATAACACTCTCTATGGTACAAAAACCACTAAACATTTTCATTATAGTTTGTTAAACTAAGCATAATACCCTCTTTTATAAATAAAAAAAATATCGTCTTTTTTAACGGAGAGTGTACTTCACGCACGTTAGATGCAATTATTTTTTAATGAAAATACACTTATGAGGAGAAAAGAAAAAAAAGGATAAAAAAAAAAACCAAGGGCACATAGGTCTTTTAACAAATTCAATTTAACTTTTTTGAAAGAAATACGAGAGGGGGCACATGTGATTAGTTTAACAAACTACAAACGAGGTGTTTAATAATTTTTGTATCACAAAAGAGTGTTATGCAATTTTAAAAAATTATAGGAAGTCTTGTACAGTTCACCTTATCCTAGAAAGCCACTTTCTAAGATCATTCAAGATTACTATCAGGGTGCTAAAACCACAATTTCAAAGCATCTTCAAATAAAATAGTTTGTAACAAAGCCGAATAGTGTATCCAAACAAAGCAATCCTCAAAGGTTACATACAAGGCCCAACATATGAATGCGTAGAAAACATAAGTGTTCAAATTCCAAAAGATAACTAAGCATCGTTCATGTTAATAAAAGGTAGCGAGCTAAACCCAAGTTCCCATGCATACCTAAGCCCTCATCATCTACAAGAGAAACATTAGTTGGGGTAGGGTACATAGTCATTTTTGCTCAAAATATAAGCAACTGTGACCATGTACAATGTGATCAATGGTAATGGTCTTTCAATTTAAGGTCTTGTATTTGAATAGTCTATTTTGATGCACAATATGATTGTACATGTTTATGTATTTATCACATTATAGTTGTGTTGATATTATGATCGAATATATGTGTTCCATATATATGTTTATGCTCTAATTGTAAATCTATTGGTGGCACCATCAATCTCAATCGATTCATTTGCTTGTTTAGTATTTTAGGGCAAAGCTATACTTCAACTGCTAAAAGGGTTAGAGATAGAATTGCACATTTAACAAGCTAGGACTTAATAGCAGTAATCAATTGAGTTTCAGTAATCAACAAGGTTGTTAGGCTTGTAGTTCAACCTTTGCATCAAATTAGAAAACTAACCCAAATACAAGCCTAAGTCATGAGTTTTACTTGCAATCAGATCCCTAGCCACTCCATCACTTAGTTTTATGAAGTCCTAGTCACATTGTTTTTCCTTTATTTGCATTAGCGTAAGATTTAAAAAACAATTTTGCGCAATTTGTTTCCCACATTCACTTAGGCATAATCTAATATAGATTCTAATTTAATTGTGTTGATCTTTATGTATCTCAAGCGAAGCATGAAAAGGGCTGAACCACATGCTTTTGGGTCAAGTGTTATATCATAATTTCCACGAGATTTTATATTCCCCTTATGTGTTTTTAGATAAAAGCTATAATGGGGTTGGGTTAATGAGTTATTAATCGGTATAATCCAATATAAATTCTAATTTTTAAGCACACTAACTAAAATAAAATAATTAAGCTAAGGCCCAAAATGTGAAGCATTACATAATCCATAAAACCAACATAATAAACCTATTTAAGGGTACCATGATAGCATGTACCATTCTTATCCAACATAATAAAAATCTTAAGTTAACAATACCATTGTCTTTTCATCAAAACAAGATAGCAAAAGCTGAAGCCCTTTATGATAATAGTAGGGCAGGGAAGTATTCGGTCAGTCTGACTGACCGTCAGTCTAAGATGTGTGGGGCCCATCCCATGTAAGTGAGACTGACGGTCATAAATCCCAAGCTAGTAATCCATAACAATTATCCTCATTATCTGCAAAAGTGTTAACAAAATAGGAATGAATACAAATTGCAAAATAAACAAAGGTAGGGCTTATTCCCGAAAAGAATAAAAGGATAATTGAAAAGCTACCAAAATTTAAGATCATAGAGCCCTATGAGGGAAACTCAATGACAGATCTCCTTAAATCATAACCAAAGTACAACAAAAGATGAACAATAACAATAATCGAAAAAATAATTTCAAGGCACCATCATTAAGCATTCCAAATAACATTTACTTATTCATATTAATATTTAAACAATGCCATTAGATTATGAAAATAATATCTACTTTGCTTCTTAAAATGTCATTAATTTGTGGTTACAATTTTGCTAGTAAATCTTGTTAAGAATCATGGGCTTTCATCCAAAAATCAATTAGTGCTAAGATAACACACGCAGAAGAAGATTGAACACATGTGTAGTATAATTTGAGAAGGGTCACACGTAGAAAATGAATAAGACTAGACAATGGGCCTAGATATGATATTATATTAAGAATTATGAGTTTCCATTTTATGAGGTGATCTTGAAATTTGTGATTTTTCGATGTGGGACAAGTATATATTTTAATAAGTCTTGTTAGTCAATAGTGAGTAAAAGGCTTTCAGGCTTCCACTAGATATATAAACAATTCAAAACACACAGTGAATCAATAGGATAGTACAATACTTTTACTATTAACCATGTCGATAATACTAACTTGCATTTATTTATCCTACTATTAGGCACAGATTTAAAGTACAATAAATCTCTCTAAAATCATAAACTTTGAAAATAAAAAAGTAAAAACCATGTTTTAAATCTTAAAGACTTTATGTTATGCAAGTGAAGTAGCATTTTGATCATATATATATATATATATATTTTTTTTCAGAAATGTGCACACTGGATCACCTGGAGTGAAGAGGATATTCTGCTAACTGTCCTCAAAACAAATCTTTCCATAAATTAAATTTTTAACAAGCTCGAAGGTAGTATGGATGATTATAAATAGAGTAAATATCACTCTACCCTCTGTGATATATAAAAGTATCACACTACCCCCTGTATTTTTTGAAACCCGACACACCGCCCCCCATCCGTTCGCTTTCTGTCTCTTTTACCGTGAAAGGTACATGTCACGCGCGAAAATAGTAACATGGATTGTGTTTTTTCTTTATATGAACCATGATATGACTAAAATACCCTTGCACCTATCCTTACCCACGTCTCCCCAGCCCGACCCCAGTCAACCCCTCCCCCCCATACTACCCCTACCCTTACCCCTATATATGTATAAGACCAAGAAAAAAAAAATATGTATAATATAATATAAGGGGTGAGGAAAATGATGACAATTTTTTTTAATATGTATAATATAATTTTTTTAATTTTGTTTTTGGTGAAAAGAATGGGTGAAGAGTAAGAAAAAATAAGGAGAGTTTTTTTTATAGTTTTACAAACATAGGGGAGTAGCGTGATATTTTTGCATATCACAAGGGGGCAGAGTGATATTTACTCATTATAAACAACATATAGGCATGTATTTTCAACTTTTTTATTATTTCAAAATAGCAACACGCTCTAAAAAGAGTCAAGGATAAGCTTCCAAACGAGTAATTAAACACGACGTAACACAAGTTACATAAATAATCTCAAATTTAAAAACAAATGGATGTTCAACTTACACCCAACAACAATGTTGTGAACCACAAGAAGCATGAGACATCAACCTGATTAGCAAATGAACGAATTATAAGCTCCACAACAAAATAAGGCCTCAAATTTTACGAATTCAAATAGGAAATTGGGATAGAAGAAATATGGAATTTTGCAAAGTTATCACTAATTCAAAAATGAGAATAAACTTGACTTACAAATTAAAGAGCAAAATTAAACACAATAAATAAAAAAAAAAAAAAACTCCTCTCTAACTTAACATGCTATCAGATCTTAGGTACTAAAAGGTATTCGATTCAAAATTCATCGCCACTCAGTTGTGTAATTATGTCCACATGTAAAGCTCAATAAAAAAACTACACAATAAATAACTAAACCCCATTTGTAAAATTATGTCACGTGTAAGGTTCATCAAAAACTATACATTAATTAAATACAACAAACCCCTCTCTAACATGTTAAAACTTTTAGATAAAATGTTAATTAACAAACAACACTAGTACAAAAGGGAAATATATATTTTTTACTTTCGAAATCGGACAAGGAAAGAATAAAATATGTTTACTTAGCTTGAATTGATTTCTAAAACCCAAGAAAATTGCTCAAACTTCAAACCTTATAACCAACATTACATTCTTATTGTCATCCCCGAAAAGTTTACCTAGGTGCAAGGACGTGACCACCGCAAGCTTATGATGGTTACTTCTTAAGCCTACAAAGCTAATTCCATAGGTAATTTAACCAAGCAAAAGTATATTCATTATATCTACTAACCCATATCGCATAAATTACATTGTTCTCTATAAAATAATCATATTACAACTCTAAAACACATCCCCATTGGAAAGTTTAGGATCATAATATAATATACATTAACCTTAATTTGAAATCAAGCTAATATGGTCTTGCTACTAATCAAAAGGCGTCAAATGTCTGTAAGTCCAAGTCTTATTTTCCTATCCACCAAAAAGAATAAAAGATTAAAGTGAGCAAAACAATGCTCAATAAGTTGGAATACCCGAAGGTAAGAAGGAAATTAAGCTGATAACTAAAGAATATTGAATTATATAATTTGAACCAGAGTATCATTAGAATGAAAGTCAAATGATTTATAAGTGATCATATACCAAATGAATCAAAATGGTAGTCGGAACTCAGAGACAAAAATCTAAGCATATAAGGAGAGTTTGAAAACAAAATAATTATAGAATGAAAGTAGCCATGTTGAGGTCACACCATCTTTATAACTGAGAAATGCATAATAGTCACATGAATCTCATAAATATTCAAAAATAGTAGGACACATGATGAAAAGTTATTTTCACGAAAGTATAGCACGTCCTAACAAAGAACTAGGTCGGAAGTTAATGACGAAGGAACACCAATACAGTGAAAAACATAATATACAACAGACGTAAGACCAAAGCACAGGGCAACCTCTACCAGGACATTGATCAATAGAACTTGGAGAAAAAGTGATATTACAGGATTATATGACTAAGATTAACCAAGAAAAGGAAACAAACCAGAGGATTAACATGAGAGGTCCAACTAGATATTAGAATGCCAACCAAGAACTTATGAAACGAATTCAGTAGTGTCGACAATTACATAGGAACTAAGGAAGTTGAGCTGTGAGATTAAATTAGAAGCTAAGTTATACGACAATTTAACCATAACTGATGACTAAAACAAGCTTATTCACATAGATATGGAAAAACATTTAATAAAGGACAAAATAAGTTATACGAACAAAAAGGATACAACCAAAGTTAACATAAGGAAGATGCATGAATTGGGGAAAAAAATTGTTATGATAATCTAGGGTGATAACGCATAGAAACAAGAAATTTAATGGACATAGAAATTTACGTGGTTCGGCCTAAGCTTACGTCCACAGGCATCAGGAGAATAATTTCACTATGACGATGAAATAGTACAAGAGAACTCTCTTACAATGCCTCACCAATTCTCTCGTGTATGCACTCAATGTTTTGCCACACCTAATACAAAGGACAAGAGATATATTTATAGGCAATCTTGTCTCTATTAGGTTTTAGACATACAGGCCTATTAAGCTTATTTAACTAATACGGGCCATTATTCAACAAATCTCCACCTTGGACTGTATTTGCTCTAATCATCATATATCTCCCCTGCTGCCAGAATGCCCCTATTGGGGCTCACTGCTGCGCACTACGAACACCAACCAAGTCCAAGCAATGCTTGAACTTGCTTACAAGAATCACCTTGGTCATCATATTTGCTGGATTCTCATTTGTTGAAGTCTTTTGCACCGATACTGATACCCTGTGACACAACATCTCTGATAAAATGACACCTGACATCAATGTATTTTGTCCTCTCATGGTACATTTGATTTTTAGTCAAATGGATTGTACTCTGATTGTCGCAAAAGACAACACTCCGATCTTCTTATAGTCCAAGATCACGAACTAAACCATGTAACCACATAGCTTATTTCATCGCTTCTGCAACTGCCATATATTCTGCCTCAGTAGTAGACAATGCAACTGTAGATTACAAAGTCGCTTTCCAATTGATAACACACCCAAAGAGAGTAAACAAGTAACCCGTCATAGATCGCCTTTTATCAAGATCACCCGCGAAATCTGAATCAGAATAACCCATAAGACTAGCACTATCTTCAGTTATCCTGCTAAATATCAGACCAACATCTTTAATGTCTTGCAAATATCTGAGGATCCATTTCACAGCATTCCAATGTTCCTTTCCAGGCGACGACATATACCTGCTAATAACACTAACTACATATGAAATGTCTGGTCGAGTGCACACCATGGCAAACGTAAGACTACCAACAACACTCGAATATGAAACCCGAGACATGTGCTCCACCTCCTCCTTAGTCTTAGGTGATAAATCAGCAAACAACTTTAAATGAGCTGCAAGTGGCACTACAAAAAAAACTACTTTTGGCGACAACCAAAATTTGTCTCTATGCTGTCGCCGAAAGGGTATTGGCGATGGCTGGAAACAGCACAGAGATGAAAATTGGCCATTGCCAAAAGTATCATCGCCAATTTGTCACCCCATCACCAATTCATCACCTTTGGCGACGGTATTTTAGTCCGTCGCCAAATTAATCTCCGAATCATCTCCCAAAAGTGTCGTCTTTATACCGTCACCAATAAAACGTCATCTCCAAACCATCTCCAGAAATATTATGTCTCCATTCCGTCTCTAAGCCGTCTCCAAACACTACAAGAAAAATCAGTTTCGGCGACGAAGCATCGCCGTGCCCTCGCTTTTTGGCGAGGGCTGGGCGAGAGAGGTCGTTCCCTCGCCGAATCGCCAATTTGTTGCCCCGTCACCAATTCATCACCTTTGGCGACGACATTTTAGTCTGTTGCCAAATTCATCTCCGAATCATCTCCCAAAAGTATCGTCTCTATACCGTCACCAATAAAATGTCATCTCCAAACCATCTCCAGAAATATTATGTCTCCATTCTGTCTCTAAGCCGTCTCCAAACACTACAAGAAAAATCAGTTTCGGCGACGCTCCCCTCACTTTTTGGCGAGGGCTAGGCGAGGGACTGGCCCTTCCCTCGTCGTTTCGGTGAGGGGCAGGCCCGTCCCTCACCGATTCGGCGAGGGACAAGCCCTTCCCTCGCAAAATCCAAGTAAAAACAAATTAATTAAACAAGTAAAAAAGTTAAGATATTAATAAACAAAACTAAACTAAACTAAAAAAAAAAATTGGCTAATTATTATACTAATTATGTTATTAATATGTAAAAAAAAGTGATGATAATAAAAAAAAAGTGAAAAAAAACAAAGTCATATTTAATTAATATAATATAAGTGATGAAAAAAATGTCAAACAAATTAATTATCAAAATAAAATAGTAAAAATAATTAAAAAGAATGAAAAAAAAAAAGAAATAGGAGACGGACCTACTGGTCCGTCTCCCAAATATAATATAATAGGCGAGGCCCATTGGTGCAGTTTCTGGGCGGCGGCCCAGCATGAGAATTAAACGGTGCCTCACCTGATCTGAAATTTCAAAAAAAACAAACGCATATAACCCCCCACCCCCCACCCCACCCCAATTCCCGTATGAGAGGTACCCACCCCCCAATTCCCGCATCCCCTACCCCCTTACCCCACCTTACTTGCCTCACCTATCCCCTGACCCCCTACTTGTGTACCCCACCCCCTCCTAACGTGGCAAACCTACCCAACCCCCACCCCACAGCGCCCCTCATCCCACAAATCCCTCCCACCCCTCCCCACCCCACCCCACCCCACCCCGCGACCCCCACATACATATATACAATATATGTACAGATCTATACATATATATATATATATATATATATATATATATATATATATATATATATTGTATTTATATTATTTGTATTTATTTTTGGTTATTTTTGAGCTTTTTCATTTTTTTATTTTTTGCTTTTTTCTGTTTGTTTTTTTTGGTTCTTATTTTTAATTATTATTATTAATTTTCTCTTTTTTGGGTTAAATTTTTAATTATTGGTTTTATTTTGTAGGTTCTCGGTAGAAAAAAGCTGGATTTTTTGAGATGTATAGTTACGAAATACTCGATCCTCGCTGATTCTCTTCCATTGATGTAGAAGATTTGATCGTCACTGATTCTCTACCGTGGGTATTATGTTTGTGATTTATGATTCGAAATACTCCATATTTATGATTTATGATTCTCTTGTATAATTTATTTTTTCTGGGTAGTTTAGATGTTGAATTATGATTTATGCTGCAATTGCTAGCTCATAAGCTCAAAAAAGTTTGAACTTTCTTTGTTATTATTCTTTTGGGGTATTTTAGAACTTGGTTTTTTTGTGGGAGCTCCGTGCATCGGGTTGCCTCATTATGCTTATGCTTTAGATAATTGTTCATAAGCTCAAAAGGATTTGAACTTTCAGTGTTATTGAGATTTTTCGTATAGTATTCTTTTGGAGTATTTTAGAAGTTGGAAATTTTGTGGAGCTATCTGCACTGGGATGCCGAATATGTTTATGTTTATGCTTCATTTAGTTGTTCATAAGCTCAAAAAGATTATTGAGATTTCTCTTATATCATTCTTTTGGGTTATTATAGGAGTTGAAAGTTAATTGTTCATAAGCTCAAAAGATTTGAACTTTATAAGTTATTTTCTCTTGTATTATTTCTTTTTGGTATTTTAGAAGTTGAGTATTTGTGGGTATTATGTTTATGCTTCAATTAGTCACTCGTTAGCCAAAAAAGATTTAAACTTTTTGAGTAAATTGAGATTTTCCTTTAAAGTATTCTTTTGGGGGATTTTAGAAGTTGATTTATTTGTGGGTTATATAATGATTACATTTCAATTAGTTGTTCATGAGCTCGGAAGAGTTGAACTTTCTAAGTTATTGAAATTTCTATTGTACTATTCTTTCGAGGGTGTTTTAGAAGTTGAAGTTTTGGCAGTATTATGTTTATGCTTCAATTAGTTGTTCATAAGCTAAAAAAATTTGAATCACTCCAGCAAAGGTACTTCATTGATTGGACAGTGGTTCTAATATTATCTAATAAGATAGATAGGGACCAGTTCTGTTTTACTTCTTTATCTTATCTAACAGATTTTATATGTTAAAGATTAAAGATCAAAATAGCTTATCAAGTCTTGATCTTTTCAGATAGCAGTAAAATAGCTTATCAATCTTGATCTTTTTTAGATAGCAGTAACGCTTTTGCCTAACTTACCATTAATCGGGTAGCTTTTACTATTAGTTTAAAGTTCACTGATCTATTAGTTTATTTGTTTTTGGTCAAGCTTCTCAAGAGATCTATTAGTTTATATGAACTGACTGATGATAGAACCGTGTTATGTAATGGAAGAATGTATTCTGCATGTACTCACAATTGCACTATTCATGAATTTAATCAGTTCATTTTTTTTTACTACTAATTGAAACTTTTGAAAGGGAAGTCAGCTTGTTATTGTAATAAAGCTACATTGAGAAAGCTAGAAACCTGTTTGATATTGGAAAATTGAAACCATTTTATTTTACCCATCAAGAGGTTTAGGCCAAAAAATTAACTTGAGATGCTCAAATTTGAGATCATTGTTTTTGTTGAGTATATATATGTTGATAGACTCTTAACATATAAAACCCAATTTATTTGATCTTTGATTTCCTAGTTGAATGCATTTAAAGTTAAGTTGTTAGTTAGTTAATTTGGGAGTTAATGTTGTGCTTTCTTCATAAGGTTGTACTAGCTATTGTAAGTAAGTTAACACATGAATTAGAAGTTCATTAAAGTAGAATTGAAGAAGTTCATGTCCAAGTTAATTTTGAGTAATAGTTTGAGTAACTCTATGATCATGAGTAAATTTTAGTTAAACTATATGCTTGGGATTCATATAGATGTGGATGTCTGTGGGTTGAGTATATATATGTTGATAGACTCTTAATATATATGTATATATATATATATTGGTCATAATAGACTCTTAATATATAAAACTCAATTTATTTGATCTTGATTCAGAAAATTATTGTTTTATACAGGTTGTTCCGTTTCGGAGAAGATTTATCAATGACAAGAGTTTCTGGAGATTCAAAGTTCGTGAATAGTTTCGGAGAAGATTCAAATGCATAGGGTTAAGTTAGATTTTGGGGATAGCTATTTTGTAATTATATATGTAATTAAAACATTTTGTAATTATATATGTAATTAAAATATTTTGTAATATTAATTTTACATTGAATTTTGATTGTCAAATTTTAATTAATTTAATTTTTATTTGAAATTCATATTTATAAATTTTACCATTTAAATTTTTTACTCTAATTATAAAGAGTTTCTAAAAATAATTATTTAAAATTTACGAGGACTCGGCGAGGGCACGGCAAGGGACGCATTCGGCGATGGCATGACAAGGGACGCATTCGGCGAGGGTACGACAATGGACGCATTCGGCGAGGACTGGGCGAGGGACGCATTCGGCGAGGGCTCAGCGAGGGACGCATTTGGCGAGGGCTTGTTGCCCTCGCACAGTCGTCGCCAAAATGGTCCCTCGTCGACCCCTCACCAAATGGCGTGGGGTCGGCGAAGAACCCCAATTCAACGACGAAGCTTTCAGCGAGGGACGATTTCTCTCGACGGGCCCTCGCCGAGACCTTTTCGGCGAGGGCTAGGTGAGGGGAATTGTCCCTCGCCGAATAGTATTTTTCTTGTAGTGAAAAACAAGCCATCTCCATTCCGTCTCCAAGCCGTCTCCAAAAACAAGTCGCCTCCATTTCGTTTCCATTCCGTCTCCAAAAACAAGTTGTCCCCGAAAACAAACTGTCACCTAGCCGTTACCAATTTTTTAATAATTTAAAAAAAAACTTTTTATAATTAGAATAACAAATTTAAATGATAGAATTTACAAATATGAAATTCATATAAAAAATAAATTAATTAAAATTTGACAATCAAAATTCAATTTAAATTTAAAATTACAAAATGTTTTAATTACATATATAATTACAAATTGACTACCCACAAATTTAACTTAACCTTATGCATTTGAATCTTCTCCGAAACTATTCACGAGCTTTGAATCTCCAGAAGCTCTTGTTATTGATGAACTTTTGATAGCCTTTCAGATTGAAGTTTCACCTCCTGTTATTCTTCATTTATCACTCAACATGACTGATCCTAGAGGACTATAACAATAAATAACAAAATAAAATTATAAGATAAATGCAATACACAACAAACCTTGAAGATAAGCTGTGAAAAGGAAGTTCTACTTACCTCAGTCCAACGCTAAGTGGTAAAATTCCTCAAATTCAACTTCCTAATTTTAGTAAGAGAGTTATCAGACCTCATTCATTAATTCTCTATAAAAATCCTTAAAGAAACACATATTCTATTTCTCTTAGCTAGAAAACATCTCCACATGATTAATGAAAATATTTTGCTTCAAACCTTTATAATGAAACAACAAAATGGTTTAAACTAAAGAGTTGTGTGAAATAATCATATGTCGTGATTTTTAATTGAATCGTGACTTCGACTTCCATTATAAAACCAAAAACAAAAAAAAACAAATACAAAATGGGCTTCTAAAAACCAAAGAGAAACCAAAATTGGTTGTTCTTAAGAATAGCCTGATCCTTTTCTTTTTATGGTTTTGTAATGAGTAGTATAATTTTATCTCATCATTGCCTTGGTCCAACATTATCATTATCAACAAATGGAAATTGCTAAAAAAAGCATAATGAAAAGACAAAGGGGCATGCAAAAGATTTGATGAGAATTAATGAACTCAGAAACAAGGAAAAATTTAGGTTAGAATCCCGGCTCCAAAACCAAGGGAGCTCAAAACATCATGTCAAACCTATAGACACACACAAACTGGCGTTATCTTACGGCTATGGCAAAGGCTGGACACATACACATGCAACTTCATCCAAGAAAAACTCTCAAAATAAACACAACCACAGTTAAGCATAGCACTTGGACACAATTTATCAATCAATCAATATATATTAGTTCATCAAGGCCATTGCAACAATAAATTCCGTAATAGAATTTTGTTATACAGGTACAGGTGCAGTTTATTGATGTCACAAAATATTAGCATGAAAAAAAAGAACTTCGATTCCAGATGCATAACATAGTAGCTGCAATTTTCCTGACGATCCACATAATATTCTGTGTCTACAATGTATGTCATCATGTACACGCCAGTTCTATATTTTTGAAATATTTTCTTTATATATCAATTGTTAGAAGATAAACTTGATTTGGATTAGGACTCTATTAAATAAGTTCTAGTTAGATTTAAATTGTTTTTGACTAGATAGTATTTCCTAGTGGGTAATGGTTTCCTAGAACCATATCCTAATTGACATAGGTTTTTTGTGAATCTATAAATAGGGGTCAGTCCTTTCAATTGTAGTCATACCAAATACATACCAAATATTAGAGCAATAAAGATTTTGTTTAGAGTCTCCATATTATTTCTCTCTATGATAAAATAGCCTCTTCCATATTCCAACAAAGTGGTATCCAGAGCTAGGTAAAGATGATAGGGAATAGTATGTTTCCTTTTCAATCTCCTCGCCTCACTAAGGACAATTATGATAATTGGTCTATTGGTGGGAAGACTCTCCGTGGCTCACAAGATGCTTGGGAGATTGTAGAGAAAGGCTATGTAGAACCTATTGAAGATGAAGTTTTGAGTCAAAATCAAAAAGACGCATTGGTGAAAAATCGCAAGAAGGATCAACAAGCTCTCTCTATCATCCATCTATGTTTGGATGAAACTATGTTCGAGAAAATCTCATGCGCGACTACTGCCAAACAAGCATGGGAAATTCTCCAAAAATCACAAAAAGGGGTAGACAAGGTGAAAAAGGTTCGTCTACAAACTTTAAGAGGTGAGTTTGAATCTCTCCATATGAATGATGGTGAATCTATTTCAGATTATATTTCGAGAGTTTTGGTAGTTTCTAACCAACTAAAAAAATATGGAGAAGATTTAAAAGATATTCGTATTGTAGAAAAGATCCTTCATTCTTTGCATCCAAAATATGAATATATTATTGTAGCGATTGAGGAATCAAAAGATTTAGATGACATGTCCGTTGATGAACTCATGGGCTCGTTACAAGCTCATGAAGAAAGACACAAAAAGAAGAACCAAGAAGTCTTGGAAAAGTTCTTCAAAGTAATCTCGCTTTGAAAAAAGAAGAAAATTTTGGCAACGATGGAAGCCAAAAAGGACGTGGTCGTGGATATGGACGTGGTAGAGGCCGAGGCCAAAACCAAGGACGAGGACGAGGACGTGGTGGAAGAGGAGGATTTAATCAAGAAGAGAAAAATCAAAATTCGCATAAACCTGGGCATGGAAGAGGCAATTATTCAGGACAAATGTATGACAAATCGCAAGTTCAATGTTACAATTGTCAAAAATATGGTCATTATGCTAATGAATGTAGGAGTAATCCTAAAGTTGTGGACAAAAAAGTGAATTTTACTGAAAGACAAGAAGGGGAAGAAGAGATTACCTTGTTGATGACTCATCATGACGAACAAGATGGAGGAGATACTTCATGGCATCTTGATACAGGTGCAAGTAATCATATGACTGGACAAAGGAGCATATTCGCAGAACTTGATGAAACTGTCAAGGGCAATGTTAAATTTGGAGATGCCTCTATGGTCTCAGTGGAAGGAAAAGGTAAAATTTTAATCCGTTTGAAAGATGGAAGGCATCGTTTTATTTCTGAAGTTTATTATGTGCCAAAATTAAAAACTAATATTTTGAGTCTTGGACAACTTCTTGAGAAAAATTACACAATTTTATTGGAAGATAAACATTGTGTAATAAAAGATGAAAATAATTTTTTGATAACAAAAGTGCCCATGACAAGAAATAGATTGTTTTTATTAAATATTCAAAACGATATTGCAAAATGTCTTAAAGCTTGTGTAAAAGAAGTTTCTTGGTTATGGCACTTGAGATTTGGGCACATAAATTTTGAAAATCTTTCTTTAATGTCAAGAAAAAATATGGTGCATGGATTGCCTTTCATCAATCATCCAGAACAAATTTGTGAGGGATGTCTTTTTGGAAAACAAGCTAGAAAAAGTTTTCCAAACGAGGCTACATCAAGAGCAACGAGACCACTAGAACTTGTCCATACTGATATTTGTGGGCCAATTAATCCTTGCTCCTATGGTAAAAATAAATATTTTATCCTTTTTATTGATGATTATAGCCGTAGGACTTGGGTTTATTTTTTAAAAGAAAAATCTGAAGCTTTTTACAAGTTCAAGAAATTTAAAGCTCTTGCTGAAAAAGAAAGTGGTTGGGAGATCAAAGCCTTGAGATCTGATAGAGGTGGAGAATTCACATCAAGAGAATTTAACAATTTTTGTGAAGAGAATGGCATTCGATGCCCTTTGACAGCTCCTCGATCACCTCAACAGAATGGAGTTGCTGAGAGGAAAAATAGAGTTGTTCTTGAGATGGTTCGAAGCATGATAAAGTCCAGAAGTATGCCTAAAGAATTTTGGGTTGAAGCAGTTGATTGTGCAGTTTATCTGTTGAATCGTTGTGTCACAAAGAGTCTCTCTAACAAGACACCATTAGAAGCATGGAGTGGAAGAAAGCCAACAATCAAGCACTTAAGGGTTTTTGGAAGCATTGCTTATACTCATGTTCCTGATCAAAATCGAATCAAGCTTGATGACAAAAGCCAAAAGCTAGTTTTCATTGGGTATGAAAAGAGTTCCAAAGCATACAAGCTCTACAATCCTACTAATGGGAGAATTATTGTGAGTAGAGATGTCCTATTTGATGAAGAAGCTGAATGGGATTGGAATGTCAAAGAGTAAAAAGAATACAAATTCTTACCCATACAAGAGCAAGAAGTAGAAGTCAATTGAGACTCTATATCTCCAAATCCATCTCCAACTCCAACTCAAACTCTATCTCCATATCAAGCTCCAACTTCATCTCAAAAAGACATAACTTCAACAAGTTCAAGTTTGCATGAAAAGACCTCTCGTTTCAGAAGCTTGGATGAAATTTATGAGGTAACTCGAAATTTAAATGATGAACTGACTCTCTTTTGTCTACTTGCTGATTGTGAACCAATAAGCTTTGAGGAAGCTAATGAGAATGAAAGATGCAGACAAGCCATGGATGAAGAAATCAAGGCAATAAAGAAGAATGACACTTGGGAGCTTGCAACTTTACCCAAAGGCCACAAAGCCATTGGAGTAAAGTGGGTTTACAAGATAAAG
Source organism: Ehretia macrophylla (assembly GCA_037974665.1). NCBI lineage: Eukaryota > Viridiplantae > Streptophyta > Magnoliopsida > Boraginales > Ehretiaceae > Ehretia > Ehretia macrophylla. The sequence goes on along the minus strand of CM075767.1, from coordinate 16,424,121 downwards.
AAGAATGCTAAAGGTGAAGTTGAAAGGTACAAGGCAAGACTAGTTGCAAAAGGCTATAGTCAACGAGCTGGCATTGACTATGATGAGGTATTTGCTCCTATTGCACGCTTGGAAACTATAAGATTTATCATATATCTAGCAGCCCAACACAGATGGAAGATATATCAATTGGATGTTAAATCTGCATTCCTGAATGGTTTACTTGATGAAGAGGTATATATTCAACAACCATTAGGCTATGTGGAGAAAGGGTGTGAAAATAAAATTTTAAAGTTGAAGAAAGCTCTCTATGGCCTAAAACAAGCTCCAAGAGCTTGGTATAGTAGAATTGATGAATATTTTCGTCATAATAATTTCTTCAAGTGTTCACACGAGCATACTCTCTATACCAAACATGAGAATGGCGATGTGTTGATTGTTTGCTTGTATGTGGATGACTTAATTTTTATTGGCAACAATCCAAATTTATTTGAAGATTTCAAGAGGACAATGGCAAGAGAATTTGAGATGACTGATATTGGACTCCTGTCTTATTATCTTCAAATTCAAGTGAAGCAAACAGATGAAGGAATATTTGTTTCTCAAGAAGGCTATGCAAGGGAAATTCTCAAGAAATTCAAGATGAAAAATTGTCAACCTGTTAACACCCCTATTGAATGTGGAGTACAATTGTCAAAGGTTGATGAAGAAGAACGTGTAAATCCAACATTTTTCAAGGGCCTGGTTGGAAACTTGAGATACTTGACTTGTACAAGACCAGATATTCTTTTTGGTGTAGGACTTGTGAGTCGCTTTATGAAGTCCCCTACTAATACACATCTGAAGACTGCCAAAAGAATACTTCACTACATCAAAGGAACTGTTGATTATGGACTTTTATACTCCCACTCAGAGGATTTCAAACTTGTGGGGTATAGTGACAGCGATTGGGCTGGTGATTTTGATGATCGAAAGAGTACTAGTGGATATCTTTTCTTCATGGGAAATACAATATTCACTTGGAGTTCCAAGAAGCAACCCATTGTCACACTTTCTACATGTGAAGCTGAATATGTAGCTACTACTTCATGTGTTTGTCATGCTCTATGGTTAAGGAATTTGATGAAAGAACTTAAGATGCCTCAAGAAGAGCCAGTAGAGATCTATGTTGATAACAAGTCTGCAATTGTCTTAGCCAAGAATCCAGTCTTTCATGAAAGAAGCAAGCACATTGACACACGTTACCATTTCATCAGAGAATGCATCACAAGGAAGGAAGTGAAGATAGAGTATGTGAAGTCTCAAGATCAAGTTGCAGACATTCTTACAAAGCCACTCAAGAGTGACGTGTTTATGAAGCTTAGAGCTTTGCTCGGAGTTGCGAGAGTCAAATCAAGTTTAAGGGGGGATGTTAGAAGATAAACTTGATTTGGATTAGGACTCTATTAAATAAGTTCTAGTTAGATTTAAATTGTTTTTGACTAGATAGTATTTCCTAGTGGGTAATGGTTTCCTAGAACCATATCCTAATTGACATAGGTTTTTTTGTGAATCTATAAATAAGGGTCAGTCCTTTCAATTGTAGTCATACCAAATACATACCAAATATTAGAGCAATAAAGATTTTGTTTAGAGTCTCCATATTATTTCTCTCTACGATAAAATAGCCTCTTCCATATTCCAACATCAATAACATAATGAACTCACATAAGACTATACTTTTAATATCATATGTACCTGACATCAGGTCCCTTGTATCCCATGAGCTGAGAATCCATAAAGACAAAGGGAAACTTAAAAAAAAAAAAAGCATAATGAAAAGACAAAGGGGCATGCAAAAGATTTGATGAGAATTAATGAACTTAGAAACCAGGAAAAAGTTTGGATTGAGCAAACAATCCTTTTGTTAACAGTAAGCAAACAATTCATTTGCTTATCATGTATAACTATTCCCAATTAGAATTAAGAATATTTAATCATTGGGTGAAACCTAGCCATGGATCAGACAAGTTTATAAAGATATTATTAGCTTATTAACACTCTTATGTCAAACACCATCTAAACTCACACTTACCCAAGGTTTATTTGCACGTTTCTAATCACAACTTCATTAAGCATATATAATGTAAAACGTGATTTGCTATGCAATACCCAACTAAACTATAGAATACAACATTTTTGCATAATGTACAGTACACACTAATGCATAGGGGCACAATTACACACATTCACGGTAGAAGCACACACATGCACACAAAACTTGCTCTATTCTTACACTCCACATATGTGAAATCTGCACTTTTATTATGCTACCATCAATATAATACACCCCTAGCATACATAGATACCACATACACAACCGATTATAATAGCCATGTACTTAGTTATTACATGCAATTCTTCAAACACCAAAGATGTCACCTCATAATTTCACAACAGCCTGTTATTATACCATATACTCGTGACCAACCCTCCACCTTTAATTCATATAGCTTCATACTTTCTCAAGCATATCAGTCAATCAATTCATAACCCCAATTATAGTATGAGCTTGCTGATTTTATTATGTGCTGATTCTAAAGAAACATAAATATTTCAAGCAATGCCAACAGAACATCAAATACTTAACAAAAAATATATGATTATAGATATGTTTGAAAGTTGTGATTTTCTGGATGGTTGAGGAATCTATCATTATTTATTTACTTATCGAACACAATTCATAGAATACCATTACGAATCCTTTACAGATCATAAGGACGAAGTTAGACTACAAATAACTATCTAAACTACCTTAAACTTTCCAAAGATTAAATGCATTACAAATGAATGTTTCTAGCTATTTACTCCGTACCTCACACCGCTAGGCACTATAGTACCAGAACAACATGTTGAATAGCTTAGGAAGAATTTCAATATAATGTTCCATGATTCGGCAACAAATAGTCGACTTAAATTCCAGGCTAGTTAATGAACATGTTCAACTTATAAGATGCATAATAAGTATCGATAATAAAACTTCTAAAGTTAAAAAAAAATACAAATGTTAATAAATTGTTACATTCAATTAATAAAACAAAATCACCTGTTGAAAATCCTTAAGGGCTTCTTTAAATTTTCCCATTGCCAAATACATCGCACCTCGCCTATAATACCCTTACAAAAAACAAAAAAAAAAAAAAGAAAACAAAAAAAAGAAAAACAGAAAATAAAAAAATAAAAAATAAAGAAGACCAATATATGTCCTCCAAAAACACCTGCATCCAAAAAAACCAAAAAATTAAATTCCAAAAATAACATAAAATTAAATCCGAAAATAAAAAGGAAGAAATTCAAAAATAAAACATAAAAAATTAGACAGTTTTAAAACAAAAAATTAAATTCCAAAAATAAATACAAATAATATAAATATAATATATATATATATATACATATATATATATATATATGTATATACATATATATATATATATATATGTATATATATATATATATATATATATATATATATATATATATGACTACAAATATGTTATGAATATATAATGTATATATATGTATAGATCTATGTATGTAGGGGTCGTGGGGTGGGGAAGGGCGCTATGGGATGAGGGGTGGGTGGGGAACATAGGGTGGGAGGGTGTAGAAGGGTGGGGTGGGGTGGGGGGGACTAAATCGGGGGTGGGGGGTAGTGTTTTAATTTTTTTTTTAATTGAGAATATGAGGGCAAACATTGTTGCCCTCATAAAAATCGCCCAGCCTCAAACTGAGCTATCGCTCCAGCCCAATAGGGAAGCGGACCAGTCCATCTCCAATTTGGAGACGGATCAATTCGTTTCCTTTTAGGAAAGATTGAAAAAAATGATTTTTTTTTTATTCTATTCTTTAATTGGAGACGGACCATCCGTCTCCAATTATAGAATAATTTTTTTTTAAAAAAATTATTCATTTTTTCCTAATTGGAGACGGCCTAGTCCGTATCCAAATTTAGAGACGGCCCCAAAATAAAAAATAAAAATCTATTTTTTTTATTCATGTTTTCCTAATTGGAGACGGCTTGGTCCGTCTCCAATATTGGAGACTGCCAAATTGGAGACGGACCAAGCCGTTTCTAATATTGGAGACGGCCTGGTCCATCTCCAAATTTGGAAACGGACCAGGCCATCTCCAATAAGGATATATATATAATTTTTTTTAAAGTTTTGTTTCTTTATTATATTTGATTGAGGAATAAAATCAAGTACTATAAAATATATTAAATTAAAAAGAATTTATTAAAATACTTTAAACTAATTTTATTTTAATTAAAAGTACCTTTTCAATTATATAAATTTTTTCCTTTTATCAAAATATAAGTCTTAACTTACATTAATTGAAATAATTAATGTAATTAAAATAAATACATGAATAAATAGAGATGACATAGATAAGTCGTCTCTATGTTGTTACCAATTGGAGACGGTTTAGAGATATAATAGAGACGACATAGCTAAGTCGTCTGCAAGTAGTCGCCAACTGGTAATATTAGGAGACGGAATCTAAGTCGTCACCATTCCGTCTCCAAAAGGAGATGGAATGGTGACGATTTAGCTACGTCGTCTCCATTCCGTCTCTAATTTGTCACCAGTTTGGAGACAGAATGGCGACGGACCGTCACAAAATACAATTTTTCTTGTAGTGTGGAGTACTCACAAACTTAGCCTTATGTATATCGAAACGCTCAAGCACTTTCTCAACATATTTCTACTGGGACAAGAACAATTTTCCTACGCTTTTTTCCCTGTGAATCTCCATACCAAGAATCTTATTGGCTGCTCCAATATTCTTCATTTCAAACTCATCACCAAGCTATTTCTTCAATTTATCAATGTTGGACATGTTTTTAGCAACAATAAGCATGTCATCAATATACAACAGTAAGTATACCATCGAACCATCTGGAAGCTTCCTGAAATACACACAACTATCATAAGTATTCTTAGTGTATCCAGCACTTATCATAAAAGTGTCAAACCTTTTATACCACTGCCTAGGGGATTATTTCAATCCATACAAGGACTTTTTCAATTTGCAAACATGGTTCTCATTTCCTGGAACAATGTACCCCTCTGGCTGACTCATGTAAATCTGCTCTTCAAGATCACCATGTAAGAACGTCGTCTTCACATTAAGTTATTCAAGCTCTAAGTCATGAAGAGCAACTAAGACAAGCAACACTCTGATAAAGCTATATTTTACAACTGGAGAGAATACTTCATTGAAGTTAATACCCTCCCTTTGAGTATAGCCCTTAGCCACCAGACGAGCCTTGTATCGTGGTCCTTCAACCCCTGTAGTACCTTTCTTTTTCTTGAAAGCCCATTTGCACCTAATAACACATTGTCCCTCAGGAAATTTCACAAGCTCCCATGTCTGATTCTTTTGAAGAGACTCAATCTCTTCACTCATGGCACCTATCCACTGAGCTGTATTTGTATCAGATATGGCCTCTCTATAGGAACTCGGCTTATGCGCCTCAATTATCTCTATAACTGATAAAGCATAAGTAACTATATCAGCATATCCATACCTCTGAGGTTCTCTGATCTGTCTCCTCTTTTTCCAGCGGCAATACTGTATTGTTGTTCCTCAGGGACATCCTCCTCATGTACCTCACTCTGTTGAGTCAGCTGAACTGGACTATTGCTACTGCATGGAACATCTGGAGCATCAACTTGTAGCTCCACCTGCTCTCTGACACCCTGGTTTAAATTAGCTACTGCCTTCTCTTTCTTCCGGTCTAGGAAGCAGACTCATGAAATGTGACATCTCTGCTGATGAAAAACCCTAAAGTCTTCTTATATGTGTACCACAACCTATACCCTTTCATGCCAGATGCATAGCCTAGGAATATGCATTTCTTTGCCCTCGGCTCAAGCTTGTCATCCTTCACGTGAGCATATGCAAGATAACCAAACACCCTTAACTGAGAGTAATCAGCAGGTTTACCAGACCATAACTCGATAGGAGTCTTCAACCCAATAGTTATGGATGAAGACCGATTTACCAAGTAGCATGTTGTACTAACTGCTTCAACCCAAAAGTCTTGACTCAACCAAGCATGAGAGAGCATACGTCAAGCTCTCTCTAAAATAGTATTGTTTATGTATTCTGCAACTTCATTCTGTTATGGTGTACCTGTGCATGTGTGGTATCTCACAATGCCTTGTTTATTGCAGAACCCATCAAACTCTTTATTGCAATATTCCAACCCATTTTCAGTCCTAAGACGCTTAATTTGTTTTCCAGTCTGCTTCTCGACCAATGTCTTCTACTCGACAAAAGTTAGAAAAGCTTTATCATTTGTTTTCATAAAATACACCCAAACCCTCCGAGAAAATGCATCAATGAAAGTGATGAAGTACCTGACACTACCCTTAGAAGGAACTTTATTAAGACCCCAAAGATCAGAATGAATGTAGTCAAGTGTACCTTTGGTTGTCTCATTCGCCTTATTGAACTTGACTCTAGTCTACTTTCCGAAGATACAATGCTCACAAAAATTGAGCTTTTTTGTCTTCTATCCACAAACCAAATCCCTCTTGCTCAGCACTGTCAATCCCCTCTCGCTCATGTGGCCCATTATCATGTGCCACAACCGTGTAGTGTCATATCATTGTTCTCAGATGCAATAGCTACAACACATGTGACTGTACTTCCTTGAAGAACATATAGTCCATCTGTCACGTTCCTTTTGAAGAGCACAATGGACCCTTTGTCATTTTAAGAACCCCATTCTCACTATGAAATTTGTACCTATGAGAATCCAGGCGTCAATGAGAAATCAGATTTTTCTTCAGCTCCAAGACATGCCAGCACTCGAGAGATCTAGTAATACCATCAAACATCTTGATATTCACAATGTTGGTTCCAACCACCTCTAGTGTGAGGTCATTACCTAGAAAGACTTTCCCACTTTTCTTAGAATAAGTAGAAACCAATCCCGCCTAGGACACATGTGGAATGTGGCACCTGTGTCAAGAATCTACTGATTTTGCCATTGTCCTACACTGACAGACAAAACATCACGAGTACCACTAGAGCTCTCTCCATCAGAACTAACACTATCCATTACATTTGTTGAATTCTCAATCTTTTTACCCTTATTTCTCTTTGCACAATCTTTCTTAATGTAACCCTTTTTTCTACACTCATAATAGCGGACCTGTCTAGCTTTTGATTTTGATCTTGACTTTCCCTTTTTCTTTCCTGAAGATCCCTCTCTATTTTGTGTTCTTCCTATACTCACCAAACCCTCTCCATGGCCCTATTGCCCAGGAAATATTTCTAAAGGTCTTTGGATATAAGTGAAGAACTCACATCCTCCAAACTAATCTTATCCCTACTGTACAATAGAGTATCCATAAAATTCGAATATGAAGGCGGTAAAGAGCATAACAAAATAATAGCTTGATCTTCATCTTTTATTTTAACACTAATGTCTTTCATAGCCATAATAATCGAATTAAACTTATCAAGGTGTTCTTTAATGGATGTACCTTCTTTCATTTTGAGATTGTATAATCTCTTTTTTCAGGTAGAGGCAATTTGTAAGAGATTGTGATACATACAGCTTCTTTAGAGCCTCCAAGCCTCAACTGTCATAGCCTTCTAAGCAATTTCCTGCAATACATCGTTTGATACGCTCATGTGTATTACGCTAATTGCTCTATCTTCCAACCCTTGCTTATCCTCTATTTTTAGCTTTTCCGGGACCTTTTGCTCGATGACTTTCCAAAGTCCTTGCATCACCATGAAAGCCTTGAATCTGATCTTCCATAAGCTAAAACTAGTTTTCCTGTTAAATTTCTCAATTTCAAACTCTCTTGAGGTTGTAGACATCTTGACTTACTCAAAACACAACCTTCGGGCTGGAATCTGACAAAACGGATTGTAAATTCGGACTCAGCACGTCTGAAAACCTTGGAAATACACTAGTCAATTTTTGGTCAACACCGATCAAAGTCAACCCTTGGTCAACGGCTCAGTCAACCCTGGTCAACGATATGGTTTCCTTTTTTTTTGCTTTTTTGTAATAAGAAACCCCAAAAAAAAAGGAATCAACTTATAAAAACCAAACTAACAAAGATTGGCCCACCAAATCAACAACCAAAACTTTGTCCCAAGACCACAACCAAAAGAAAGAAACAACAACTCAAACAAACCAAACCGTCAATAACAACCCAAAGAAGAAAACCCACATCACAAGCTCGACCCGTGCTATTTTTAAGATTCGACCGTTGGATCTTAGCGTCAACAGTACCACCACGTTCTCCGAACTCCGACAGACTGATCGACTACCTCCACGCGCCGATCAGAGCAACGTAACACCACGCACCACGACGTACCACCACTTTATCTTTTACAAAATTTAAGTCAGGATTTCGACACCGTCCGAACTCCGATTACGATGAAACTACCACCAAAAGACTCCTCTATTTTAGACGAAGCTTTTGATATGCTTCACGCTTCACGAGACAACTCCGACGAAAATGACTCTTACAATATGCACTTTGGTTTTTCCTTTTTTACAATTTTTCTAATGAGTTTTGGGATGCGTGACTATCACAGTTAGAATCCTTGCGACAAGATGAGTCCAACCATATATAATTTGTTAGGTTTTGCTCACGAAAATTTTTTATCACTTTTCGCGAGCTTTCTAGGCCAATTTTTTCACAAAATTTGATTTTCGTGTTAATCTACCCTCAACCCAACTCTGATAACAGTTTGTTATAATAATCTAGGGTGATAACGCATAGAAACAAGAAATTTAACGGACATAGGAATTTACGTGGTTCGGCCTAAGCCTACGTCCACGGATAGCAGGAGAATAGTACAAGAGAACTCTCTAACAATGCCTCACTAATTCTCTCGTGTATGCACTCATTGTTTTTCCACACCTAATACAAAGGACAAGAGATATATTTATAGGCAATCCTGTCTCTATTATGTTTTAGACCTACAGGCCCATTAAGCTTATTTAACTAATACGAGCCATTATTCAACAAAAACAAAAACAAAAAAATAAATCAGGACACATGACTAGCCATAAGGGGAGGTATTAACACTTGGTATAGCATAAAAGAATTATCATGATGGCGACCATGTGACCATGGAAGAAAAGGTTTAGCTAACATAGATACAAGGCTAGTCATATAGAGCTATAGGATGGCATAACACAGAATAGAACACAAAGCTAGCCATACGAATAAATAAACACATACTCCAAAGTGAAAGATTTGATATATCACATGAAAATACATACAATATAGCTGAATCAGGCGCGACTCAAACACAAGGAAGCACAGAAGGCATAACCATGAATAAGATGGCTAGCTGACCTAAAGTTGCGGCTGCATTTACCCATCTAGCTCTGTTCGAAAAGTAAATACTAAGCCTCTACCAAGTAAAACACAAGGTAAGTACTAAACCCTTACCAGGCGACAGGTGCACCCCTCACTCATACACATATACACATATTCACAGCTTACGATGAATAACAAATGATAGAGCAAACACATATAGGAAAAATATGTATATAAATAAAAAAATAGTGTGTAATGGGCTTTTATAGCAAGAGTCTCAAAATAGAATATGATCGAAATGATAATTGGATACAATCCAAGTCAGATAAATGTGGTAGTTGAAATGAAACACAAGGCTAAGCACATATAGGCATAACTCACGGTAAACAAAAGGAAGTGACCATACTAAAGAGTTCAATCAGGACCGGATTTAACACAAAATTGAAAGGGTATTTTTTATCTAGACCCCTTCTATTTTTTGAAAATGAGACTTAGACCAACGTCTTTTAATAAGTGAGAGAGACCTGGGTCTATTAAATTTTCTGTTACAAGCATGTTAAATTTCATTTATACCCTTTATAACACAGACTATCACACAAAACACACTTGTATAAGATCAGACCCTTTTTCCCTGGTCTTCTTCTTCTTCTTCCTCTTCACCTCCTCTAATTCTTCTTCTTATGCACACAACATCATCATAAAAAGAAACACACAACACACTCACCTTACATATCACACACATAAACACAAACCCACACAAAATCACACACGATCACAAACCCAAACCTACCCAAAATACCTAGACCCCTTTCTATTATATATTATATATAAAATAAAAATCATTTCCCAACAAAAAATGAATGTAATCAAATAAATGAAACAATCATCACATATATAACTGTATCTTACATACACCATGTAACGCTATTATTAATAGTGCTTAGGAATTAGCACAAACTTAATTATTTTTTTTTTTATCATCAAGAAATGCTATGAAGACTACACAAAGATCATGACAAGAAAAAAAAAAGACTACACGAAGATTGAGGATGGTTTTAGCTTTGAAAGATTGATGATTGTAAACAACAATATGTGTATGGGTAGACAAGAATATCACAAACTTAATTTTACACAAACTAACATAACTCCAAGCAGCAACCAAACCTTACTGAAAAAATGAACCTTGTAAGTTTGTTTTAGTATATATCCTTACTGGAATTTGAAAAAGAAAAAAAAAGATACAATGACCAACGAAGTTTCACTTCCAGAAAGGTGGGACATTGAAAATGCCACCAAACCAGTTGTTCAGGACCAGAACATCCAGAACTCCAGAATAGAACAGATCATCCAGTACGATGATGGAACAGTTTCCATTAAGATAGACAGAGGAAATAGGGAATCAGTTTTATCCCGATCAGTTTCCAGTATCTCTAGGATCAATATTTCTGACCCAACTCCAGGTTTTGTTGACCTTCCCTCAACAAGTAGAACTCAGACCCAATCTGTTCCTATGGGAATCAGGATTGAAAACCAGACTGCTCGTCCAGTCTATCCAGAATTCGAACCAACAGATACATCATCTGTTGACTTCAACCCTTCAGCCTCAGACTTTGGCATCAATATGTTGTCTGAAGTCTTCGAAAGAGATGTTCAACTTTTGAAAGATGAATTTCTTTTAGAAGAGAATAAACAGATCAAAGAGTGGTATTTTGAGAACCATACCAGTGAACAATTAGCAGATTTAAAAAGCCAATGGCTCCAGTATTTGTAAATTGTTAGATTAAATGTACCATTTTTTATGTGGTTTAAACATAGAAATAAACCAATGAACATTAATGTTCTTACTGCCAGAACAAGAAAATGGAATTTGCCCAATTCCACAATAGTTATTGATGCGGAGCACCCTCCGTTTCAACATATGCAGGTTCCTACTAATGAATGAACTATAGATCTTAAATCAGTCGTTCTTTCAGAAAAACCAGAGCTTAAAGACATAGCCCAACAAAATAATTGGACTAATCTTTCACTAGTTACATTACAAAAACAGATTCAGAATATCGAAGATATTCTTGAAAAACAGACATCAGTCTCCATAACTCCAGTTAAACCTCAGGAATCAAAACAGAAATCAACTGAACAGACCACTGTTTCATTGATAAAACCATTTGATTCACTTAAGTTAACCAGTACAAAGGTTAAACCAGAATCTCCAATCAAGGTTTTACCTTTTAAAATATCTAAGTTCATTCCCAAGTTGGAATCCACAGAAGAGAAGAATACCAAACTTTTCTAGGAACTGATTTCCAGATCCAAAAAATCAGAACCTTCATCTAGTCAACCAACTCTTCAGACTTTGAAACAATTGGACAGTAATTCTGATTATGAGTCCTCATCTTCACAGAATTCCGAGAGGGATAAAGTTATCCATCTTAATAGAATTTCTTTTCCAGATACAAAGAATTTCTATCCCAGACCATCACCTCCAGATCTTCAAATTGAAGAATCCCATTCCCAGAGATCCTATTCAGGAACTCAAATCTATGAATGGAACATAGATGGAATGACAGAATATCAGATTTTCAATTTTACCAAACAAATGATCATTATCGGTAACATTTATAAACAAGCTGTTACTGAGAGAGCAGCAACTAGAAATATCATTCTTGGTTTCAATGGCCAGCTTAAAGGATGGTGGGATGACCATCTCGATGAAGCCACGAAAGAAGGTATTTTTAACATGGTGAAAACCAATGAGAATAGAGAACCTGTTCTCAATCAGCAAGGCCAGACAGAGTCATGTGCTCTATCAGCTTTAGTTTTCGATATCACCTACCATTTCATAGGTGATCCCACAGTCTACCAAGAACGAACATTTGAAATCCTTCAGAACCTCAGATGTAGAACATTCCAAGACTTCCGATGGTATAAGGATGTCTTCCTCAGTAAATTATACCAAAGATCTGACAATAACGCCAGTTATTGGAAAGAAAGATTTCTATCTGGACTTCCAAAGTTATTTGCTCAGCAAGTGAAAGAGGCCCTTTCACAAGATTTTCCAGGATTAGATTATGATCTAATGACATATGGTGACATCATTTCCTATATAAACAAGACTGCTTTGAATATTTGCACTGATCTTCGTTTTAAAGCACAGCTTAAGAAACAGTCTAATAGAAAAGAACTAGGAAATTGGTGTGAACAATATGGTATGAAGAGTATCCGACCACCCCATACTCATAAAACACATAAATCCAGAATTTCCTCCATAAAATATAAGAATCACTTCAAGTCCATTGGACAGAAGTATAACCAGAAGTATGGCAACAAACCATACACCAAGAAGAAACATTACCAGAAGTTTCCATGAAAGAATTGGAAACTAAACTACCATAAACATAGTAAAGAACAGAAAACCACAGGTTGTTTCAAATGTGGAAAACCAGGACACTTTGCAAGAGATTGCAAAATCAGATCACTAATTCAATCATTAGAATTAGATGAAACTACAAAGAACAGAATACTCCAGTCCATTGATGATCTTGAATCATCATCCAACTCTTCTTCAAATTATTCTGATGAAGAAAACATCAATCAGATTGTAACAGACAACTACTATTCCAGTAGTTCTTCCAACTCCATCCAGGAATGTGCTTGTCCCAACAAAGGAGCATGTTTCTGTCAGAAAGGACTCAATGTCCTTACAGACTCTCATGGTCTTATGATCGATATGATTTGTAAGATCGATGATCCTGAAGAAAAGCAAGCTTTTCTTCTCAGACTCAAAGACATTATGGTCAAAAAGAGGAAAAAGTTCCTCCATCCATATATTTCCAGAATAACTTTAAGAATACAAATTATTCTGATGTCCTCAGTTACTTCTAGAAAAAGAAATCCCAACCAATAGGAATTTCTGATCTCCAACATGAGATTAAACTGTTAAAAATAGAAATTCAGCAACTTAGACAAGAGTACAGACAAGAAATTTTTGATCTCAGATTAGATCATGAACATCTCCAGCAAGATGTCCAACTTTTACAAATAGAATCCTTAGAACGTCAAGAACATTTTTCTCAGAAGGATGAACTTGAAAAACAGACTCAAATTGCTATTGGCAAACTGACAGAGGGGGCTAGTACTTCCAAACGAACAGAGGATTATCTCAATCTTCTAAACAGAATCACGTACCAGAAATGGTATGTCCAGTTAACCATTAAGGTTAATGATTTCAAATTTGAAACCATTGCCTTATTAGACTCAGGTGCAGATATGAACTGCATTCAAGAAGGTTTGATACCTTCCAGATATTTTGAGAAAACCATAGAAAAGCTCTTCACAGCTGACTCTACCAGACTTTAGATCAGGTACAAATTACCTAATGCACATGTGTGCAATCAAGGTATTTGTTTCCCGACCAGCTTTGTGTTGATAAAACAGTTAAATAGCCATGTCATTCTTGGGAATCCATTTCTTCAACAATTATTTCCCATGACTGTTACAGAACAAGGTATATCTACCAATGTGTTAGGAAAACCAATCATTTTTGAGTTTTATTATCCTTCACAGCGAAGAGATATTAACTTAATCCAACAAAAAGAAAACCAAATCAGTTTTCTTAAAGAATATATTAAAAGCCTCAGGATTGATGAACAGATTGCTAAACAAAAAATGTCCATCAAAGACTTCCAGACCAAACTTGAAAAAAAAGTTTGTTCAGAACTTCTTACGACCTTTTGGGCTCGTAAGAAACATTGTCTTTCTCCCATATGAGAAAGACTTTTCAGAACAGAATATTCCTACCAGGGCTCGGCCCATCCAGATGAATCAGGAATATCTTTCTCTTTGCAAAAAAGAGATCCAGAGTTTGTTAGATAAAAAGCTAATCCGACCCAGCAAAAGCCCATGGTCTTGTGTAGCCTTTTATGTTAATAAACATGCAGAACAGGAATGAGGAGTCCCTCGTTTAGTCATAAATTATAAGCCCTTAAATAAGGTCTTACAATGGATCAGATATCCATTGCCTAACAAGAATGATCTCCTTAAGAGATTAAATCAGGCCCATGTTTTTAGTAAATTCGACATGAAATCGGGATTTTGGTAAATCCAAGTTTTAGAACCAGAAAGTTACAAAACAACATTCACCGTTCCATTTGGACAATATGAGTGGAATGTCATGCCTTTTGGGCTCAAGAATGTACCTTCAGAATTCCAAAATATTATGAACCAGATTTTTAATCAGTTCACAGACTTCACAATTGTCTACATTGATGATGTTTTAGTATTCAGTAATGACATTCATCAGCATTGGAAGCATTTGTATATTTTCTTTAAAGTCATTAAAGAAAATGGTCTTGTGGTTTCTGCACCCAATATTTTGCTTTTTCAGACAAAAATCAGATTTCTTGGAAACATGATTTCTTTCGGGAAAATCACCCTTATTCAATGAACTCTTGATTTTGCAGAAAAATTCCCAGATATTCTGCGTGAGAAAACACAGTTGTAGAGATTTTTAGGATCTTTAAAATATGTTGCAGAATTTTATCCTGGCATTCGCCATCTTTGTAAACCTCTTTTTGAACGTCTTAAAAAGAATCCTCCAGCATGGTCTGATATTCATACCAAGGCTGTTTAGGAAATTAAACGTCAAGTTAAGGTTTTACCAGTTTTGACCTTATGTCAACCAGACACCCCAAAGATAGTTCAGACAGATGCTTCTGAATTAGAATTTGATGGTATTTTACTCCATATTTTCGAAGGAAAAGAACACATTGTTCGTTTTCATTCAGGAACATGGGATAAAACCCAACATAACTATTCAACAGTCAAAAAAGAAATTTTGTCCATTGTAAAATGTATTTCAAAATTTCAGAGTGATTTGTTAAATCAGAAGTTTTTAGTTCGTGTTAACTGCAAGTCAGCAAATGACGTTTTAACAAAAGATGTTAAAAATATAGCATCTAAACAGATTTTTGCCAGATGGCAGGCCATCCTGTCAATTTTTGATTTTGATATTGAATTTATCAAAGGAGAGGATAATTATATCCCTGATTTTCTAACCAGAGAATTTCTAACAGGCCATGTGCCTATTACATAGGATTCCTCCGGGAATACCTTTTCATTTTGTCTTTTTGCAGATCACAGAAGCGGATACCAAGAATTCAATTAATGAATTCAGATGGATTGTTTCAAGTCCACCGCAATTAAGTAGACTGAAACAAAGATTTCAGATCCAGAAGCAGAGTTGATAATATTTCAATTCCACATTTCTTTCTATAAATTGTTGCTAACCATTTGCAGGAATCATTCACTCCTCACTTAGTAACAATGGTACCCAAGAAAGACAAAGGCAAAGCAAAGGCATTCGATCTCAGTTCTTATGCCCAGAAAGCTAGCACACCAGCATCCATTCCAACTCAATCATCAACCCAGTCAAGGTTGAAGACAAACAAATAACACATACACAGATATCTACCTAGTCACCCCTAGGAAGAAACCTCACAGTTTTAGGGACTTTGACCCCTCAGAAACAGCTAACCGGTGTTCATGCAAGTGTTGCAGGTACATCGTCTTCACAGATAACAGTCAGTAACAAGTTCCAGCCCTTTGTTGCTAAACCAAAATCAGTTACTTCAGAACCTAAACAGATACCATCTCCTTCATACATTTACAAGAATGTCTTTGACCAGATTCTTGTAACAAAACCAACACATTTCAGACAGAACCCAAACATCACCCCAAATGAGTTTGCTAGGGCATTTCTTCATCCCCATTCAAACTATATCCCAGACAACACATACAAAACACAAAGTTACTATGAGGCTATTCCCATAGCAACAGGTTCCATAGAATTTGTCCCAGATGACAGTGACAAACAACCAGGACAATATAGTCATGTCAAGGCTAAGCTATAGACTGTGCTCACCCTTGATCAATGGGGACAACCCCCACAGAAAACCAAACAAATCCCATAAAATTTAGCCATCAGAGACTATAACTATTATGATTACATTCAGGCATGGTTCAGATGTTTTTATCGCCAGAATGATAAACATGATATGTCATGGTTTTTCCTTTTCAAGAAGACATTTCCCTTAGAGGTCCCAAATTAGTTTATCCAATGGTGGGTATCATATGGTCCTATAACATAAATATTACCAGAACCAGTTTACGAAGGTTACAAGTACTTCACAAAAAATTGGAAGGCACCAGCACATTTAGCCTACCTTCCCCCATTTTTTGTGTTCTACAGAGTTTTCTTTGTAACATGGATTTTTAGATCAGAATTTGCATTTAAACATACATCTTTCGGAAACCAGCAAGTCATACCGGCTTTCGGAAGAAATCATTATGTCATGTGGTGGAAAAAGATGAACAACAGTTCTTGTTCAACTCCAAAGGTCCAAGCATGGCTAGACACCAATCAGAAACAGAAGAAGGAAATTCAACCAGAACAACAGGAGTTCCTCTCTTTTAAGAATTTCCTCCAGACACAGTTAGCAGCGGCCACTAGTTATGATGAAGTTCAGGCTATCATGCTGCAACTCAATGAAATTGGCCCAGATCAGGCATCTATTTCCACAGATTCCGCCAATAACAATGAAGATGATTGTTATGGCATTTTTATACCATTGTAACTCAGACAACGGAGTTTAGTTGTGTTCTCCTCCAAAAACACAATACAGATGAGTTTCCTAATATTCTCACCAAAAATATTGGACAGATAGGGTTTTGTTCTTCTAAGTTCCCTTCAAAAACTAGGATGCAACGGTTAGACTTCCCCTCTCTGAAGTCATATGGTTATTGAAGAATTCCATGAAACTTTAGCTAGTCCAGGTCAAACGGCAACTGGTAAAGACATCTCAAGTCCATTGATGGGTGTAGCTTTCCCAAAAAGCTAAAGAAGATTTAGAAACTTGTTTATCTTCTAGCCTGTATTTTATTTTGTATTTTGCTTAGCCAACTTACCTTTAGCCAACTTACCTTTAGCAAACCTATCTCAACAATCTTGTAAGATCACGGGATTGAGGAGCAGAAGGCGTAAGACTCCGTTGTTACCCATATGGCGGTTAGATGAGAGATAGTTAGGCTTCGAAGATAGTAAGACTAAGTACGATGCAGATTAGATTATAGGGAAAATAGATTAGTTTATTTATTTTATTTGTATTAGTGGGAAATATACACCACTTAGGGTACTTGTTTGTATTCTACCATAGTCAGTATGATCCAGACATGAAGAAGTTTTCCAACGTCTTCAGCATAGAACCAATTTCAGACTCAGAGATGAAGAAGAAAATGAATCCAGTCAAGATTTCATCATCAGACACCATTACCGCAAGACGACGATATTACTTTCGGTCACAGTGAAAGTAATCCAGTCAGAAATATAATCATCACATCACGACAAAAGATCTTTCGGCCACAGTTAAAGCTAGACAAGATCATCATGTCAAGACAAAACAAGATTCGGCCACAGTAAAAGCCGACACACTATTCATGAATAGTAAAAATCACTTTTTACTGTTCACTTTTCGAAAAGTTACTTTTGACTTTTCATTTTACATTTCACTATTGTAATCATAGATTCGTTATCCTCTATTAAGGCAGAGTCTGCCTCAAATCATAGGATCCGGATATTATTTCTCTCTTATATTTTTCCTTTTATCCAGATCACTCTTTTACATTATATATATATATATATATATATATATATATATATATAGAGAGAGAGAGAGAGAGAGATAAAACTTGTTAATAGGTAGAAACAATGTATTAAAATGTGTTAATATCTTCATATTTTTTTTATTTATGAGGTTCAAACACAATGTGAGAGTTTTTTGACCACTACATTGAACGTTAATTAATAATAACGCAATGTTAAGTGAGAATAAGTTAAGTTCGATTTAAACGACTATTGATTTCTATGAGATTTCTTTATAAAAGTATGCATGCTTATGAAATTCGGACCAAGTTTAGTTTTATTTGGAAAACTTGCAAGTCAAATGATGTTTTACTACGTTGTAAGTAGAATCACATTTCTATAATTCAAATTAAAATCGATAAACGTTATTTTTCTGTGAAGGTTTGTAGCTCATTCGTGGCTAGTAGTTGCGGATGAGCCACGGAAGGGAAGAAGTCCATAACCCATCTGTCGCTAAGGGCTACGAATGGGCTATGGATCACTAGTAGTTAGTATTCTAACTTATTAATTGGTAGGAATAACGTATTAAAACGTGTTAATATCTTCATATTTTTCTTGTTTATGAGGTTCAAACACAATGTGAGAGTTTTTGGACCACTACATTGAACGTTTATTAATAATAACGCTATGCTAAATGAGAACAAGTTAAGTTCAATTTAAATGGCTATTGATTTCTCTATAAAAGTACGCATGCTAATTTTGTACGGACCAAGCTTAGTTTTATTTAGAAAACTTGCAAGTCAACTGATGTTTTATTATGTTATAGGTGGAATTACATTTCTATAATTCAAATTAAAATCAATAAATCTTTTTTTTTT
This sequence comes from Ehretia macrophylla, assembly GCA_037974665.1. Classification (NCBI taxonomy): domain Eukaryota; kingdom Viridiplantae; phylum Streptophyta; class Magnoliopsida; order Boraginales; family Ehretiaceae; genus Ehretia; species Ehretia macrophylla. The sequence goes on along the minus strand of CM075767.1, from coordinate 16,405,285 downwards.
TTTTTTTGTGACGGTCCATAGCCCATCTGTGGCCATTGGCTATGGAAAGGAAGAAGTTCGTAGCCCATCCGTAGTTAAGAGCTACGGATTGGCTACAGACTACTTATAGTATGTATTCTAACTTGTTAATAGGTAGGAACAACGTATCAAAATGTGTTAATATCTTCATATTTTTCTTATTTATGAGGTTTAAACACAATGTGAGATTTTCTAGACCATTAGATTGAACGTTAAATAATATTAATGCAATATTAATTGGGTACAAGTTAAGTTCGATTTAAACGACTATTGATTTCTCTAAAAAGTACTCATGCTAATGAAATACAGACCAAGTTTAGTTTTATTTGGAAAACTTGCAAGTCAATTAAAGTTGTACTACTTTGTAGGTAGAATCACATTTCTATAATTCAAATTAAAAGCGATAACCTTTAATTTTATGTAATAATTTTGTGTAAGGATCCGTAGCCCATCCATGGCTATTAGCTACGGATGGGCTACAGAAAGGATGAAGCCTAGCTACGGATAGGCCACAAACTTTGTTTTTTTGTTTTGTTTTGTTTTGATGTAATTAAAATGTCCATAGTTATACCGTAGCAAAGTTTCACGGCTAAGCTACAACCATTTATTTTTTAAAACTTTTTTATGAATAATACATATTGTTTGTAGCCAATCTATGGCTATTTGGCAACTGAATGGCTGCGGACTTTGTTTTTTTTTTTTGCCAATTTAATTTAATTGTCCATAGCTAGTCTGTAGCAAATTTGACACGGTTAGGCTACAGATTATTATTTTTAAAACTTATTTTGAATAACACATATTGTCCGTAGCCAATCTATGGCTAGTTGGTCACTGTATAGCTACAGACTATTATTTTTCATTTATTTTTTATAATTAAAATTATGTTTCGTAACCAATCCGTGACCAAGTTTTGTTGCTACTTGAGTGGGGCCTAATTTTACCACGAAAAGGCTACGGAATTAGTGGCACGTAGTTATTCCGTAGCATGGTCGTAGCGAATTGGCTATGAAAAAACGTCCAGAGCCCAAATCCATCGCCCGAGCATTTTTTTTCTTGTAGTGCTACCTTTCCAAAGTTCAAAGAGGGGTTTTTGATGATTGGCCTAATTAAAACTCTATTTAGCAAATAACAAGCTGTATTAATGGCTTCACCCCAAATATATGTAGACAAGTTTTATTTTTTCAACATTGTTCTTATCATTTCTTGTAAAGTTTGATTCTTTCTTTTTATAACCTCATTTTGTTCGAGAGTTTTAGGAGCCAAAAAGTTATGTTCAATGCCATGTTCATCACAAAAGTTCATAAAAGGAGAATTCACATATTCCATGTCATTGTCATGAAAAATGCAAGTTATAAAATAGTATTTCCCATTCTGCACTTTTCTACACAACTTGACAAATTCATTGAAAACATCATTTTTGTGGGAGAGAAATATGACCCATGTAAACCTAGTAAAGTCATCTAACACAACAAATACATATATAAATCCTCCTAAACTAACCACATATATTAGTCTAAAATGGTCCATATGGAATAATTGCAATGCTTTTGATGTAGTTACTTTATTTATAAATTTGAAAGATGCTTTATGTTGTTTACTATATTGATATGCATCATAAAATTTATCCTTTTCAAATTTCATCTTAGGTAATCATTTGACAAGCACACTTCTAGATAAGTTCAGAAGTAAGCTCATGCTTACATGTCCTAATCTTCTATGTTATAACCAAGAATTATCACTTGTAGAAACTAAACATGTAATATTTTGGCAAGTAAGTTCTTTAAAGTCAATAGTATATACATTTTCACACCTATTTTCACAAATAACACATTATTTAAATTCTCATAAAAAATACAATAAGAGGCTTTAAATTCAACTCTATAATCATTAGCATAAAATTCGCTCACAATAAACAAGTTATGCTTTAATCCTTTCACAAGAAACACAATATGAATAGAGAAAGAATTTTTGTTACCAATGCTATATCTTTCAATAATTTTTCCTTTTCCATTGTCACCACAGCTCACGCATTTTCCTGCCTTCTCATTTAGTTTGTAAAAAAGGGATCTCTTTTTGGTCATGTGTCTTGAGCATCCATTATCAATTACCCTACTTTCTTCATGACTGGTCCTTTCTTGGAACTCCTAATATACAAATAATGCACATTTTTATTTTTAGGTCCCCACCTTTAATTGGGTCCTTTCATGTTAATGTCATCTCTTTACATATCTAACAATCCTTTTAGATTTAAGCCAAGAGGGGATTTTTGAATCTCTACCAACCATGTTCCTATATTTGCAATGTGAAATAATATGACCATATTTTTCACAATAAGTGCAAGTTTTGTGAAGCCCTTTCGAATTCATAGTTATCAGAATCATACGATTCACGATTCGAATCTTACGATTCGATTCAATTCATAAGAAAAACGATACGAATCAGCATGCGAATTGAAAATATACATGAATCGCACTGAATTGTAGTGAATCTTATGATTCAACGTACGATTCAATAATTAATACGATTCATTGCAATGCTACATGTAAGTCAAGTCTCATTGTTTTTTCTTTCTCTTTTCTTCTATGTCCAAACCATAACAAAGCATAGTCAACCATAATAGCCAAAGTGAAGACACAAAGACCTTTACTAGTGTTGTTGGCTAAAATCCTTGATAAAGTTGAAGGTGATGAAGAGATAAGTGTAGTTGTTGTGGTTAATAATGTTGTTGTGGTGACCTTTTTATTAGTCTACTTTAAAGATTCATGCAAATATAGAGTTATAAATTCAATTTTAAATGTGAACGAATCGTTACGATTCACGATTCGATACGATTCACGATTCAAAAAAGTGATATTTCGATTCACGATACGATTCACGATTTGACAACTATGCTTTCGATGTAGAAGCTTCATTTGAAGGTGAAGATACTTTAACAAAATAATTTTTGAGAAATTTATGTTTTGTTAAAGGTTAGAAACAATGCCACTTTTGTCATAAGCCATTTTTTGAGATCCTACCATTTTATCCAAATTCTCTTTTCCTTTTGTAAACTTGGCTTGGCTCATGTCAAATTGTTTATTTCCTTTTCCAAGGCTTCAACCTTTGCTTCAAGCTTTTCTTTTGAACTATAAAGTTTAAGATTCACACTATGCATGCAATTGTTATCTTCATGATGTTCATCATTTTCTTCTTTCAAATCATCTTTCTCCTTTTGAAGGCATTTCACTTGTTTTTGAAGATTTTATTTTTAGAGAGAGCAAGTGCTAAATCATCATGCAATTTTGAAAAAGCATCTTGAAATTCCTCTAGTGTATAATCATCATCACATAAAAGTATTGCAATTATTTCATATAGTCCTTTTTGGACCAATAGATGTGGTTGGTCTAGGAGGATCTAGATATATATTTATTCTTAAATGTCACGTGCTAGTGATCTTTAGGGCATACTAATCTCAACATAGGCTTGGTAAATCCATGCATCCTTCCAATGGTCGAGACCCTCCAAAGGACAAAAGGTACCCTCATATCTTAAATATTTTGAACCTCATATTAATAGGTTAGGATCTTATATATTTGTCTTCAAAATTCGATTTATTCATATAGGATAATTGAGTTTTCAATACACTCCTTCATGTATGAGCTATGATTGTATGTGAAATTAACTACGTGGTATAAACAATGAATTTGGAAGAGTTGCATAACAAAGGGGACCTTCGGATCTTAAATATTGTGAACCTCATATTATTAATAGCTTAGGATCTTATATATTTTTCTTCAAAATTCGATTTATAATTCATGTAGGATAATTGAGTTTTTCAATACACTCCTTCACGTATGACCTATATATGATTGAATGTGAAATTAACTACATGGTAGAAGCAATGAATTTGGAAGAGTTGCATACCAAAGGTAAACGTGACTCAATGACATGGTACAAGGAGGAACAAATTTAAAGAGTTGCCCACCAAAGTCAAGTGCAAGAATGGATCAAATATGGATGAATTATAATATTAGACCAATACCTTAAAGTTCAATCATAAAATCATTTAGTGTTAAGTATAATATCTCAAGATCTTATATACTGATCTTAAAAGTCTTGTAATTTATCCATACGAGAAAAAAAAAAAAAATCAACTACATGTAACTGAAAATTGTAACGCACTAGCTAGACACATTGTACCTGGGAGGGCAAAAGAGAAAGCTTACGTCGTTATAATCTCCTATACTTGAGAAGATGATATATTGTTCCATCAAATCGCTTTTATATATGTTTTAAGTGTAAACATCAGAATTTGAAGGAGCTTCCACCATTTCTGACCATATTTAAGGTGGTATTATAATATGTAATTTATGTCTGAATTCAGTGAGACAAGCTTCTATGAAACCGCGTGGATTACGGCGGATATAACTAATGAAAACGAAATATATTTATAAAAGAAGAAAAAGAATACTGCCTACTTTTAAAAAAGTAAAAGTGGATAACATCGCATGATAATTACCTAACAACTTCGAAGAAATTCCTTGAATAGTAACCCTAATAGGTTATGAGGTTGATCATCAATATATAATCAACAAACCTCTAGGGTTAGCCTTGCATTAGCTTTATGTTGAACCCTCCTTTCATCAGTATTAAATAAAAAGCTTTCCATAAATAAAACAAAAACCACTAAGCTTTTCGCTGTACGCAAAACCCTTAACATGAACTTTAAGTCCACGGAAACGTATTCACAATCTATTTCAGGCCCTGAACTTCAACTTTATGAATCTACAAAACAGTTTCTAATGAATGATAACTATACATGTGATGTTTTTCCTGAGTTTAGCTCATGGGATGCCTCATTACATAACAATGGGTTAAACATTGATAGCCCTCTGGCGATGGAGAATACTAGAAATTTGATCATGCATACCGATGAGGTGCATGTGGAGGAGAAGGATACAAGTAAGGAATTAGCAGCACGAAGTGGAGGACGCGCTCCGCAAGAATGGAAGCGATACAGGGGTGTGAGGAGGCGGCCATGGGGGAAGTTTGCAGCGGAGATGAGAGACCCGAATGAGAAAGGAGTAAGGCTTTGGCTAGGAACATACAAGACAGCGGAGGATGCAGCGTTGGCTTATGATCAAGCCACGTTTAGATTGCGCGGCTCGGGAGCTTTGCTTAATTTTCCACACTTGATTGGGCCCGATATGGTGCAGCCAGTTAGAGTGAATCCAAGAAAGCGATCTGCCAAATCTGCATCTTCATTGGCAGAAAGTAGTCACTCCAAGAAGAGGAAGACCGAAGGATGCTCAGCTGAAGCAGAATAAATTAGTTGTTAATGTCATGCATGCATCACTTGCTGATTTAGAACAAGAATAAGGTAAATCTCAGAAATGATTTTTATAATGAAGTAATCTTCCAATAACTTGAAGAAAATAATATCTAATTTTTGAAAGATGTGCATCCTTTCCAATTATGAATTAATCTTCCAAATCCAGTTACTTTATGGAAGAGTAACTTATTATCTTTGCTTATAATAGAGTGTCAGATTTACTCTACCCCAGTGAGGGTCCGATTTACTCTGTCTAAATACTCGCTTAAGCTTAATATAAAGATGACATAGTTTTGCACTTCATTAAAATTTTTATTGAAGAAAATTATATGAATCTAGACAACGTAATCATAACCACAATCTGTGTTTTCAATAGCTAAAAAGTTCTTGTCAAGGTTGAAGCTTTCTGTTTAAAACATGATGGGAGAGAAGTTGAAAAACAAGATTTTTCTAAATTAGATTGGATAGCGGAGCAGGTAAGTCCTCCATCCTTCCATAGATGTTAGGCTTTATGTCCCACTTCATTCTAGTATTTTCTTTTGATTTTAATAAAAGCTCAGAGAGAAGTACCCCTCCTTCACCTAAAAAAAAAAGATGAAAAACAAGATAAAAAAGATATTTATATTATTCTTTGCCTCTCCCTCCTTTCCTCACAGGGAAAATAAAAATAAAAAGAAATTCCCTCGCTCCACGATAGTTTCTTGATGCAGTATAGATTTTGAAATCTCAAAGCCAATTTTTCGTGTTGTACACATATTACTCTAGTAAGCTAATAATTTTTATTCGGTGATGAAGAAAATTGTCTGATTGTAATAAGCTTTCACTTGATATTAGTGAGGAAGGAAAACCACGTGAAATTAAAATTCAATCACGCAAAGGTTCAACCTTGGCTTGAATTTTTCAGAGATTTTATAATTGCGGCTACAAAGCTTTTTTTTTTTTTTTTTTTTCTGGTATATGTAGTATATATTCACATTTCACAAATAGTTTTCATATTCATATATATAGTGAATTGATACTTTATTTATTTATATATTTTCGTTGAGTTGATTTAAACCTAGCCATTTATGTTACTAGATGGCACTAAACTTGCACTGAACAATTTTTTTTTTTTTTTGCTAAGTAAGCAAAGTATTCATTGAAGCTCAACAAAACATATACAAAGTCCTAACCAAAATCCAAACTGAAACTATACAAAGATATCCCTAAGGCTCCAGTTTGCACTAATTATTTCGTTAATAAGATTTCTCCTAAATTTCCTACCCACCCGTATACACAAACGAACCATCTGCAAAACATCGTGTCTGATTTGTTCTTCCATTTTGAACTCTTGCTGATACATTCTATAATTACGTTCAATCCCAATGGTGTAGATCAAAACGCAGAAGAAGAGCCGAACAATCGTGGGTTGAAAATCATTGCCTTTGCAAACTTCCTGAAACCACAATCCAATCCTGTCCCAGCTAGGCTGGTGATAAGGAACAAGAGCGCTTCGGCAACCAAACTTCCAGATACGCTTACAGATGCCACATTGAAAAAACAGATGTTGGCAATCCTCCATATGAACTCCACAGAGAATACAAGTTACTTATCCACAATTAGTTTCTCAAGTTACTTATGATGGGTTTTCATATTTGGATGGACAAAATTATCGTTTCCAATTCCATTTCTAAAAATTATAGTCATCCACATAAAAACGATTAGGTCCAACTTGCTTCTTTTGGCCTAATTTTCCACCCAGGATCTTTGATTGTGTGGGTAAGAGTTCTTTCTTCATTTTAATTTAACAAAAAGTAAGATATTCATATATCTTAATTGATTAATTGAATAACAATAGAAACCATAGACTTGGGGATTTATGGGAAATAGCATATCTACTTTTGGCCTGTAAGTAGTGGTTAAAAACTTGACTGATATAAATAGTATAAAAAATGATAATTTTACCCAACTAGATATGAAAATTCGTTAAAACTAAAAGGGAAACGGGTCATTTTAGGGTCTGAAAATTAATCTAATATAAAATTAAGGGCCTCAACTTCAAAACCTTTCATGGAATGACTCAAACTTCTAAAAAAAAAACGTTCCACACACTATTAACTAATGTTGTTATTGTTTTACGTACGTGGCTTTTTTCTTTTCTTTCAAACTTATGCGTCATTTTTTTTTCATTCCAATATCTACGTGGTTTTTCATAACACAAAATATGAATAATTTTTAAACATCTAAAAGGAAACAACAACACAATAAATTCTAGATCATTTTAAAGCTTAAAAACAAGATATCGACATATATAAACGGATAAACCCAATATTTTAGATAGGTTTGTGTTTATTTTTGTTGGGATGTATATGTGCATATATAGCATTGCAACATTATATTGCGTTGTTTTTTGCAACACTCCAGTTAGATATGAAAAAAATCATGATAGGGAAAAAATGAAAAAGTTGCTGCAATAGGTTTCTGATTGCAATATTTTTTCTAATTGTTGTATAAACTAAAATTTGCAACGGTCTACTTTAGGTGCAAATGTTAAATTTTGTATCACTTTTGTTAATAATTTCTCATGAGATAATTTTTCGTGTCAATTCAATATTATGATTTGATTGCAAAGACCTTTCTAATTGTAGCTTATTTTTTCACAAAAATGGTTGAAGTAGAGAATTTGCAACTGGGTTAAATTTATCGGCAATAGTTTTTAATTTTTTTTGTAATAGCTTTAAATATTTTTAAACATTGCAATACATAAAACATGTAATAATGTATTCTATATCTTGTGTTTCATCTTTAAAAAAGATATAGAATTTATTATGTTGTTGAATTTAAGATATTTAAAAATTAGTTTACTTTGTGTTTAAAAAGAAAAGGCACATAGGAGTTGCAAAGAAGAAAAAGAAAGTATAACATCAGATTTGAAAGAAAAGAAAAATGCCATGTAAGCAAGATACTAAAAGTTAATGGCATGTTAAATAGCTCTTTCTTAGACGTTTGAGCCCTTAAATGGAAAGTTTTGAGGCTCCGGTGCTTAATTACATATTAGACCAACTTCAAGCCTTAAAATGACCATTTTTTCAGGCTAAAATGGAGTAGGTAAATTAAACCAAAAAAAAAAAAATGGATGATGTGAAATGCAAAACAAAAATTAGTGAGCATTTTGATACTTCGTGCAATTTTAGTAGCCCGTGGAGGAATTTACCATTTACATTAGATAGAGCTAATCCGTTGTTCTCCCAGAAGGGAAATCAAAGATCCTCCAATTATTTTTTAATTTGAAATTGGCTTTTTTGTCTTTCATTTTTTTGCTATTTCTTCTGGTAATAAACACTTGTCAATGCGCATATGAGTTCCTCTCAATAAGAAAATGAATCAAATGATATTGAATTAACATCACAATAAAGTAAAATTTTGGCATGCACTTTAAACATGTGTAACATGAAGAAACAAAAATGTAATTTTTAGGAAAAGTTGTAATAAAAAACCATAGTTTTTGTAATAGTACAATTCGCGATACGAATCGTACGATTCGGTTTGATTTAGGTGAAAAATGATTCGAATCAGTTAATAAATCGTTAATTAAGGTGAACCAGTAAGCGAATCGGAGTGAATTAGAGTGAATCGAGTGATTCACCGAATCGTTCAGGATTCGGATCAAACCAAAAAAAGCCCAAAAAGTCAAAAAATTAAAAAAAAAAATCCACTTCAATTTTTTTCAATCACTATACAATTAGCCCATTTTTAAAAAATATTAACAAACAAAATAAAAAGAAAAGCCCATTTATGATAAAAACATTAACCTTTTAACTATAATTACAAAATTCAAAATGCTAAAAGCCTTTAAAAAAACAAAAGAGAGAGAAGAAACTACTCATCTGTTCACAATCGAAAAGCTTCCGCCGATTAAAAAGCTGAGCCGAACAAAAAGTTTCACGTAAGTGAGCTGCTGATCTTGCTCTTTCTTTACATTTTGCCACTGTTGCCTGTTATCTTTGTTTACCTTGTCTTTATTGAGTGGCTTACATTTAATAGCCTTGGTCTTGGTTTTGTCTTTGTTTACTTTTGTTTTTATTGAGTTGAATGGCTGATGCTTAAAAGTTTTGGTCTTTAGTCTTTGTTTTTGTATGGTATTAAGTTACAATTGATTTTCTTATAAACTAAACTATTAAAGTCTAAATATTATTTTTCAATGTCCAATTGCTTCGACGGTTAGGGACAAGTGAAGTATTGAACCACCTAGAAAAGTAACAAAAAATATATATTTATATCTATTCAAATGAAGAATTTCAACTAAAAACTATTAATAGAAACATAATATATCAAATATCGTCTAGTTTTAAATTTGTGACCGAATCGATACGATTCACGATTCGATCCAATTCACAATTTAAAAAAAATAAAATTTTGATTCACGATTCGCGAACTATGGTAGTAACCTCTATCACTCGTCACAAATTAGTACTGATCCCATGTTCAAATGTGTGGAAGAGCTATTACACTCACAACTAATACACTTCCCTTAGAAAACGTTTTCAAAATTAGCATTGATGGTGTGACTTACTTCTAGTGACAGATCTGTTCATTTTTTTCACAAAGGATGTGCGCTTTCTTGTATCTGAGAAGAAATATCTAGCTTTCGTGATTAGATCTGAAATGAATAGTCTTACTCTCCTGTGTTGCAAACCAATAGCTTTGTCGGCCCGTCTGTTATTGAAAAGGAAAAAGACAATGAAATTAAAATTAAATAATAAAATCAAAAAGAGAAAAAAATTCATTTAAATTCCTAAATTTTTATTATTTGGGTTCCAGAAACTTTTGGTTAGTTTTGTTAACAACATCTAACATAATGATTAAAATAAAAGGGTAAAGTATTTTAGAGGCTATTAAATTATTTTTCTAGTCCTATTTTAGTCATCAAATTATTTTTGGTTCTCTTTTGACCATTGAACTATCAATTATCATTTTGAAAACCCTTAATGGCATCTAGAATACTTACCCTAAGTAAAATTATTTTGAAAACCTAATGATCATTTAGAGTAAAAAATAGTCGAATGGCCAAACAAGACTGAAAAATTAGTTTAGTGACCTCTAAAATAATTTGCCGTATTTTAAATGCTCATATGACTATTTTTTTTTAAATGAATTGGATATTGTTTTTGGGAGCACTAAGCCCTAGGGTCTCAGAAAGATAATCTTTTTTATGATTATTTTAATTCAAAAGAGATCTTAATTTTACAACTCATATCTAAGGATGTAAATACAAAAATTAACATTGCGTTCTCTCAAATCGAGCAAGGAACATACTATTAGACTAAATACCCCATAAAGGTAATTTTCTTAGCCCTCAAGGCATGGCTCACATGGTTAAGATGTGGGAAGACCTGTAGTAGGTCATAGGTTTAAATTCTCACTCTATTTTGAGATTTCGTCCCTAACCCACCTGGTGTGTCCTTAGGGTAAGGCTCTAGACTCGAGATTTACTAGTTGATGATCAGATTCTGCCAAATTCTAATAGTCGGGTTTTGCCAGTAGGATTCTCTTATTAAAAATAAAAAAAGATAATATTCTTATACTCATGACCTATATGTCACCATCGTGTTGACAGATTTTTTTTTTTTTTTTTTATAGTTTTAAAAGAGGTTAAAGCCGGTTACATGCTAACACTTCAAAGAAAAGAATGCACATGAAAAAGCAGCTGTTTCATTCAAGTTTAAATGTTTACATATCCCGGTGGCTGCTACAACACTGTCAATAAATGTTTAACCAACCTGTAAGCAGCACCATTTTGTCATAATTGGCTTATAATACCACCTATTCCTCATCAAGGGTTTGACAGTAATTAAAAGAATGTTGACCAAAAAAAGTTATTGCTCAATTGTCCGTTTCGTCTTTCTTTGCAGCTGGGAATATACTAATATATCTAGGATTCGCTATTCAATTAGCATGTGGAATTAAATGATACATTTCCAGAAGTGGGGACATACGATGTCAGGATGGGCTCTTTGGAGCAGACACGTCACTTAACTTTTTTGTTTTTCTTTTCTTCGTGTCACTGTCTTAGATTGAACGGCAACTTATTTTATTGTCTTTTAATGTTTCTGGTGAGACCGAAAATTTACTCAAAGAATTTGACGGGTTGAGATGGAATATGTTGCAATTTATTAGTTTAAACAAGATAGACACAACATGCCAGCAAGAACTTTCTGAAGGATAACATATATATATATATATATATATATATATATGTATGTATATTGTTAAAAAATTTGTTGTTTCATTCTAGAACGAATTGGTATCAGATGCAATTGTTTAGATTAGATGAAATCATTGTAATATATTTAGGCTGAGATTAAGGGATTGATTCAGTGAATCCTTGTATTTAGATTCTCTAAATAAGGGATAATTGGAAGATCTTCTCATTATTACACTTTAAGGGATTGACACATTACTTTTACATAAATAGATGGTTAGATTTGTGTCAAATTACTAGTTACTTATACTTAGGACCAAAATGACGTAGTTTTGAATCTCTTATAAAAAAAAAAATGATATAAGAAAATAATAGTCACACCCACTTAAAATAAAAATAAAAATCATATTTACTACACCAAAATACTGACTTTTATTTACGACTTGAATTAGAAAAGTTTTTATTTTCATAAAAAAATAATTTAAACATATTGATTTTTATACTAAAAATGTAGACTTTTACAAATTGATTTATGAAATTTTAACTTTTTCATGCCAAATTTTCTAGAGAATTTATTTGGTTAGGAAATTTATACTTTTATGTACATATATAGGAATGGTAACGGGTCGGATATCCGCTAAAATTTGAAAACCCGAATCCGAACCCATTTAAATGATTTTTTTTCCAAAATCATAATGGATAAATGGTATAAATTTTATTTACCAAACCCAAACTTTAAAAACCTGTTTGTACTCAACCTTACCCTTTAGTGAATAAATATTTTTGAAAAAATAGCCTAAAAATATTTTTAAAAGCAGTTAAAATAAATACACATTTAAAATTTAAAATAGAAAAATAAAATTTAAATGTTAAGAAGATCTAAAAAAATAAAATGAAAACAATTTAATAAAAGAAACGATGGCAAAGTCAAATACAAACAACATAGTGTGATATTTGTTCATAAATAAATAGCCAATCTCAATAAAATTAAAATTAATAAATACTTTTTTGTCCATAACAAGCTTAAATCGATATAAATATAATAGAAGTATTTAACAAAAATTTTCTAGTGAGAAGTTATCATACTTCCACAAACAATATGCATTAACATTATATTATATGTGTATGTATATAAATATATAAATAATTTTTATTAATTTCAGGTTTCATGTATTTTTTAATTGCTATTACCAAACTTGATCAGACTATCAATCGGTAGCTACTTATAAAAATCAAACCCTGACGAATATCTCATGGGTTTTATAAAAAGGTTTATAATTAAGTCAAATACCCATTAAATTCAAACAATAGTTCAGATCTTTCCGAAAACATAACCTAGAATTAGATCTTCATTATCTAAACGAACTCAAAGCATACCGTTGACAAACGATTCAGTAATTAAATCTTCATGAATCCATTTTTGTTCTTTCATTTCAGGGTAAAGCCTTAACATACCAGAAAGCTCTCAATGACCAAACACAATAACTTTTCGAAATTCTTGTTACAGTAACGATGAAATAAAATATGAGAACTTTCAAACTGACACTAAATAATATTATATTTTAGCGAGATGACAGAACATAATATAATTAACAAGAAACAATATCAATGAATAATGCAAAAGTTTTATCTAAGTATTGTTATGATTAGCATGGACAAAACAGTTTTTGGCTTTGGCTTCCAATTGATGCCCTCTATCTATTAGTCTTTGAAGAATTAAATAAACAATAAGGAAGATGTTGACTCTTTTATTGACATCTCAATAAATGTATAGTATAACAAATTTTTTTTGTCCATATCACATTCTGCGTAATTATTCAGATCCTATAATTAATGTCTATAATCTGATTTTTTATTTTTTATTTATCACAAATTCATAAACTATTCAAGATTCTATATTATAAAAAATATAACATTTGATTGTGATATGGATAAAAATAGCTCAAGAATCTTGTTTGGCCCAAAGCCCATAAATGATAAAATAGCCCATATAGCGGGACACTTGTCATAAAGATGGCATATAAGGATAAAAGGGGAACCACCCCAAAGAGGCAACCACACTACTATAAATAGCATAAGGAAAGTAAACAAAGGTAATTTTTTTGGGGTCTATCTTACTACATATAAAATTTGCCAACTCATACCGATCCTAGCTAAGATACTAATTTTCACGCCCGATGAGGGACGCGGGAAATCACCCCCGCTGTTTCTTTCCTTTTTCTGTGCAGGTCCACAGCTCGGATTGGGAAACAACACAAACTGCTTAGCTCGGAAATTTCACACTCAACAATTGGCGCCGTCTATGGGAAACCACATCTAGACTCATTGAGATCCACAATGGTTAGTACAAGAAGCCACAATAACCTGGTAACAGACTTTCAACCGACCGAGGTGGTGGACCAAAGTGCCCGACCACCAAACCTGATGGTACCACCCTCCCATACAGAAAACCCTACAACGCAAGCTAACTTAGCATCGAGTAGCCACCCAAACTCCACCCAACCACAAGCCAACCAGAGAATACCCTTGCAAATAGCTCAAAACCCTCCAACCCCATATATGAACACAATGTCTCTCATGATAATAGAGATGAGAAAGGCGATGAACTGTTTGACTAACAGCTAACTGGCCCAAACACACTAGGCACTTCCACATATAAACTACCAGACCACCATCCTTGTAAACCAAGGCCCGGCCATTCAACCTAACGGTCACCCACAGATACCCCAAGAAAGGACCGAGCAGGTCAGATTCCAGAATCACTTGGAAGACGATAAGGGATCCTTGGGACATGTCAGCCGCCCCGAGGTAGCAGGGGAAAGAGGCCGGTAACAACAATCCACGAGCCGACGCGGACTGTAAGAAATGTCTCTCAAGCCATAGCAGGGCTTGATGCCAGTCCGTTAGCCCTAGAGATCCGAGGCGAACTCCTCCCATATAGGACTAAGTTACCGGGCATACCTCCCTATGATGGTGAAACTGACCCCGAGGACTTCTTGATGACTTTCAATCGGAACATGGTATTGTTTGACTTCTCGGACGCAGTAAAGTGTAAGGTGTTTCCGACGTACTTGACAGGAGTCGCGGGCCAGTGGTATGGAGAATTAGAGGATGGGTCGATTCAGAATTTTCGGCAGTTGGCTGAAGCTTTCGTTGACAGGTTTGCAAGCAGTAAAAGGCTGACTATACATGCGACAATCCTGTTCTCGGTCAAACAGCAGAATGAGGAGTCGTTAAGGTCGTACACTCAGCGATTCAACAAAGAGAGCCTCAAGATACCCAATCTGGAAACCTCAGTGGCCTTAGGAGCCTATACTAAATGGTTACGATCCCGCCCATTCCAGGCTTCACTGGCCATATAGAAGCCCATGTCCATGGGGGAACTGATGAGCCGAGCGGAGGGCTATATACATGCCGAGGAGATTTTCAAAGCCCAAAAGGATGAGGATAAAACCCGAAGAGGAAGAAAGAATGAGGAAGTTGGCCAAGGGAAACAGAAGGATGCTGGGAAAAATAGGATGAAGTCTAAGGGAAGACCAAAACCAGGACGAGCCTATTTGCCGAGGTACAATGAATACACACCCTTGAATTTGCCTCGAGGAGAAATCCTAATAGAAATCAAGAACCAATATGATCTGAAAAAGCCTCAGAAAATTTTTACTCTGACCGATAAAAGAAGTAAGAAGAAGTATTGTCAGTTTCATGACGACCATGGCCATAACACTGATGAGTGTTATCAGTTGAAAGACGAAGTAGAGGCACTCATCAGGGCAGGACATTTAGGGAGATATGTCCAGAGAAGGGCTGAGTAGGGGGTCGGCCCCAGAGAGAAAGAGAACGGAGTCCTCGAGACAAGAGAGGAGAACCGATGAGAGGGTTTGGCGGCATGATTGAAACTATTGTAGGCGGTTTGGCCGTAGGTGAATAATCCTCAGCTGCGAGAAAGACATATATTCAGGAGGCCGGGGAAGAACCGGCGTGGAAGGTCCCGAGAAGAGGAGAAAAACAGACATTCATAGACGAGGATTTGAGGGGGCTCATTCTTCCCCATGACGATCCCCTGGTGATAAGTGTGATAATCTCGAACTTTGAAGTCCGAAGAGTGATGATTGATACCGGAAGTTCGACGAATGTGCTTTTCCTGAGCACGTTTTTTAGGATGGGATTGGATAGGAAGAGCTCGATGCCTTTGAGGAGTTCGTTGGCAGGTTTCACAGGCATGAGGTGTGAGGCCCAAGGCTATATTAAACTGCCTCTGACCATGGGGTATGATGATAGAAAGGTTACGGTGATGACAAATTTCATCATAGTCGATTGTAGCTCAACCTATAATGCCATTCTCGGAAGGGTGACATTGAATAATTTCAGAGCAGTCCCGTCTACCTACCATCAGGTGTTGAAATTGCCGACCCCTAAACGAGTGATCGAGATACGTGGAGATCAAATAGTAGCCCGAGAATGCTATGCAGCTTCCCTGAGGCTGAATTATCAAACAAAATGGGGCCCAGACTTGCCAGATGAACAGAGGGATGCGAAGAGAAGAGCACCAGCAGAGGAGCTGGAGACTGTGCAGCTGACCGACCCGCATAAGAAAGTTAAGTTGGGAAGCAAGTTGGCAGAATTCCACAAGAAATGTATAACCAATTTCCTTTTAAATAATGAAGATATATTTGCTTAGGATAATACTGACATGGCAGGTATAAGCCCAAGAGTAATAGCTCATCATTTGAATGTCGATCCTGCCTATCGGCCGGTTCAACAAAAAAGAAAAAATTTTAATGCTGAGAAGTAAAAAATTATCGTCGATGAAGTAAAGAGGTTGTTAGATGCCGGCCACATCAAGGAAATACTCTACCCAACATGGCTATCGAATATGGTCCTGATCGAGAAATCTTTAGGAAAATGGAGGATGTGCATCGATTTCACTAACCTCAACAAAGCTTGTCCGAAGGACTGTTATCCATTGCTGAGGATTGATCAGTTGGTGGATGCCACCTCGGGGTGTAAATTGTTGACCTTCATAGATACTTTTAAAGGGTACAATCAGATTATGATAGCTCCCGAGGATAAAGAGAAAACTGCATTCATAACTGATAAAGGGCTATACTATTATGGGGTTATGTCGTTTGGTTTAAAGAACGCGGGGCAACCTATCAAAGAATGGTGAACAAAGTGTTTAAGGGTCAGATCGGGAGGAATATGGAGATATATGTAGATGATA
Source organism: Ehretia macrophylla (assembly GCA_037974665.1). NCBI lineage: Eukaryota > Viridiplantae > Streptophyta > Magnoliopsida > Boraginales > Ehretiaceae > Ehretia > Ehretia macrophylla. The sequence continues at coordinate 16,388,554 of CM075767.1, read as the reverse complement.
TGTTAGTCAAAAGTAAGAAGGTAGAGGATCACTTGGACGATTTAGCCGACGCCTTTAGTACTATGAGAAGGTTTAGGATCAAACTTAATCTAGAAAAATGCGCATTTGGGGTAAAAGTGGGAAAGTTTCTCCGGTTCATGGTAACTTCCGGAGGAATATAGGCAAACTCGAGTAAAATACAAGCTATTCTGTGCTTGGATCCGCCAAGGTATGTCAAGGATGTGCAAATTTTGGCAGGAAAAGTAGCAGCATTAAGCCGATTTATGTCTAGGTCAGCAGATAAATGTGCCCCTTTCTTTAAAATCTTGAGAGGGCCCAAGGGTTTTGAATGGATCGAGGAGTGTGCAACAACTTTTACAAAATTAACAGGATATTGGGCATTGCCACCGTTGTTGTCCCGACCCGAAGAGGGGGATGCGCTTATATTATACTTAGCATGTTCTGAGACAGCAATCGTGGTGACTCTGGTTCAAGAAGAATGAAGGGATCAGAAACCGGTGTATTACGTTAGCAAGATGCTAAGGGGAGCCGAGCTTCGATATCTGACGATAGAGAAAATGGCATTGGCCTTGGTTACGGTTTCACGAAAGTTGAAACCTTACTTTGATGTACATCCGATAAAAGTCATGACTGATGTCCTGCTAAAAATAGTGTTGCACCGACCGAATATGTCAGGGAGATTGATGAAATGGGCGGTGGAGTTGAGTCAATTCGATATCAGTTATTAGTCGAGGACAGCTATCAAAGCTCAAATAGTTGCAGATTTCCTAGTAGAATGCACGGGGAAAGTAAAGGAAGATGACTCGACCACTTGGCAGATCCGGGTGGATAGAGCCTCGAGCAGGCAGGAGAGTGGGGCAAGAGTTGTAATACTCGACCTCTCACAAAATGAATATCAATACTCATTGAAATTGGCATTCCCAGCATCTAATAATGAGGCGGAGTATGAAGCACTAGTTGTTGGGATCAAAACAACAATCATGCTTAGAGCAAAATCCATAGATGCTTTTATAGATTCTCAATTAGTGGCAAACCAAGTGACCTGGGAGTTCGAGGCCAAGGACGCAATGATGATGGCGTACCTCAACAAGGTGAAGATGTTAATATCAGGGCTAACAAAGTTCACCATTTGGCAGATTCCAAGGACGGAAAATGAGAAAGCCGATGTTCTATCGAGGATGGCTCTTGGTACAGTCCGATCATCTACTATACAGATTGAGCAGGTTATAGAACCCAGCGTACGGCTAGAAGGGGAAGAGATTGCACAAATAGAAGAAAGGCCCGACTGGATGGTCCACATTTGGGCCTACCTAGATAGTGGGGAGCTCCCAAAAGATGAACAAGAAGCCCGATGAATCGAGAAGCAATCATCAAGGTTTCTAATGATTGGGGGACAATTATATAAAAGATCATTCACATGGCCCTTGTTGAAGTGCGTAGGGCCCGAGGAGGGGGACTATGTGCTAAGGGAGATCCACAAGGGGGTTTGTGGGAATCACCTCGGGGGGAAGGCCCTGGCAATAAAGGCCCTTAGAACTAGATATGTCTGGCCAACCATGCAGAGAGATGCTAAAAAACTGGTAAAACGGTGTGACCCTTGCCAAAGGTTTGCCCAGGTTCAAAGGAAGCCTACTAACCCATTAACCATGATGACTAGTCCTTGGCCATTTAGTCAGTGAAGATTGGACTTAATAGGGCCCATGTCCACTGGTCGAGGGCAAATGAGGCATGTTTTCGTGATGGTTGACTATTTCACCAAGTGGGTCAAGGCTGAGTCCGTGTCCTTGATAAGTGAGAAGTCCGCATGGAACTTTGTGTGGAAATCTGTAATTTGTCAGTTTGGGGTACCCCGGGTAATAGTAACTGACCATGGTCGGCAGTTTGACGGCAAATATTTCCGAGAGCATTGTGCCGAGCTTGGCATTAGCTTAAGATTTTCCTCTGTGGCACATCCTCAGTGTAACGGTCAAGTCGAAGTTACTAATAGAACTATCTTGTAGGGACTAAAAACCAAATTGAGCAAAGTGCGAGGACAATGGGTGGACAAGCTCCCCGAGATTCTATGGGCGCACCGAACTACGCCGAGCATGGTGACAGGAGAGACACCATTTTGCTTGACTTTCGGGATGGAAGCAGTTCTTCCTGTCGAGATCAGCTCCCCTAGTAGCCGAGTCCAGATGCATCAAGAAGAAATAAATGGCTCAACTATCCAAGATGAGTTGGATTTAGCCGAGGAGCTGAGAACGAAAGCTCTAATCCGTACCTTGGTAGGGAAAAGAGCTATGGAGAAGGCCTTTGACAAGCAAGTTAAAGACAAACAAATCAAGATGGGAGACCTTGTTCTCAGAAGATCCATTTTTCTGCCAACAAAGGAAGGGAAGCTCGGACCAACATGAGAAGGGCCATACAAAGTAATAAAGGAAGTTTGGGCGGGGACCTACCACTTAGAAGATGCTGAGGGAAGAAAATTGAAAAATGCTTAGAATGCCGAGCATTTGAAAAACTACTTTATGTAATTACACCACAATATCAATGAAAACCTTTCTTTTTCTTCGGCATTATGAGTATTCATTGTGAACCGTTTTATTTTTTCCTCACAAACAAACAAAGTCCATAAATGGGTGAAAGGCCAAAAGAGCCGACGAGAAGGTCAAATTAGACTAAGGAAAATCCCGTAATGGGCAAAAGGCTAAAAGAGCTGGCGAGAAGGTTAAATTAGACCGAGAAAAGTCTCGTAATAGGTAAAAGGCCCAAAAGAGCTAACGAAAAGGTCAAATTAGACCAAGGAAAGTCCCATGAATGGGCAAAAGGCCTAAAAGAACCGACGAGAAGGTCAAAATAGACCGACGAAAGTCCCACAAATGGAAAAAAAACCCAAATGAGCCGATGAGAGGGTCAAAATAGACCAACAAAAGCCCCATAAATAGGTAAAAGGCTCGAAGTGCTAACAAAGGGTCAAAGTAGATCGACAATATTTCACAAACGAGTGAAGGGCTGAATGTGCCGAGAAAAAAAAGAAGAAGAAAAAAACAACAAATACTGGAAATTAAAAAATTATACTAAGTATCAGCTCGGGAAATTAAAATAAATGCGCAAATTCAATAAAGAATTAGAATACCTGCTTGAACACATAAAGATTATAATTTATCAGTTTATAATTATTCTTCGAATAAACTGAATACACGAGCCAAAGGACAAAAACAGTAAGGTAATAACATCTTAGTTGAAAGATGAAAAATATTTCATTAAGGGAAAAGTACAGAAAAGGCCGAAGCTTTTTGGCCGATACAATTACAAGGAATTGTGAAAACTCCTAAGGCCTAATGGTGCTGATTTGAAGGAGCCTCGGGGTCGTCTGCGGGTCTCGCCCCATCTTGAGTCTCGAGCGTCGCCTTAGGAGTTGGGAAGAAATAAGCATCCTCCAGAAGTAAGTCCAACTCCTTGACCTCTTTTGGTCGGGCAGAAAGGAGATCCCTCAAGTCGGCCTGAGGAAGCAACAACTGAGCCTTCCTCTTGGTCTCGACAGACCCTAAGAAGGTCCCGATGGCCAAAGCAGTATTGAAGACATTTGTGGAGGACTCCCCCACGAACTTCACACAGTCGGGGGAGACTTTGAAGGCTTCAATGGCCTTTTCTCCCCGAGGACCAACCTTCTCGATGAACTCTTTTGGCCTGTCCTTTACCTTCTTCTTGGCTGCCTTTTCTTGCTCAAGGCATTCCAACGCCTTTGCCCGAGCATTGACGTTCTTAGTCAGAGACCTCTCAGACACCTCAAGTTTCCGTTGGACCACCTGCAGGTCGGCCTCTAACTTTTTTTGGGCCTCAATAGTCTCCTTGAGCTCCACCTCAGCCTTGTCAGTTTTTCGCTTCTCAAGAGCCGACTTCTTCATGGCCTCCTCAACATTCTTCAGAGCATCCCTATTTGTGTCCTCGAGCTTGGAGCCCAGGTGATCGTACCTCCTATTTAGCTCGGAGTATATTCCCCTGAGGATACCCATTTGGATTGGATACTGGAAGCATGGTAAGCAACCTGTATAAGAAAAAAAAAAAGAAAAAAAAGAGAGGGAAGAGGGAAAGAGAAGGAAAATTCTCTATTAGACTTTGTCTCTCGAAACCAAACGGCGGAAAGGTTAAAAGAAAAGATCAAGAAATGTATCGAGGAAGCCACCGGAAGAAATTCCTCGAGCATAACTGGAGAAGTAATCTTGTTCACGGCCACCTCCCGGCTCTTGCCATATTTGTCTTGAATAATTACTCGCTCTAGAGGCGAAGGGGCTTTCCCCATAACCTTGCCAGTCTTCAGGTTCTTGGCAAGAGTGGCTGAGGCTGAGGCCTTAGAACCTTTGGAGACGCAGGATGGAGAAGTGTAGGCATCGATCACGACGGTGGCAGGTTGAGGTTGGCCCCGAATTGGCGTCAAGTTTTTGCCCGACGAAGGGGCTTTCCTTTTCTTGCTTAGGATGAAAGTTTGTTGCTCCTTTGGGATCGGGGAAGAAGATGTATCCCCAGACTCCTTTTGTTGAAGATCCTTAGAAAGGGGAAGGCACGATTTGGCTCGAGGAATAATCCTCGTTCTTTGAAGACTTACTCTTCGATTTTCCAACTACAGCCCTAAGAATACTTATAGGATCCATGTCTGCAAAAGGTCGAGCTAAAAGTTGGCAAAATAAAAGCAAAATCATAAAGATTCAAAAAACAGGGAAAATCCCTAAAAGATCAAACCTACTACTACCTCTTCTCAACCCTCTCCTCTTTTTGGAAGAAGAAGCCTCAATCGCGAAAAGGCACGGATGGGGATCGATTGAAAACGGACAAGGACGACCATATAAACCCAATCCCCAAATATTCTCCCATGTAATAAAATTCTAAAGTATCTAGGTCTCGATCGTTGTGAAGAGCCATGAAGGCGTCTTTCTCGAATTCGATCAGCTCGGGGACATTATTCTTTCCGTCCTCAATTATGCCCCAAGCAGTAGGGATGTGCCAGGGGTGAGGACTTGTCATAAAATAATATTTATTGTGCTAGCCTTTATAGGAGGATTTCCAGTTCTTAAAGATGAGGCATCTAGACTAAGCTGAGGCATAGTACCAGCCCTTGTGTTGTGGGTTAAGTTTGAGGGTAAAGAACCGACAGAATAAAGTCCCGGTTGGGGAAAGGCCTTTAGACTGAACAAAAACATAAAAGGCAACTATCATGGCCCAACCGTTTAGAGATATTGGGCCGAGACTAATTTCAAAATGGTTGACTATATCGGCAATATATGGAGGAATAGGAAACTTGAAAAACTCAAAAGCCACGTCATATATATAGGTCTCATTCTCTTGAGGAAGACATGCAGGTTCATCTACGGAAGGAATTCTAACCTTATGATCATGGGGAATAGACCGACCTAACATCAACTCATTCGCCATCTCGGGTGTGGTAAAGCAAGGACGGTCGTAGCAGGTGAATAATTTTTTACCGACCACATGGGTAACTACGGTAGCAACTGAGGACTCACCTACAATGGCAACCGACCCCTCAGCCGCATAAGAAAAGCTAGTCCTAGGGAGTGGAAAATGGCATACTATAGGCTCGGTTGGGAGTTCTAAGCCCTTGAGGTAGGCTAAAGAAGACTCTCCCGAGCCGTGATATTCCTATACATCAGTGAAACCAGCTAATTCAATTTGGCCTTGGGGGCACAGTGCTCGACTCCTATATCGTCGACGTGTTGAGGAATTTCCTAGTCCTCGGCCTCATTAGGGGCGTTAGTAACCGACATGGCCTTAGATTTAGAACTGAATAAGACGTCGGCATCTCTACCATATGACCGGACAGACTTATTTTGGGAATCCTCACCACTACCCGGCCCGACCATGACCAAAGTAAAGGATAAAGAAGAAAGATGGTGGATAAGAAAGTACGTATCTAACGATTTTAGGGAAGACCCGAGCGAGAAAAAGAGATGGAAGATAAGATCGATCTGAGCTGAGCTAAAGCTAAATGAGATAGTAAAAGAGTGAGTGAATATGAAAAATGGAAGCAGAAAAATTGTGAAAGTGATGCTGGACACCTGTATTTATAAGGGAAGAACGGCATGAATCTCTGAGCATGAATCATCGCGGCCTTTCGTCTCAATCGTCACAAAATCATTGCACCTGGTTAGAGGGGCGCCGTTATTGAAGCGTCGTGAGGAAGATAAAACGTCGAACCAAAGGAAAGAGTTCTAACAGACCCCCCAAGGACAATCCTCGCGCCTTAAAGGGTCTGGGTGGCAAACGATATGAATAAAAATAGCCCAATAATCTTGTTTGGCCCAAAGCCCATAAATGATAAAAAACAACCCATATAGTGGGACACTTGTCATAAAGATGGCATGTACGGACAAAAAGGGAACCACCCTAAAAAGGTAACCACACTACATAAATAGCATAAGGAAAGTAAACAAATGTATTTTTTTTTGGGTCTATTTTACTACATATAAAATTTTCCAACTCATACCGATCCGAGCTAAGATACTAATTTTCACGCCCAATGAGGGACGCGGGAAATCACCCCCGTTGTTGCTTTCCTTTTTCTGTGCAGGTCCACAGCTCGGATTCAAAAACAGCACAAACTGCTCGGCTCGGGAATTTCACACTCAACAGATTGTTATCTACAATCTAATTGATGTTATCCTTGAGTTTTTATGCCCACCTATGTACTTCTCGTATATGGAAAAATGATATATCCATGATATATATTGAAAGTTTTTGAAAATTAAGAACCGTTCTTGTCCAAAAACCCTTCTTAATTAATACCATTATTAATTTGTATATAATAAATTTCTCATTAACAACTCAAACTTTTAAATGAGATAGTCACTTAATATGGTATTAGAGCCTAAGTGCCAAAAAGGTTTTAGGTTCAAGACTCATCGCAACTCATTTAACCTTTTAAATGAGATGATTACTTAACATTATTATTACATATTGAATTTGTAATTGCTCAGTGGTTGGCGGAAACATTTTGTAGCTTGCGCAATCTTTGGCAACTTTTAGTATTTTTCTAGACCACGACATTGTCAGAACTCTACCTCCCTCTCGTATGTGGATTTTTTGTCCAAAAAGTGGCATATTGTGGAGTGGATGTTGCCGCTTCCTTTGAGGATATTTGTGAGTTCCTTAATAATCATAATTCCTGTGACCTCCTTGGAAATATAAAACCCGAAATCTTCACCACCACCTGAAAATATTGAAACATTTTTCGTAGGGTGAATTCAGAATTTTTTTTTAATAAGACTAAAATACATAATTTTTAAATTATATTTTTCAGTAGGTGAATGAATTTTTTGACTCAAAACACATCGAGTTTAAATACTTTTTTTTGAGAAATAATAGAAGTTTTAAACAGTCGTCCCCACTGGCACTAATACACTTGCCACTATGTTTCCATGTGTTATACTTGGACAAACAGTGTCATGCCTCATTTTGTGTTTACAGGTACGACTAGTATTATAAGCTTGAAAATAATTATATAAACCTTTAAATCTATTAACTCAAAATATGTAATTCAAGTTATTACTTAAATTCATATGTAATTCAAGTTATTACTTAAATTCATATCATATCTCATACTAATGAGGGATATCACATTCACCTTCAATTAAGGATCTAAGGTACTCTGCAGGCACATAGTCACTCAACACCAACATTGGCTCTAAATATCAATCATATTGTCAAGCTCTTAGGCCAATCTCTTCAGTTAGTAGTTTCATACACTTGAGAATAATTGTTGTGGCCTAATATGAGAGTAATTTATAGGTTGACGTTGTTAACTTAAGTAATAATTTGGGTTCATCATTTTAGTTTAGTGGATTTCTATATTAAGATAATAATTTTCAGCCCATGGTACTTTATGGGGTTGAGACTCTAGGTACAGAATGATGATTGTATCCTCAATATGGAGGCGTTTAGTTCATGAAATTTTATAGGATTCCGAGAATGTGAAGTATGGAATATGATATTCTTATATTTTGTTAGCATAATAAATAAAATATTCCTGAAAATGCAATATTTTTATGATTTGCTCAATTTTTATTTAAATGTGTAGGGATGGGACTCTCACATTCCCAAGTTGTAGGAATATTTTGGAGAAAATAATAGAAACAAGTAGCCATCTTGAAAAAATATAAAAATAAAGTCAATAAACTAAAATTATTCAATAAATAAAAATAAAAATAAAAATATAATAGACAGAAAAATAGAGTAATAATATAAATATAATATAAAAATAATAAACAAAACAAATAGAATATAAGTTATTAAATTTATTAATAAAATAATAAAAAATAATAATAATATAGATAAAATTATTAATTTTTAATTTAAATTAAAATCTTATAATTGTCGACCCAAATTATCCTAAGAGGAAGGGTGAATTAGGATAGGGAGGTAAGTATACTACTTTTTCGGATATGATAAAAACTAATAAATTCTTTTAAGCAATTTATCAAACACTATGCATGCACAATGTAAAGAGATAAGAAGAGAGGAGAGAAAAAGATGACGCCGTCAATTTTTAGGTGGTTCGCTAATCTAATCCACCACCTAAGGTCTTTCTCCTCTTAGGATTTCCGCTTCACTAGTAGTGCTTCTTCACAAGTTGGTGAAGCACAAACTAATACTATAAGATCTCTCGACTCCACAAGAGTTTGTACAAGCCTCTTCACTTCTTTGAATCCACAAAGAAGATTTCAAACACTCCCTATACAATGATTCTCTCAAGGCTATAGTATTGTTTATCTCACAACAAGAATGAATAAATAAAGAGTACAATGAACTCTCTTTAAGAATGGATAGATACAATTTAATGCTCTTCTTGAATGCTAAATGATTTGCAAGTTAAAGCTCAAAGATTTGTGTAAGCAATGTGTTTTTGATGATCTAAAAGATTTGGAACAATTGCTTGTAGTTAGAAGAGGTGATTTTGGCAAATGGGGTGTTTGAAAATATATAGAAACTAAAGCCAACGGATTTTCAACGGCTATATTTTCAAAACACCTGTACCATCCGGTCGACCGAATGGTCGCCCGGATCAAAGCAATTTCTTTTGTCAAACTCACTGCTGGGCGAGTCATCAGGGACCCGATCGACCGGATGCTCGACCGGATAACTTGTTTTGCTACAAATTGATGCTTTGAAAGTTCAAAACGATTTTCTCAAAAAACCCATAAACTTAAGAGTCTTTAAGAATAGGGGTTTTAAGTATTCAAAGGCTCAAAATATTTTTCGAAACTCTTGTAAAGATTTAAAACCGATTTTGTAAACCAAGAGTTTAAAATACGTTTTCAACCGAAAATTCAATCTTTTATTCAAAATATATTCCAACACATTTAATCTTTTAAAATCTTTTCAAAACTCTTGTATGAAATATTTAAAAACATTTAAAGAAGGTTTTTTGAACTTTACCGAGCATATCAAAGTCACTCGATATTTAATTAACCGGTACCCCTTATGTCGACACATCTCCTTTTATAACTCCTTCTTCATCTACAAAGATCTTCACTTGAATCTTCACAACTTGAAGCTTATAGAGATCTTGACAAAAAGACCCTTGAGCTTGATCACGTTGAGCTCTTCATTTGGTCTTCATGATTAAATCACTTGAGCTTGATAAACATCATTGTTCATGAACTTGCTCTTGAGCTTGTATAACATTGATATTCACAAAGTGCTTTGATCATCTCTTCAATCTTCCTTGTTTAGGACAAGATCTTAGCTAGAATATTCACATCTTGAATCTTCATAGATCTTGACCATTAAAGTACTTTGATCTTCTAGTTGGATGATGCCTTTTGTTTGATCATCACTTTTCATGAGCTTGATCATCATTCCAATCTTTATGAGCTTACTTAATATGTTGAATATCATTCAAGCTTTGACTAATTTTCAAACAATAAACTCATTACAAGATATGATTAGATTTAGATCAATTTCATAATTAAGATTTAGTTATCATCAAAACATAGGATTAAGGCCTCCAAGCTAACAATAACTTATTTAAAATTATTTTTAAATGCTAAATTATAAATATTTAGATTTTTAATTTTAAATTTCAAATTAAAAATAAAACTAAAACATGAATAAAATAAATTTTAAAATTTTAGTATTTAGTTTTTGAAAAAATATGTTTAAGTCTTTAATTTTACAGATTTAAAGTTTTAATTTAAATTTAAATTTACAAATATAAAAATAAATTTATTTCACTTTTATAAATACGTTAGACATTTTCTTGCATACTGGCAAAAGAATACAAAGTGCATCATGACTTGGTAAAAGTTGTCAAAATATATCATGACCTGTTTACTTTTTATGACATTTTTGTCTTTTTGAGTTAGCGGCAATTTTGTTGAAACATTGGTTAAAAGATTACTTTCTTGAGCGAATATAATTCGAAATGGTTAATTAGTTTTCTTACAGTTTGGACGACAAAGAAATTGAGATAAATAAAATGGTGAGTGGTTCTCATATTCGTAGAGCAAAGTAGAGGGTCAACATCCCCAAACTTATACATCTATTTTGGAACTTAGTTAATTGATGCAGATCCACATAAGGGGTCATGAGATCAGTTTAAACTCTTTTAACTTTTGATATGGAAAAATTAACTAGCTAAATCTATGAAAGAGGCGTATCCTTCTTTTTATTTTATTTTATTTTGTTGAAGTGATGTCTAAAGTCGTACAACATAATCAGCAAAACTCGAGTTTGTAATCTTTTACATATATAGCGAGTTACATATTATTGGGCCGTATCCTTTAATCGGACTAAATTCTACCTGCTCAGATTAAGAAAGCCCAAAAAACAAAAAAAAAATGGTGTCCGTTCGACGAAGAGGCTGGCAGCTCAATTGACGAAGAATATGACCGCTTAACGTGAAGAGGCAGGAAGATCAATTGACGAAGAATATGATCGCTTAACGTGAATGGAAAATCACGATGACCAAGAACTTATAGCTTTTTTTTAAAAAAATGTTTTGGTCTGACACCATGAATTCCCGGAAATTTGGTTAGTCAATTTCTCTGCCTTGTGTATTGGAGTATCATTCAATTAGCTTTTAAGAGCGTGACACATCATCTCCATTAACATTAAAGGGTCAGATTTACACCATTCAATACTCATTTATGCTCAACGCCAAAACAACATAGTTTGTTCAATTTCGTAAAAAGTTTAACTTCAATACATATACATACATATATATATATATATATATATATATATATGGGTAGTGCTTAACCCATTAGTTGATACTTCAAGGGGACTTTACCGGGAATGAAAGAACAAAAATAGATTCATGAATGTTTAATTATTGAATCACTTCCTAATGGTATGTTTTGGTTTCATTTAGATAATGAAGATTTGATTCTAGGTTATGTTTAGTGTTCGAATCTGATGGGTATTCAACTCAATTGATATCCGTCTAGGTTTGATTTTTATAAGTAGTTACCGATGGATAGGATTGGTAATAGCAATTAGAAAATAAATAAATCCCGAAATTCGATTACTAATTTTAGTAAACAACAAATTAATACAAATTATTTATATATTTATATACATACATATATAATATAATGTATTTCATATTGTTTGTGGAAGTATGATAACTTCTCAATAGAAAGATTTTGTTAAATATTTGTATTATATTTAGATTGTTTTAGCTTGTTATGGACAAAAAAATATATATTAATTTTAGTTTTATTGAGATTGGCCATTTATAGTACAATCTCTTTAAATTAATACTCGATAAATTAATAATTTTTTTTAATTAATAAAAATGTCCGGTCCCGACTTGGGACAAGTGTAAAAAGTTGATAACTTTGATAAAATTATAAGATAATACATTAAAAAAATTTCTTTTATATTTTATTGACCTAAATATTTTATAAATTAATAATTAGCTAAAAAGTACATAATAAATTGACCATGAGGTTTTCTTAAAATATGAATTAAAAGTAGCTTGTCTTTTGTCAAAGTTCAAATCTAGTTACATCTCATATTTAATTATTTAAAGAGAAAAAAATTGAGATAATCTTACAAGGATTAGTATACAAGATTAAAGAAATTAGTTCTCATTCTAATCCTACAAGGATTTGGATACGAGATTAGAAAAACTTTGTTCTAATCCTACTAAATTAAATTTTATATTCTATTTTCATTACTTATCTTTTTAAATTGGACCGAAAAAATACAATTCACTTTTCAAAAAAAAAGATCATAATCATAATATGTTTACTATAAAGCCAAAAAATTAAAAATATCTCTATTAATTAATAATTATTAATTTATCAATAAATTAATATCTTGCTAAATTAATAGAATTTGGTGATCCCAACACTATTAATTTAAAGAGTTTCTATTGTACACTATGTAGTTTGTATTTGACTTTGTCATCTTTTCTTTTATTAAATTGCTATCATTTTATTTTTTAGATCATCTTAACTCACTTTATTTTTTTAGATCTTTTTAACATTTAAATTTTATTTTTCTATTTTAAATTTTAAATGTTTATTTATTTTAACTGCTTTTAAAAATATTTTTTATGCCATTTTTTCAAAAATATTTATTCACTAGAGGGTGAGGGCAGGCACCAACATGTTTTTAAGGTTCGAGTTTGGTAAGTAAAATTTATAACATTTATCCATTATGATTTTGGAAAAAAAATAATTTAAATGGGTCTCGATTTGGGTTTTCAAATTTTAGTGAGTATCCGACCCGTTACCATTCCTATATATATATACATATGTATCCATTAATGTATAAACATAAAAGTATAAATTTCGTAACCAAATAAATTCTTTAGAAAATTTCGCATAAAAAAGTAAAATTTTCATAAATCAATTCGTAAAAGTCTACATTTTCAATGTAAAAATCAATATGTTTAAAACATTTTTTTAGAAAAATAAAAACTTTGTAATTCAAGTCATACATAAAAGTCAGTATTTTGGTGTAGTAAATATGATTTTTTTTTTACCTAAAAAAAAATAAAAAGTTGAAAAAAAAGATAAAAAGATATTTATATTATTCTTTGCCTCTCCTTCCTTTCCTCATAGGGAAATTAAAAATAAAAATAAATTCCCTCGCTCCACGATAGTTTCTTGATGCAGTATAGATTTTGAATCTCAAAGCCAATTTTTCGTGTTGTACACAAATTACTTTAGTAAGCTAATAATTTTTATGCGGTGACAAAGAAAATTGTCTGATTGTAATAAGCTTTCACTTGATATTAGTGAGGAAGGAAAACCACGTGAAATTAAAATTCAATCACGCAAAGGTTCAACCTTGGCTTGAATTTTTAAGAGATTTGATAATGCCAAACGTAGCTGCAAAGCTTTTTTTTTTTTTTCCTGGTATATATAGTATATATTCACATTTCACAAGTAGTTTTCATATATATATATATATATATATATATATATATATATAGTGAATTGATACTTTATTTATTTATATATTTTCATTGAGTTGATTTAAACCTAGCCATTTATTTTACTAGATGGTACAAAAATACTGAACAATTTTTTGTGTTTCAGTTTATCCACAATTAGTTTCTCAAGTTACTTATGATGGGTTTTTATTTTTATTTTTATTGTAATAGCTTTAAATATTTTTAAACATTGCAATACATAAAACATGTAATAATGTATTCTATATCTTGTGTTTCATCTTTAAAAAAGATCTAGAATTTATTATGTTGTTGAATTTAAGATATTTAAAAATTAGTTTACTTTGTGTTTAAAAAGAAAAGGCACAATGGAGTTGCAAAGAAGAAAAAGAAAGTATCACATCGGATTTGAAAGAAAAGAAAAATGCCATGTAAGCAAGATACTAAAAGTTAATGGCATGTAAAATAGCTCTTTCTTAGACGTTTGAGCCCTTAAATGGAAGGTTTTGAAGTTCCGGGGCTTAATTACATATTAGACCAACTGGAAGCCTTAAAATGACCATTTTTTCAAGCTAAAATGGAGTAGGTAAATTAAACCAAAAAAAAAATCAATGGTTGATGTGAAATGCAAAACAAAAATTAGTGAGCTTTTTGATACTTCGTGCAATTTTAGTAGCCCGTGGAGGAATTTTCCATTTACATTAGATAGAGCTAATCTGTCGTTCTCCCAGAACGGCAATAAAAGATCCTTCAATTATTTTTTAATTTGAAATTAGCTTTTTTTGTCTTTAATTTTTTTTCAATTTTTTGCTATTTCTTCTGGTAATAGACACTTGTCGTGAGCATATGAGTTCCTCTCAATAAGAAAATGAATCAAATGATAATTGAATTAACATCGCAATAAAGTAAATTTTTAGCATGCACTTTAAACATGTGTAACATGAAGAAACAAAAATGTAATTTTTAGGAAAAGTTAATATGTTATTTGAAAATTCTTTTAGTACGAATGATGAAACCAGATGGGGAAAATATCACATTTAGTCCCTATTGTTTACAAAAAATTTCAGTTTGGTCCATATTGTTTAAAATATCTCAATTTTGTCCATATTATTTCTCCAAAAGTTTTAATTTCATCCCTATTGTGTAAAATTTCTCTATTTCGTCTTTAATGTTTGCCAAAAAATTTCAGTTTCATCCCTATTATTTTTAAAAAATTTCAAATTAGTCCCTATTGTTTCTCAAAATTTTTTAATCTAGTCCTTGAATAATAGAGACGAATTCGAATCTTTAACAAAATAATAGGGACGAAATTGAAACTTTTCAAAAATAATAAGGACAAAATTAAAACTTTTGAAAAATAATAAGGACGAACTTGAGAAAGTTTAAACAATAGGGACGAAATTAAAATTTTTGGTGAAATAATAGCAATTAAATTGAGACATTTTAAACAATAGGGACCAAACTGAAATTTTTTGCAAACAATAAGGACTAAATGTGGAATTTTCCCAAACCAGCTGTAATAACCTCTATCACTCGTCGCAAAATAGTACTGATCCCATGTTCAAATGTGTGGAAGAGCTATTACACTCACAACTAATACACTTCCCTTAGAAAACGTTTTTAAAATTTGCATCTCAAAAAGAGAGCTAGCTCCTAAAATGAAATAAGATCACCATGTGACTA
This sequence comes from Ehretia macrophylla, assembly GCA_037974665.1. Taxonomy (NCBI): domain Eukaryota; kingdom Viridiplantae; phylum Streptophyta; class Magnoliopsida; order Boraginales; family Ehretiaceae; genus Ehretia; species Ehretia macrophylla. The sequence goes on along the minus strand of CM075767.1, from coordinate 16,373,472 downwards.
ACTAATTTCTTATTAAGATCCGTCATGGTATCTAATAAGCTCAACATAATTGCAGTTTTATTTGTTTTCCTGTTTTCTTTGTGTTGTTCGAGGATGGAACAGCCAAGTATGATTTTGATCTTCAACTTAAGAATTCTATCTCTAGCCCCGTAAAGTCAAAATTATTATATACAATAACTATTCTTGCAAAGAGAAGATAAGAAGTGATGGTTTCAAGAAAATAGCATGAAAATAGAATAAGTGAAACTAAAAGTTTAAGTTGCATAATTTTTTTCTAGAAACTAATGATAAATTGAGATGATGAGCATTGCTTTTAATATATACGCATCAAGGATGAAGTTATAATTATAGAAGCTAGGGTTTAGCCTAACGCTAATCTTGTCTCCCATCTTGGAGATATAGGAAAATGAGTTAGGTGCCAAGCTATTATATCTGTATAATACTCAGTTCTATCATAGAGAGTTAAACAACTATTTATGTTAGAATATACATTTGTCCTATATCGAAAAATCATAAAATTTTAAATTATTTTAGATTAGTTTCTGATTTTTCGATATGTAACTAGTGTATATTTTAACAATTTCTGTGAGACCCCGTACCGAGTCAGTATAGAACCCATATGTAATTTTTAGCATTTCATATATTTTTCATCATTTAATATGCATTTATATTAATTAATACGAATTTATATCGTTTTACGTGCACATGCCTCGTTTAACGTGCATTAATGTTCACTTACATGTATTTACATGTTTTCAATAACGTAGGCTTTAATTAATTCCACCACAACACAATAGCTAACTAAAACAATTGAATTTGAACTAAATGACATGCTAGTAAATAAATAATTAGTTAGAGGGGCAACTTAGTCTTTGGGCCATCAACATATTTTCCTACCAACTAAAACACACACAATACACCACACACACACACACAAACACTGCAGCACATACACACCTCAGAAAACACACACAACATACACGATTAACTCACACACACACACTGCACAATCAAAACATCAAGAGAAGGGGAAGAAGAAGAAAGAAAAGAAGGAAGGAAGAAGAATGAGGACTTTTCAAGCCATTTTTAAGAATCTTCAAGCTATTGTCTTGGACCCACAAATATTTCTAACACCATTTCTTGCATTCAATCACAAAGCTAAGCTAAGGTCAGGGATTCTTTCAAAATCTATTGTTCAAACTCATCCAAGGTGGTATGGTGTATATATGTTGGTTAATCTTGCTTATGTGTTCATATGAGAATCCAATGTGAAAATTGGGTGTGTTTGTGTTGTAGATCTAGGATTTTGCCTAACTTGTGTGCATGAATTTAGGGAGTTGTATAATGAGTTGAAGTTGTTCTTGAGTGTATTGGATTGGTTATAACTTGTATACAAGGTTTGAGAGTAAGATCCTAGCATTTAAGAACTTGGTTGGTGTTCTTGGTGGTCTTTGTGTTTTTGGTGTTCTTGAGCTAATGTGGGTATGGAGTGTTTTTGTTGCAGTGTTGATGGTGCTAAATGTGGCCTTGGGTGATGAGTTGATGTTACGTATACATGTGTTGGGGAAGGTTTAGCTTGAGTGCAAAGATTTAAACCAAGATCCTAGCATTAACTTGAGTGGTGTCTTTGGTGTTCTTGAGATTTTTCTTGAAGTGTTCTTGGGTTGTTGTTTGATTTGAGAATGTTATGATGTTGTTCTTGAGCTTAAGAATGTTTCCTAGAATACCTCTTTGAGTGTGTAAAATGTTTGGATGAGTTAGAGGCAAGATAGAAAGCAAAAGAGAAAAATTTGGTGTCTAGATCGTGCCTATCCGAGGGTGATGTCCGGTCATGTTATCACGACCGAATTATACAACCGGACATCTGGGTAGTGGAATGCCCAAGGATCCGGTCGTGATACCCGGTCGTGTTAACACGACCTGATATCAATTCCGGATCCCCCATTTTTCAGTCTATCAGCTTTGCATGACAATCTTCCGAAGGTCATATCTCATTCGTTTTAACTCCGAATTGAGTTCCATTTGATTCTAGGACTATCTACTTTTGATATGCTTCGATTATACACAAAAATCAGATTTATTGGGGTTTGGAAATGTAGGAAAATTTACCTCCTAAGTTAGGCAAATGTAGAAGCATTGAAATGGATCCATAGTTCCTCTTGTGTTTGCATTTTCTTGTCGCTTTACGTAATCTATTGATATCTTCTTGATATGTTATGGTACTTGGAAATTATTGAGGCTTTAAATTTTATATATATGTATGATTATTATATGCTTGCTTGACATGCCATTTACTAATCATTTATTACCGCAAGAGGTTTACATACTTACTTGCCTTATCTTTTATATTACTATTGTGATGGAAGCAACTTACTTTGTTGTTATCCTAGTCCCTCTCTCTCTTGGTGACGTCCCTTGAAGAGTTGGGTATTGTATATATATGTATCAAGGTTACAACCTTCTAAAGGCCTTGGTATGATCGATGGCCCCGAGCAGCATCGAGCTTGCCGGTTGTACCCACGACCACCTTGGACCTATTCTTTATCTTTGAGGGGAGCCATCTGGAACCCTCGGTTGTTGATGGAGTTGGAGTCGGGTTATCTTTGAGGACTTGATCCTCGGTTGTGGTGTGGGGTTATCATTATTTGATTCAAGTCAGAAGCTATCAACATCAGCAATCATTGTATCCTTTTTACTATGTGGTTCCTACCCCCATTTAGACTCTCAAGGTCCACGGTGGGTAGGGTTACTTGTTTATTAATCATGTTTAATCTTGATTCTTGTTAAATGTTTACCCGTTGCTTATTTACATGTGCATTTTTATATGCATGGCATGTTTTGTCAAATCGTTTATGAAAAGATAAAACCTTTATGAAAATTCTTCTTATTCCATCCTCACCAAGCTATATGCAGGAATAGCTCACCCCTCTTTTATACGGATACAGGTTGTTCGGGGTTGGAGCTTGAGAGCATTTACTCATTTTGGTTAACCTCTTGTTGTAATAGTATGAGCTAGGCATGTGATTTATTTGTAATGTATTAATCTTGTGAACACTTGAGTGTGTAACTAACTTGATACATTATTCTTCTGAGGCTTAGTTGTAGTAGTTGGACTTGTGTGAAGTAACTTAGGGAATCCAGGTCTTGTAAATTTGCATTTGATGGTAGTTATTTCTATCCCTAGTGATGAAGTTTGTATAATGTGCCTTATTAGTTGGTGGGTTCGAGGTGTTGCAATAGTAATCATTTTGTAACCTTAATGTATTGATTTATGGTATCATTGTTCGGGCTATTGTTTTGCGCCTTAGCGGACTTAGGAAGAATGATCTTCTTAATCCCGTGGCATCACGATCCCAAAATGATTGAGGATTCGTAAGCTTCAATTGTAATTCCTTGTCATTATCATGGTATCAGAGACCGCGTTAGAAATTAAGGAAATGGGGTCGTGACAATTTCAGTTTGCTGGATGTTTTGTTATAAGTGCTTCTTCAAGTGGTAAAATTGTTGTACCCTTGGAGATGACCTTTAAACATTTCCAAACACTTTTGGGAGAGGCAAAATATGTCTTAAGGGCTTAGTATTTAACATAGCTAGCCTCAGTCTAAACAGATTATGCAACAACGATTTTGTGTTAACTTTGCTCAAGCTTGTAAGTTCAAATTTCGCAAATTTTACTTTTGTTATACTGGTTCTAGATTTTGTTTTATTGGGCACTCTTATAATGCTTGTTAAAATATATGTTTGTCCCACATGGGAAAATAAAAAATTCTAAGACTACTTTATGATATCTTGGGCTACTACACCTAACACCAATTGGTTTTAAGATGGAACCCCATAATTCTTAACATAGTATTAGAGTTGGGCCCTTGGTCTAGTTTTATTAATATCCGCGTGTGACCCATTTCAAATCAGTTCCATGTGTGTTCCATCTTTTGCATGCGTCATATTCTGTTCTACACTTCTTCAATCTGTTACGTGTATCCTACGTGTGTTCAATCTTTCATATATGATCCATCTCAGAAACTTCAAAAACACTTTATAAAATCCTAGGAGCTACTCTACTTGCTACCAATTGATTTTAGGATATAACCTTAATTATCAAAATAATTACATAAAACTTTTGCATTATTCATTGATATTGTTTCTTGTTAATTATTTTATGTTCTGTCATCTCGCTAAAATATAATATTATTTGGCGTCATTTTGAAAGTTCTCATATTTTATTTCATCGTTACTGTAACAAGAATTTTGAAAAGTTATTGTGTTTGGTCATAGAGAGCTTTTTAGTCTGTTACTTCCCAATGTACCAACTAATAAGGATAGCATGTGATATGAGATAAAATCCCGACCCCAGGCGTAATTACCAAAATACCCCTAATATGGAATATAGAAAGAAACGCATGGGTAACCTCGGTTCGAGACCTACCCGTCTCGAGGCCCGAGGCCAGAGGCCCGAGGCCCCCATTGTACACATAAAATAGTACCAGAGAGCTCGGGAATAAAGACAAATCCTGGAGACCTTGGGAAAAACTGTTGTAATTAACTCTGACACAATAGCAGAGAATTAGATAGAAGAGAGAAAATAGAATCTCCCACAAAGGTATAAATAGCACTCTCACACTCAGAAAAAGGTAACACACACATTTTATACACTTTTCTTCAAGCTTATCTTTCTTCATCATCAAGTAAATCACTAACTTGATCGTCAGAGTGCTCATGTGGGCTCAACCCACAGTGCTTGTTTTGCAGGGTCCAGCCCAATTCAACTCTCCAAAATTTTCTACCTTAACAGGTTGGCGCCGTCTGTGGGAATCGAAAGATTGCTCACTGAGATTACCACCATGGTTCAAACAAGAAGCCATAACCAAGTTCACATGCTACTATCGCTGGGAGATGTAGTATAGGGTAGCAACCAAAATCTTAAACCCCTACCACCTGGAGTGTACCCTCCAGGTGGAACCGTAAATCAAACCATTCATACACCTCACCACCCAGTTCAATATGTGCAAACTCAGATCCAGGGAGCCTTAGCTCCTGGTTGCTCATAGCTTATTCCATCCTCACAAGTAGATGTGAACAACCTAGCCAAAATTGTAAAAAACATATAGGAAACCTTGAACCACTTGCTTCAAGCCCAAACACAACCTCAACCTGTTCAACCACCAGCAAACTTCGCGTACTTGATAAACCAGCCTATACACTTCCATCCTAGTCACCAAAATCCCCTGCCTATAAGGCCCAAGGTGTCAGCCAGGAGGGTTGAACCTCAATATACACCCCGTGCTCGAGATGAGGGAGATGGATCCTCCGGTTATGTTCATAGGGAAGAGCCCCCAAGAGGAGGTGTCTTCAAGATGAAGCTAAAAGTAGATCTAGGTGTGAGGGGTCCTAAGCGTAGACATATGTGTGGCAAAATGTCATACCCCGACCCCGACCCATTGCTAGGTTAAGGCCGAAACATGACGTGCCAATGCTTAAACCCCTACAAGATTTGATAGTAGCAACCTGAACAGTTATAATATTCCCCAAGAAATTCCATAAGACTTCCAAAATTCTCCCGAAAACATCGGCCTTAAAGGTTTACAACTCCCTGATACATGTTAAAATACCTGAGTCTACCTACCAACATTCCAAGCTTAGGCCTACTAAGTAGAGTAATCACTTAGCTAGGTATCTAGTTGACCAAAATAATATTACAATAGATTAAATAGTTCCATTATACAAAATCATGCCTATTATAACAAGGAGTACATCTTCACAAGCAGGCATGTTGATCACATAAGCAAGAACACAACTAATCACATCAATGAAACTTACAACTACCTGGGAGCTTGCTCGACTAACCTTCACCTGAAATTGTTAAAAGAGGGTGAGCTAATCCTGTATATAGCTCAGTGAGGATGAAAGAGGAAGGGTTTTCACAAGGGTTTTTATCTTTTTGCAAACTTCTTTATAAAACCGTGCTATGCATATACCATATATAACAAGAACGAAATCAACTTACTATGCATAATCAAGATATAACAAGATTGGAAACGAACTTAATAATAAACAAACAACTTTACTCTCCAAGGACCTCGAGGGACCAAGCAAGAATAGGACAAACACATATTGAAGCGTATAACCCAAACACAATCAAGATATTAAAAAAGAAGAGAGTGTTGTAATCCTTTGTGGACTCAAAGGAGGAGAGGTCATAGGTTTAAGATTCACTTATTTGTAAAAGAAGCGTGGGTAATCTCTTGTGGGTTCAAGGGATTGTTGTAATTACTCTTACGGATTCAAGAGGGGTACTTTTGTGGATTCAGGAGGGAGTTGCTCTTGTAGGTTCAAGAATAGACTTGCTGTGTTGGTTTATGCTTCACCAACTTGTGAAAAAGTATCACTAGTGGAGCTAGTAGAAGTCCTAAGGGGAGGAAGACCTTAGGTGGTGGATTAGATTAGCGAACCACCTAAAAATCGCGACGCCATCTCTTTCTCTTTTCTCTCCTTATCTCTTTTATATTGTGCATGCATTGTGTTTGACCTTATGCATTGTCTCTCATATTAAACACATATCGAAGCGTGTGACCCAAACGCAAACAAGAAATTAATAGAAGGTAAAATCCAAATCGTTCATTTCAATTTTGTTTTAACTACCTTTTTTATAATTGAAATTTCAAATGAATGGATGAGATATAAGAAAATCAACTCTTATGGTCTATAATGCACCTTATCTAGTAGATGTAAGAACAAGTAAATGAGAAGATCCAAATTGAGTTATTGTCATCTGTCGTAAATAGTTAAGTCATAATGATTGCATTGGTTGACCGACCCGAGATATCTACCCCAACACGTTAACGCCTCTTTATCGTTATCTCAATGCATGGTGCCAAGGTGCTTACGTCAGCCATTGCTATTGTTTGTCTTAATTTAACCAACTTACATGTGAGCCTTCCTTGCTTGGGCCTTGAGGAGTTTGGGCCTCTCTTTAGTTGTTCTCATTTAGCATAGCTTATTTGCGGGCTATCCAGTATTGTTTTGTATTTAGACAAGGACTATTTTAATCATCTACAATATGTGTGTTTTTCACCATCCTTTGAGTTGGCCATTGAAGCCAAGAATGTAAATGCACGTTAAACGACGCAAGTGTATGTAAAACGAGGCAAATGCATGTAAAATCATTCAAATGCACGTAAATATTTTTAAATGCATTTTAAATAATATGATATGCATATATGATTTCGTGCGAGGTTTCACATCCTTCCCTCCTTAACAGAATTGCGCCCTCGTAAAGTATGAAGATACCCACTTAAGGACTCTGTATCACTATTATTGATCAAGAAGTCTAGATGCCACCATGAATACCACATAGAGTACTAACTAAAGTTACCAAATGAAGACCCCGAACAAGAATACTGAATACCGGATGCCGAAAAAAAATACCAATAGAGAATACCGAATATTAGATAATAGTTCCTAGAATGAGAAAGCCAACCGAAAATACCGAATAGAACTCCCGAATAAGAATACCATCAAGAATTCCAATAGAGAATACCCATGAAAAATCTCGAAATGAACCTGAATGACAAATAAGAATACCAAGTGACAATAAAAATCTATCTTCAGCCACGGTTGTTACCCCAGGGAGTTTTTCCTTAGTCAACAACATCAATTCAAGCATGAACTCCTTGTCCTGGAATATTTCTGGTAGGTCGAGGCCGTGCTCTCACGTTCTATATCCTCAAGCAATCCTTATACAGGTGTTGATCACTCCCACATCTTACACATTTGCATGTCTTCCTCCAACATTGGGTTTCTGTGTGCCCTATCTTGTTGCAACAACCACAAATAATATTCCAAGATGTAGTTGTATTACCTAATAACCTTCAAGTTGTCCTAGTAATGAATGCACTAAACTGAGTTCTAATAGCAGTGGATGACTCTTGATTCTGAGTCGGATAGGGTCAATTCATTTATATGACTTAATGAGAGGTTGGAACCAAGTCGTGCCCATACAATTCATATATATAAAGCATTCATAATATGGCCATGCAAGAGTTGAGATTGGCAAGTACAAGTGAACTTAAGACTTACAAGCATGACTTTCGTATACACATTTAATGTGTACAAGTTCAAGGCAAAAAAATCAAGTCCATAGTAGTTCGACGTAATTGATTAGTTCATGATCAAGTATAATGTTCCATGCCACACAACCACATACTTTCATATACCTCATTCATGCCACAATTAACCTCTTTTTATATCCATGAAACAAGTTGGTACTAACACCACAAAGGTAAATCAAGAAATCAAACAACTATAATGCTCCCGCATTAGTCTAACTTAAACAGTAAATTCCCTTTCTTCCCGAACTCCAAATAACCTAATTTTGGTCTAGAATCGAAGCTTATCGAATGTAGATAGTTCTAGAATCAAACAGAACTCAATTCAGAGTTGAATTGAGAGAGATATGGTCTTCAAAAAATTATTGCACAAACCTGAAAACCATGTCACTCGCCCGGCTTGTGGACCAACATTTCCAGTGAATTTTGTCAAATGTCGAGCGAGTTTAGTCGACCGACCTGGGCAAAATACACCTGTAAATTCTCATTTTTCTGCTTATTTTCTTGCCATCTTTCTTCCCACCTTCAACCAAGTTTCTAGCATGCTTAAGATGGATTATTAGCCAACATACATGAGTTCCAAATCAACCAAACATTCATCCAACAACAACTATCAATCAAAACTCCCAAAACTTCATAGAAGCTCATGAACACCAAAATAACATTCAAGCTTAGATCTGCAAGCTATAGCAATATTAACACCAAATGAGCATCATGTAATCTTGAATGAGCATTTAAAAATAGTTTTGAAGAATCCCTCACCTAGTTCTTGAGTGATGAATTGCTAAGGTTGATGTTGAAGATGCAAACAAGGGCTAAGAGATGCAAGATACTAGCTTAATCTTACTTCTTCTTCCTTCATTTCCTTCCTATCAATCGTGTGTGTGTGTGTGTGTTCTCTGATGTGTATGTGTGTAGTGTTTTTGTGTGTGTTGAGTGGTGTAATGTGTGTTTTAATTAGTAGAAAATATCGTAAATGCCACAATAACCACCTTGCCCTTCAATTAAAGCCATATCTACTAGTTTTCCATTTAGTTCTATTAAAACTTATTTAGTTAGGTTGTGTAATTGTGTAGCAATTAGTTAATACCTACGATATTTAAAACATACAAAGACACGTAACTGAATGTAAATGCACGCTAAACGACACAAGTGTACGTAAAACGAGGCAAATGCATATAAATTCATTCAAATGCACGTAAATAATTATAAATGCATTTTAAATAAAATGATATGCATATGGGATTTCGTGCGGGGTTTCACATCCTTTCCTCCTTAACAGAATTACGCCCTCACGATTCACTCGTCTGACACCTCCTCGATAAGCTGCAGTGACTCTGATTAAGTTCATAAAGGAGATCACTAGTGAAGTATGAAGATACCCATTTAAGGACTTTGTATCACTATTATTGATCAAGAAGTCCAGATGCCACCATGAATACCACTTAGAGTACTGACTAAAGTTACCAAATGAAGACCCCGAACAAGAATACCGAATACTGGATGCTGAAAGAAAATACCAATAGGGAATACCGAATATTAGATAATAATTCCTAGAATGAGAAAGCCAACCGAAAATACCGAATAGAAGTCCCGAATAAGAATACCATCAAGAATTCCAATAGAGAATACCCATGAAAAATCCATAAATGAACCTGAATGACAAATAAGAATACCAAGTGACAATAAAAATCTACCTTCAGGCATGGTTATTGCCTCGGGGAGTTCTCCTTAGTCAACAACATCAACTCAAGCATGAACTCTTTAGGTTGAGGCCGTGCTCTCACATTATGCATCCTTAAGCAATCCTTATACAGGTGTTGATCATTCCCACATCTTATACATCTGCATGTCTTCCTCCAACATTGGGTTTTTGTGAGCCCTCTCTTGTTACAACAACCACAAATAATATTCTGAGAGATAGTTGTATTACCTGATAACCTTCGAGTTGTCCTGGTAATGAATGCACTAAACTGAGTTCTAATAGCAACGGGTGACTCTTGACTTTGAGTCGGATAGGGTCCTTGTGGTATTTGCGATTGGAATGGCCTTTTGTTGCCTTGACTTGGCCTACTTCGAGTTTCAAGTTACCTCTTCTCAACGTGGGATGCCGAGTCTAACATATCGCTGTATGATATGAAGCGATGTGAAGCTAGGAAATCCTGAATCTCGGGCTTTAATCCTCGAACAAATTGCTTGATCCTCATGTTTTCTGTCTAGACCAACTCGGGAAGGTAATGAGAGAGCCTGTTAAAACGAGCTTCATATTGGACCACAGACATTTCACTTTGTTTCAAGGTGAGAAATTCTTCTTCTTTCCTCTCTCGGGCTACTTCCATAATGTAATTTCCTTTGAAAGAGTTGACTAAGTTATCCCAAATGACGGGTGTACCATCACGCTCCCAATGAAGTTTTTCTGTTCTCCACCATTGCTCCGCATCTTCTTCTAACAAGAACACTACGAAAACCACCTTTCTCTTATCACTGTAACCAAGTGTAGCATATATCTTTTCAACCTTTGCCAACCAAGCTTCAGCTTTTCCATCATCGAGTTCACCTAGAAACTTGGGAGGTCTATAACTTAAGAAATCCTTCAATGTGTTATTATTGCCCCCTGCTCTAGCTGCTTGGCTTTCTAGAATCTGGCTCATCCTATCCGTGGCAGTTACCAGCATACTGAACATTTTTTTTCCAAAATCAGCTTGATCAATATTCTCTGTTCTTCGAGTCCCAGAATTCCTACTAGTGCTTGATCCCGCCATCTATGGGTATGGATGCACGATGCCACTTACAGTTATATGAGGTATATGTATTGTATGAGATGTGAATGCGTGCCCTATCAATACTCCTAACATGCATATGTTATGATCATACCTAACATGTAAGTTTTATATAGGCACTAATCATTTATAGCATTTTAAACACATACGGACCATATAACACATTAAACACGAAAGTTCACTTATAACATATAAGGCATATTGGGCAAGTTACACATAACACGTAACCACATAAGTTCACATAAGCACCAAGTAAGGGAACTTAGCCACCTATTCAAACCTTTTGGTCTATTCCTATAATACAACCTCATTTTAATTCGTACATCCAAGGCAATTCTCATGTACCAATAGACACTATCGCCAAATTCCTACTTAAGGATTCTACCCATTGACAAGGGGTTCTAAACCCAGCTTGCGCTTAGATAATAAGCTAAGCTCTGATACCACTTTTGGTGTCACGTTTCGACCCTAACCCATCGGTAGGTTAAGGCCGAAACATGACGTGCCAATGCTTAAACCCCTACAAGATTTGATAGTAGCAACCTGAACAATTATAATATTCCCCAAGAAATTCCATAAGACTTTCAAAATTCTCCTAAAAACATCGGCCTTAAAGTTTTACAACCCCCTGATACATGTTACAATACTTGAGTCTACCTGCCAACATTCCAAGCTTAGGCCCACTAAGTAGAGTAATCACTTAGCTAGGTATCTGGTTGACCAAAACAATATTACAATAGATTAAATAGTTCCATTATACAAAATCATGCCTATTATAACAAGGAGTACATCTTCACAAGCAGGCATGTTGATCACATAAACAGGAACCCAACTAATCACATCAATGAAGCTTGCAACTACCTGGGAACTTGCTCAACTAACCTTCACCTGAAATTGTTAAAAGAGGGTGAGTTAATCCTGCATATAGCTTAGTGATGATGAAAGATGAAGGGTTTTCACAAAAGTTTTTATCTTTTCGCAAACTTCTTTATAAAACCGTGCTATGCATATACCATATATAACAAGAACGAAATCAACTTACTATGCATAATCAAGATATAACAAGATTGAAAATGAACTTAATATAAAGCAAGCAACTTTACTCTCGAAGGACCTCGAGGGACGAAGCGAGAATAGGACAAACACATATCGAACGTATAACCAGAACGCAATCAAGAGAATAATACATGGTAAGGAATGTGGCTTATACGGATCCAAGAGGTGTCTCCCACTATCACAGTCATGTGCACTGAAAGGTGCCTCCCACTATCATTGTCGTGTGCACTTTGGTCCGTATAGCCCTATCCATAAAAAATATAGCATTAATGGGGTAGGGAGGTGTCTGCCACTATCACAGTCGTGTGCACCTCAAAAGGTGTCTCCCACTATCACTGCCGTGTGCACCTTTGGTCCCATCCTTAAACAAACGAGAGGTTGCAACCAAGTCGTGCCCATACAATTCATATATATAAAGCATTCACAACATGGCCATGCAAGAGTTTAGATTGGCAAGTACAAGTGAACTTAAGACTTACAAGCATGACTTTCGTATGCACATTTAATGTGTTCAAGTTCAAGGCAAAAGAATCAAGTCCATAGTAGTTCGACATAATTGATTAGTTCATGATCAATTATAATGTTCCATGCCACACAATCACATACTTTTATATACCTCATTCATGCCACAATTAACCTCTTTTTATATCCATGAATCAAGTTGGTACTAACACCACAAAGGTAAATCAAGAAATCAAACAACTTTAATGCTCCCGCATTAGTCTAACTTAAATGATAAATTATTCTATTTTCCCTAACACCAAAGAACCTAATTTTGGTCTAGAATTGAAGCTTATCAAATGTAGATAGTTATAGAATCAAACGGAACTCAATTCGGAGTTGAATTGAGTGAGATATGGTCTTCGAAACATTGTTGTGCAAAGCTAAAAAACCAAGTCGCCCGGCTTGTCGACCGACTTTTCCAGTGAATTTTGTCAGATGTCGGGCGAGTTTAGTCAACCAACCTGGGCAAAATACACCCGTAAATTCTCATTTTTCTGCTCATTTTCTTGCCATTTTTCTCCCCACCTTCAACCAAGTTTCTAGCATGCTTAAGATGGATTATTAGGCAACATATATGAGTTCCAAATCAACCAAACATTCATCCAACAACAACTATCCATCAAAACTCCCAAAAATTCATAGAAGTTCATGAACACCAAAATAACATTCAAGCTTAGATATGCAAGCTATAGTAATATTAACACCAAATGAGCATCATGTAATCTTGAATGAGCATTTAAAAAGAGTTTTGAAGAATCCCTTACCTAGTTCTTGAGTGATGAATTGCTAAGGTTGATGTTGAAGATGCAAACAAGGGCTAAGAGATGCAAGATACTAGCTTAATCTCCCTTCTTCTTCCTTCCTTTCCTTCATCTCAATCGTGTGTGTGTGTATGTGTATTCTCTGATGTGTGTGTGTGTAGTGTTTTTGTGTGTGTTGAGTGGTATAATGTGTGTTTTAATTGGCAAAAAATATCTTAAATGCCACAATGACCACCTTGCCCTTCAACTAAAGCCATATCTACTAGTTTGCCATTTAGTTCTATTTAAACTTATTTAGTTAGCTAGTGTAATTGGGTAGCAATTAGTTAATACCTACAATATTTAACACATACAAAGACACATAACTGAATGTAAATGCATGCTAAACGACACAAGTGTACGTGAAACGAGGCAAATGCATGTAAAATCATTCAAATGCACGTAAATAATTATAAATGCATTTTAAATAATATGATATGCATATAGGATTTTGTGCAATGTTTCACATCCTTCCCTCCTTAACAGAATTGCGCCCTCGCAATTCACTCGTCTGACACCTCCTCGATAAGCTGCAGTGACTCTGATTAAGTTCATAAAGGAGATCACTGGTGAAGTATGAAGATACCCACTTAAGGACTCTGTATCATTATTATTGATCAAGAAGTCCAGATGCCACCATGAATACCAGTTAGAGTACTGACTAAAGTTACCAAATGAAGACCCTGAACAAGAATACCGAATACTGGATGCTAAAAGAAAATACCAATAGGGAATACCGAATATTAGATAATAATTCCTAGAATGAGAAAGCCAACTGTAAATACCAAATAGAAGTCCCAAATAAGAATACTATCAAGAATTCCAATAGAGAATACCCATGAAAAATCCCAAAATGAACCTGAATGACAAATAAGTATACAAAGTGACAATAAAAATCTACCTTCAACCACGGCTGTTGCCCCGGGGAGTTCTCCTTAGTCAACAACATCAACTCAGGCATGAACTCCTTGTCCTGGAACATTTTTGGTAGGTCGAGGCCGTGCTCTCACATTCTGCATCCTCAAGCAATCCTTATACAGGTGTTGATCACTCCCACATCTTACACACTTGCATGTCTCCCTCCAACATTGGGTTTCTGTGTGTCTTCTCTCGTTGTAACAACCACAAATAATATTCCGAGAGGTAGTTGTAATACCTGATAACCTTCGAGTTGTCCTGGTAATGAATGCACTAAACTGAGTTCTAATAGCCGTGGGTGACTCTTGGCTCTAAGTCGGATAGGGTCCTTGTGGTATCTGCGATAGGAATGGCCTTTTGTTGCCTTGACTTGGCCCACTTCGAGTTTCAAGTTGCGTCTTCTTAACGCGGGATGCCAAGTCTAACATATCGCTGTATGATGTGAAGTGATGTGAAGCTAGAAAATCCTGAATCTCAGGCCTTAATTCTCGAACAAATTGCTTGATCCTCATGTTTTCTGTCTGGACCAACTCGGGAAGGTAATGAGAAAGCCTGTTAAAACGAGCTTCATATTGGACCACAGACATTTTACCTTGTTTCAAGGTGAGAAATTCTTCTTCTTTCCTCTCTCGGGCTACTTCCGTAATGTAATTCCCTTTGAAAGAGTTGACAAAGTTATCCCAAGTGACGGGCATACCATCACGCTCCCAATGAAGTTTTTATGTTATCCACCATTGCTTCGCATCTTCTTCTAACAAGAACACTGCCAAAACCACCTTTCTCTCATCACTATAACCAAGTGCAGCATATATCTTTTCAACCTTTGCCAACCAAGCTTCAGCTTTTCCATCATCGAGTTCACCTAGAAACTTGGGTGGTCCATAACTTAAGAAATCCTTCAACGTGTTATTATTGCTCCATGCTCCAGCTGCTTGGATTTCTAGAATCCGGCTCATCTTATCCGCGGCAGTTACCAGCATACTGAACATCTTTATTCCAAAATTAGCTTGATCAATATTCTCCGTTCCTCGAGTCCTAAAATTCCTGCTAGTGCTTGATCCCGCCATCTATGGGATGGATGCACGATGCCACTTACAGTTATATGAGGTATATGTATTGTATGAGGCATGAATGCGTGCCCTATCAATACTCCTAACATGCATATTTTATGATCATACCTAACATGTAAGTTTCATATAGGCACTAATCATTTATAGCATTTTAAACATATATGGTCCATATAACACATTAAACACGAAAGTTCACTTATAACATATAAGGCATATTGTGCAAGTTACACATAACACGTAATCACATAAGTTCACATAAGCACCAAGTAAGGGAACTTAGCCACCTATTCAAACATTTTGGTCTATTCCTATAATACAACCTCATTTTAATTCGTACAGCTAAGGCAATTCTCATGTACCAAATGACACTATCACCAAATTCCTACTTAAGGATTCTACCCACTTACCAGGGGTTGTAAACCCAGCTTGCGCTTAGCTAAAGAACTAAGCTCTGATACCACTTTAGGTTTCACGCTCCGACCCCGACCCATCGGTTGGTTAAGGCCGAAACATAACGTGACAATGCTTAAACCCCTGCAAGATTTGATAGTAGCAACCTGAACAATTATAATATTCCCTAAGAAATTCCATAAGACTTCCAAAATTCTCTCGAAAACATCGGCCTTAAAGGTTTACAACCCCCTGATACATGTTACAATACCCTAGTCTATCTGCCAACATTCCAAGCTTAGGCCTACTAAGTAGAGTAATCACTTAGCTAGGTATCTAGTTGACCAAAATAATATTACAATAGCTTAAATAGTTCAATTAGACAAAATCATGCCTATTATAACAAGGAGTACATCTTTACAGGCAGACATGTTGATCACATAAGCAGGAACCCAACTAATCACATCAATGAAGCTTGCAACTACCTGGGAGCTTGCTCGACTAATCTTCACCTAAAATTGTTAAAAGATGGTGAGCTAATCCTACATATAGCTCAGCGAGGATGAAAGAGGAAGGGTTTTCACAAAGGTTTTTATCTTTTCACAAACTTCTTTATAAAATCGTGCTATTCATATACCATATATAACAAGAACGAAATCAACTTACTATGCATAATCAAGATATAACAAGATTGGAAACGAACTTAATATAAAGCAAGCAACTTTACTCTCTAATGACCTCGAGGGACCAAGCGAGAATAGGACAAACATATATCGAAGCGTATAACCCGAACGCAATCAAGAATTTAATACAAGGTAAGGAAGGTGGCTTATACGGATCCAAGAGGTGTCTCCCACAATCATAATCGTGTGCACCGAAAGGTGTCTCTCACTATCACTGTCGTGTGCATTTTCGTCCGTATAGCCCTATCCACAAACAATACAGCATTAATGGGGTAGGGAGGTGTCTGCCACTATCACAGTCGTGTGCACCTCAAAAGGTGTCTCCCACTATCACTACCATGTGCACCTTTGGACCCATCCTTAAACAAACGAGAGGTTGCAACCAAGTCGTGCCCATACAATTCATATATATAAAGCATTCACAACATGGCCACGCAAGAGTTTAGATTGGCAAGTACAAGTGAACTTAAGACTTACAAGCATGACTTTCGTATGCACATTTAATGTGTACAAGTTCAAGGCAAAAGAATCAAGTCCATAGTAGTTCGACGTAATTGATTAGTTCATGATCAAGTATAATGTTCCATGCCACACAACCACATACTTCCATATACCTCGTTCATGCCACAATTAACCTTTTTTTATATCCATGAAACAAGTTGGTACTAACACCACAAAGGTAAATCAATAAATCAAACAACTTTAATGATCCCGCATTAGTCTAATTTAAACAATAAATTCCCCTATTTTCCCAAATTCTAAATAACCTAATTTTGGTCTAGTATCGAAGCTCATCGAATGTAGATAGTTCTAGAATCAAACGGAACTCAATTCAAAGTTGAATTGAGCGAGATATGGTCTTCAAAAAATTGTTGCGCAAAATTGAAAAATCAAGTCAGGCGAGTTACTCGCCTGGCTTGTCGACCGAGTTTTCCAGTGAATTTTGTCAAATGTCTGGTGAGTTTAGTCGACCGACCTAGGCAAAATACACCTGTAAATTCTCATTTTTCTGTTCATGTTCTTGCCATCTTTCTCCCCACCTTCAACCAAGTTTCTAGCATGTTTAAGATGGATTATTAGACAACATACATGAGTTCCAAATCAACTAAACATTTATCCAACAACAACTATCCATCAAAACTCCCAAAAATTCATAGAAGTTCATGAACACCAAAATAACATTCAAGCTTAGATATGCAAGCTATAACAATATTAACACCAAATGAGCATCATGTAATCTTGAATGAGCATTTAAAAAGAATTTTGAAGAATCCCTCACCTAGTTCTTGAGTGATGAATTGCTAAGGTTGATGTTGAAGATGCAAACAAGGGCTAAGAGATACAAGATACTAGCTTAATCTCCCTTCTTCTTCCTTCATTTCCTTCCTATCAATCGTGTGTGTGTATGTGTGTGTTCTCTGATGTGTGTGTGTGTGTAGTGTTTTTGTGTATGTTAAGTGGTGTAATGTGTGTTTTAATTGGTAGAAAATATCTTAAATGCCACAATGACTACCCTGCCCTTCAACTAAAGCCATATCTACTAGTTTTCCATTTAGTTCTATTTAAACTTATTTAGTTAGCTAGTGTAATTAGGTAGCAATTAGTTAATACCTACGATATTTAAAACATACAAAGACACGTAACTGAATATAAATGCACGCTAAACGACGTAAGTATACGTAAAACGAGGCAAATACATGTAAAATCATTCAAATGCACATAAATCAATATAAATGCATTTTAAATAATATGATGTGCATATGGGATTTCGTGCGGGGTTTCACACCAAACCCCTTTGTGAAGGCGATAAGGGAGGTCCCTCGATCAAATGGATATAAGTTGTCATCGCTCCTACCTTATGATGGAACAGGGGACCCAGAGGACCATTTGGCGATATTTCCTCATAAGATAGCTTTTCATGAAATACCAGAAGCGTTGATGTGTAGAGCATTCCCCACCACCTTGGTGGATTCGGCGAGGAGATGGTTTGATAACCTGGAGGTGGACTCTATTAAGTCCTTTGTGCAGTTGTCCGAGGCATTTACAGTTGGTTTGCAGTGAGTAAGAAACCGACTAAGCATAACTCCTTGTTGCTTAGTATCAGGCAAGGGAATGAGGAGACTTTAAGGCAGTATTCAATTCGCTTCAATCGGGCTGCCTTGGAAATCACCCACCTGGATGATAGGTTCGCCATCACGACATATATTAAAGGGTTGAATAACCGAAACTTCATGACTTCTTTGGCAAAGAGGGCTCCGAGGTCGTTAACGGAGTTAATGAAGAGAGCTCAAGGGTACATCAATGCCGACTAAGTCATACAGGCAAAAAGAGAAGAAGAGTCGGGAAGAAAGGCCCCAAACACGCAGACCTCGGGAGGGCATTCCAAGGAGAAAGGTAAGGCCGAGGCTTGACCCTCAACAGCACAAAAGGCAAAACTGGAGGAATTAAATTTGAAAAGTACATGCCCTTAAACAGGTCTTGTGGAGAGATATTTACGAAAATACAGACCAGATTTGACCTGCCAATGCCTCCGAGGATGAGAGGAGACTCAGGAAGAAGGTCTTGGGACAAGTTTTTTTGGTACCATAATGACCATGGGTATGATACAAATGATTGCATCCAATTGAAGAATCAAATCAAGGCTTTGATTAGAAAAGGCCATTTGGCCACATTTGTGCGAAGGGATGAACATCAAGCACAACGTAGAAGGAGAGGCAAAAGCCCCCAAAGGGAGAGGGGTCAGAGCCTCCGGTGTGATAATAGAGGACCCTAGAGAGATAGAGATGATTACTGGAGGAATG
Organism: Ehretia macrophylla; assembly: GCA_037974665.1. Taxonomy (NCBI): domain Eukaryota; kingdom Viridiplantae; phylum Streptophyta; class Magnoliopsida; order Boraginales; family Ehretiaceae; genus Ehretia; species Ehretia macrophylla. The sequence continues at coordinate 16,354,365 of CM075767.1, read as the reverse complement.
GCCTCAAGGGGAGAAAACCTGGTCGCAAGGAAAAATTATAGGAGGTCGAGAAGGGGAGAACCCCAGCTCAAAAGGTCGAGGATGGAAGAAAGTATCACTTTCACGGATCAGGATCTGGAAGGTTTAATCTTACTGCGTGATGATCCACTTGTGATAACCAAGGATATGGGCGGTTACTTGGTGAGGCAAATTATGATAGACACGGGAAGCTCAACTGAGATGTTATTTTTGAAAGCTTTCGAGAAGATAGGGTTTAAATGAGCCCATTTAAGACCCATAAAGGGAACACTGTCTGGTTTTATAGGGCAAGAATTCAAGCCCGAGGGACTCATCGCGTTGCCCGTGACCCTTAGGCAAGGGCAGTGGAAAAACTGTGAGATGATCAATTTCATAGTCGTAGATTGCAAATCTGCTTACAATGGGATCCTGGGAAGGATCGCTCTGGGAACGTTCAAGGTTGTGGCATCAACCTACCACATCGCCCTCAAATATCCGACTGAGAATAGGATCGCCACACTGAGGGAAGATCAGAGGCGTGCCCAGGAGTACTATGCTGCGTCCTTGAGGTTACAGAAGGAAGAGCCAGATGATATGAACCTGGTCAACATGTGCTGAGACCCAACACCAAGAATGGTAAAAACAAACCCAATATCTTTTCAAGCTTGATGGAAAACCGTGACCCTTTGCCTAGCAAAGCAAGAACCTTGATATGGTGAAAACGCCACAAACGAGGATGAAAATCCGTTTGATAAGTTAAGGTGAACGCCACAAGGAATCCTTGATAAGTTCAGTAGAGTTTCTTAAAGAACTCAAAGGAGAATAGTCTCACCAATTTAATAAGTCAAAAACATCTATGATTATTCTTGAAAGACAGCCTTATATAGGCAAATAACAAATAAGTATCCTACTTGAAAAATAACTCCCAGTCCTATCCCAAGTAGTGAAAACGCCTAACTACTAGGAAAAAATATGAATAGAAACTCCTACTCAACAAAGACTCCTAACAACCTTATCCTAGCAACCTTATCCTAACAACCTTACTAATTCGAATTTGACTCAAGAAAGTCTCCTTCTTATTTTCGGATTTGGATTCTAAGCAACAAGCTATAGCTCAAATTAAACTGAAACTAAAACTAAAATAGAATTACAAAGAAATCAAATATTGACCAAGTCTTCCAAGCTTCTTGAAACTTCTTGAAGAATCTTGAATTTCTTGAATCTTGAAAATAGAATCTTGACTTGATTCTTTGTTGAAAAATTCACCCAAATGGTGCAATAAATGTGGACGTGTATGTTCAACAAACATGGACATGTATGGCTAGTTCTTGGCTTTCTTGTGGATTAACTTTGATGAGTACAACCAGCCTTTGTTCACCCTTATTAGCCAACTCGTTCTCTCTTTGTTGTAGAACTTTCTGGACAAAGTTATTCAGCGCTTCTTTGAATCTTTTAGCTCGAGCCCTCGTCACTAGCCCAACTGGCACTTGAATTGGATCTTGAATTGTCCTTGTAGCCTTGATGTCCTCATAATTGCCCCCCTCTTGAGAAGGATTTGTCCTCAAATCCTCTGGGCTCAAAGACTAGCCTAGGTGGTAGACCATGTGGTATGTCCTTAGGAAACACTTCCTCAAAATCCTGCAAGAGAGAAACAACAACACTAGGCAATGTAGAGTCAAGCTGGTTAGTGTTTAAGAGAGCTTCCTTGTACATGAGTACAATTATCGGCCGTTTTGAGATCAAAGTTCTCTTAACCTCACTTGCTTTTGCAGAAAAATTACTTTGTTTTCTCTCTATTTTTACCTCATTGGCCGAACTCTTCTCTCTCCTTACCTCATCTCCAGATTCGGCCTTACTCTTTTTTTCACTCTCATTCTTGTGTTCTCTCAAGTTCTTTTGATCACTCAATTTATTTTGTTCACTCAATTTTTACAACCTCACTTGATCCTCATAAACTTGTTTTGGTGTCATCGGAACTAGAGTGATTGTCCGTTGATTGAACATGAATAAATACTTGTTGGTGAAGCCATCATGCTGCACACAACGATCAAATTGCCAAGGTCTTCCTAAGAGAAGATGTCTAGTATGAATTGGTACCTCATCGCACAATACTTCGTCTTCATATTTTCCAATTCGAAATGGTACAAGAACTTGCTTCGTAACTGATCGCATCGTTTTACGATAAAAAATAGTAAGGTTAAATGATTGAAAATATTGATTACCTTGAATTACCTCTAGCTGTGGTGAGTAGAGAGTCGATCCATGGAGATTGGGGTTATCAAATTAAGTTTAATCTTTAACTTAGAATTGTTTAACTATCTCTCGTCACGGATAAGTTTGATTAAGTCCAAAAGTCCAAAGGTACGGTAAATTAAGTCCAAAAGTCCAAGATATGTCCAAATGTTCGGTAATTAATGAGATCCAAAGGTACTAAATTGAAGAATTATAACACTTAACAATAAAATGAAAATCCAAAGGGTTAATGATTCAGGGTGGTTATAGCTTGGTATACTCAAGTACAAAGTTATTGATTCAGATTAAAAGATAAGTTCTTCAGAAATAAGGCTACAAGCTCCCACTACTGAGATGAGCTCTTAGTTACATAAATGACAAGATTAATTGATTAATAAGATTGGATATGTTGGTACAACCTAACGATATCCAATATCACAATTAATCTTTCACTTATATAACCTGGAGGTGTCGGTACAACCAGACTAAAATCCATCCGAGGTAGTCTCGTATTGCCACTAGTTTACAAAACTGGGCATATATGTATTTTCAATTAACTATATCATAACTACAAGTATACGTATAATTAATCAAATAATACTTAAAAATAAAAATACGAGACTTTGATAAATCTGAATCAAAACATATGTACAAGAGTAACCTCACACACGTACCACCCCAGATCTTGGGTCTAGTGTGCCATGATAAACTTTAAAGTACAAGAAATCATAACGTAAACCAAAATAAAAGAATACTTATCGTGTTGCACAGATTTCAGTTGATCGGTATGATTTCGGTATGACGATGGCTCATATGACCCTCCCCTCAAGATTAAAACTTTGTGCACAACTAAGTATAATAACTAAACACTCAAAACTCACTCAAATATATACTAGAGTAATAGAAAATAAACTAAGAAGAGAAAATGGTACGTCTTTTAGCAATGAAAATCGCGCTATTTATAGACAGAAATTCAGGAGGGCGCTCGAGCGCTAGTTAGGTGCACTCGAGTGCCCTTCTGCATTGAGAATTTTTTTATATATATTTTTTGTCTTTTTCCTTTCACACTTTATCGTCCATTTGTCTGCCATTTTCAAAAAAAGGGCACTCGAGTGGGAGAAAGGGGAGCTCGAGCGCAATTCTGGCTGTAGTAGGTGAACTTTGACTCTGAACATTAACTTTGACCAGCTCGTTGACTTTGACCATTGACCAAAAAGTTAACCAGGTCTATTTCAAGGTTTTTTAGTGTCTTGAATCCGTTTATGCACTCAGTTTGGCTAAATTCAATCTCGATTTGCTCATTTTAAAGTTGTTCTACCATTCTTCACCAGTACTGCACTGAATTTCTTGTTCAAATGTTGGTTTTTGTGGCCATTCTTGCTATTTCTTCTTCAAAACCTATATTGCACTAAAGTTGTATAAAATATAGAATTAAGCTTGAAATAATAATGCAATATACATGATTTGATGGGTTAAAATTACTAAAAAAGTGGATTTATCAACCTCCTCAAATTCATTCTTTGCTTGTCCTCAAGTAAAGGCATCAATTACTTCATAGATTCAAAAATATTAAATATAAGAAGTCAATGTATTCATACAGTTAGATTTTATAAAATACAAGATTAACATTGAGTTTGTCTTCCAAACAATTCCACCCTAAGAAATCGTTTTGTATCTAGAAGAATAGAAACTAACTTAACTACAAAAAAAAAAAAAAAAAAATCCTTTGAGCCTTTTTAAGCACTTGTAACTCAATTAAGAGGTAAGAAAATTAATCACGCAAAATTTGTGAAATCGAAAATATTTTCTATGGATAGTCATAAAAGGTTAAAACTCAACTACCTTCTAAATCATATAGTACTTCCTTAGATTTTTTCCTTTTTTTTTTATAGAATAGATGACTCGAATAAAAGATATTGGTTGATTCAATGACTTAATTGAAGTATTGCCTTTCTTTGGTTGAATTGTATATGGTGAAAGAAGGCTTGTCTGACAAGATTTGTATTGATAGCTTTTTTCATAACAAAAATGCTCAAAAATGGTTAGAAGAAAGCATTTGTTATGAATTTCTTTTATGTCTATATTTGCTGAATCAACACTTTTGATATTTGAATGACATTAAGCGAGTCAATCTATACATTTTTTTTTGAATATATATATATATATATATTAAAGGAGTATACTGATCTAGAAAAATAAGTCAAATTTTAATAAAACATAACATCTCACATTAAAAATACCTCAATCTACTCCTTTTTTTGATAATTAATCAAAAACCTCTAATTAAATCATGTGACACTGTTGGGATGTAATAATATTTAATAAGGTTTCAGAAAAAAAATTCCTAGATACAAACTCAACTCTAGTGGCTAATCATTTTTCCATTCCAAACTCATAGTTAATTCAAATATTTTATCAAAATCCAACCATTTTTCAACGATCAACCACTCAAATTTAATTATTATGAATAAGTGAAGTAAAAGTTTTGAATTTTTTTTTTGTAGCAGGTTGGTATCAACTTTTTTTCTCATCCTCAAACCCGAACCTTGCATTTCCCTCAATGAAAGAAAACTATGTAATGCAAAGGGAAAAAAAAATACAACCTAATAAACAATCCAAGCAATGGTCCTCAAAACTTCTCAAAGAAGAATTGCCAAACAAAATCTCAAAAACCAACATTAGTTGTGAGTTTAAATAAAAACTAAAATATTCCTAAAGAAAAAGCATAAACGGGATAAAATAAAATAGAAAGCACGCCATCCGAGTTACTGAGGTGGTGGCTGCTGAGGACCTGATCCTGAACCTCTCAACAAAACAACTTCTGCTCATAAAGTAGTAACATCATCTTTGAGTCCATCCAATCTTGCATTAATATTACTATTCATTGCCTGCATTTCGCTGTACATTTTTTCCATCAAAGATTCTTCAGGCTGAGTACTCGGTTGCTATGAAGAAGTGTCTCCTTCAGCAGGTTAAGTGAAGGTCTGTGGGGCAATTTAATGCTCATGGCATTTTTTTAACAGCTCGCTCCAAATGTTTAAGATTCTTGGTAAAATCTGGTTTACCATACGGAGTAATAAGGAGGAGTAATAAGGAGGACCATGGTTGGCTCATCAAGTGAAAAATGAAAATTAAACCTCTGAAGTAAAAAAACTATCAATTGAGGATAACGATGTGTAGATGTTGTATCAAATCATCGCATGTGGTCTATAAGACTCATCATATTTTCTCCAATGACAGCTCCAAAATCGAAAAGTTCACCTTGATAAATCCAATATAACACTTGTAAGAAAACTCCCATCCTCTCTTGATCATGACCATGTGGGCAAAGATTCTCCTTAACAATTATATCAGTTAACCACATATCCCTCGGAAGAGAAGATCTCCTTATACCTATACCATGTTCAAGAACCGGACCCCCACACAACTGAGTAACAATCTCTAAATCTGTAGTTCTAGTAGTAAAGCCCTCATTTTTCGCATAAAACATATCATGCCCACATAGTATAGACATAATATCAGCAGTAGTAAATGTAATCTCAAAGCCATCAATTGTCGTATGAAATGTACCATAATTATAAGAAAGATGCTCATAAAACCGTCAGATGAGACGAGGAAAAACAATAACATCATCAAAAGGTGGATGGAAGATGCAATCAAGATAATATCCCTCAAAATAATCAAAAGCACGTGGCCCACCTTTGTGAGCCCTTAAAACTTCTGAGAAATCAGTTTCAGCCTCAATTTGAGCATTATCAAGTCTTGCAGTCAACGACAACTTCTGTCTTTTTGGACCCAAAGTCTAAATAAAATAAAAACTAAATTAGAAAAAAAAACACACAATAAATTTTTTTATTTTTTTTAGAATTTATTTATACAAACTAGATAACACAACCCATTAACTAACCACGAAACCACCCTCAACAACACACAACGTTATCGAATTCCTATTCTCACAAAATCTACAACATCTACTCAATATGCAATTATAAGCTATCTATGACAACTAAAATAGAGACATATATAAAGACGTATTGATATATACATAAATTCATTCATTTGAAATTTTTTTTTTTTATCAATTTTTCAGATTTTTTTAAAAAAAATCTAAACAGTATATAATCCAAAATAAAAATTGAATTCTAACTAATATTTTTCATATATATATACACACATATACATACATATATACATACACATATACATACATAAACAAGAAAAAAAAATCATACCCAAACGAAGATTAAAGCTATAGAACAACAATAATCCATAAACAAGCAGTAAAAATCAGCCTAAAAGCTTCAAAAATACATATATACGTACATATATAAACATATACATACATATATAAAACTCGAAATAAAACTAAAAAAATGCAAAAATAAGACGTAAAGCATGAAAACATACCTTCGAGTGTAGATCTATGGTTGATTTAGGGTAGGGAAGGGTTTTGGTTACTTTTGAGGGTGATTTCCGTAGGGTGGGGGGTGTTTTGTTTTAAAATTTTGTTGCTGCCGTCGGGCGCTCGAGCGCCCGCTGAGAATTTCTCTTTTTTTATTTTTTATTTTTTATTTTTTTTATTATATATATATATATATAAACGATAAATACATAAATTGTAAAATCAACCACACAATATTTTATTAAACATTAAAATAGTACACAAGAAAATGAAAATTACAACAACATAAAATTATCTCCTAATCGTGGGAATGCAAGAACATTTTCTTTCTATTCAACACGCCTATGATCTCACTTGATAAAGAGATATACAAGAAAAAGATAAATGATGAGTGTACTTCCAAATGTGAACACAACAATGGCAAATTGATCGTCCGTGAGAGTCCCAAACATCATTATGCAGCAGAGTAGATAAATGAAAAAGAATTTTTAGAGAGGGAAGAGTGAAGGTGGAGGTGAAGAAAAATGAGGGTAAGAAGAAAGAAAGCAAGGTTTTAAAACCCTTATGCTAGGGTTAACGGCGCTCGAGCGAGAGATCAGGCGCGCTCGAACGTGCTTTTCCCGACTCCCTTTTTTTAAAGAAAAAAAAAATATATATATATATATATATATATAAGAAAAAATGGGAAGATAATATCTTCCTCAAACCTATTTTCAACAAAATCTCACATTTTTTTTATAAAAAGAAATTTGTACCAGAGAAATACGCACAAAAAAAAAACTAATACATAAGAAAAATGAAGAACTAAGAGTACAAACTTTCGTAAAAACAAAAATTCCTAATTATATCATTCCACTTAAAAATATTTTACAAAAACACTTCAAAAATTATATGATAAAGCAGAAATCAAACTTCTTAGGCTGGCTCCAACAACCTCCCTAAAATAGTTCCTTAGCCATTTTAGGGAGGCAAATGCTCAAATTATGCTCCAACAGCCTCCCTATGAGGGACTCCTTAAAATTGGGAGCCCCTTTTTTTTTGCTTGGCTCTTTACATGTAGAGAGGCAAAAGTGACTCTCTATATATGTAAAATTTGAACAATCCTTTTTTATAGTTACGAATCAAATTAATTTTATTTCTAACTTATTATAATCTTTACAACATTTCAAATTTTAATGACAACTTTCTAGTCGAATCGATACCGACTTTTTTGATTGAGACAAAAATATAATAAAAATAATAATATTAATTGAAAATATAATAAGATAATACAAATTAAAATAGAATATCATCATTAACAAATAAAAAATTAAAAATTAAAAAATTAAATAGTGTGTATAATCAAAATAGAGACATATTAGATTAAAATAAAATAGAGAGCCTCTAAAATACGAATATTTTAGTTTTTTTACTCTAATATATCCCTAAAAAGTTTTTTTTAATGAAAATGAAAAAAAATAATATGGACAATGAAAAGAAAAAAATATTTATTATAAACTATAATAGAAAATAATTATTAATAATTAAAATAGTATATCATCATTAAAAAAAAATGTAAATAAAAAATTAAAATGGTGTGTTTGATCTAAAATAGAGATATATTATAGTAAAAAAAAAAAAGTGAGTCCCTAAAATAGAGAAACTATTGGAGTGAAATTGAAATAAGGATAGATGAAAAGTAAGGAGACTGCTGGAGTAAAACTGAAATAAGGAGCCCCTAAAGTTAAAGAGGCAAGCCTAAAATCTCTACATGTAGAGAAAAAAATAGGGAGGCTGTTGGAGTTAGTCTTACAATCTTCTAACTCATTCAAGTGAATTTTCAATCTTGATTAGGATATAAACCACAAAGAGAAGAATGATGCATGCATATTCAACAATTATCACAGCATGAGCAAAATCGGCATCTACTTGTGAAGCAGCTCTTTTTTTTTTTTTTTTTAGGAAGAATATGGTACGGTGGTGAGAAAATAAGAAGAGAAGAGAGATTAAATAGGAAGATGATAGGTTAGGGTAAAAATAATTTAACCCGGGAAATTTTTATTTTTATTTTTATTTATTTTTTTTTGAATTTAAAATTAATGGACTAGCTCTTCCAGATGTTTCTGTGTTCACGCCATTCAGTACTTTCCTTCGGTACTCACATGAGGCGACAACCAGTTCTACAGGGTCAAGATCAATACAATGAGGTTTTACGTTACAGACAATACTGTTTGGTGAATGCTTTCACTCCTAACTATCTTATCAAATAAAGCCCAACATACCCAAACTACATTAACCTGGTGGAGTGGCAAGTACTGTTAGACAGAGTTGCATTAGTATCATGACAATTATGCCTTTATGAGTACTTCTCAGGGTTGATTGTGAGACCCCGAATTTAGCCATATTTGTAATTACGTGTTTTAACCTGTTTATATGTGTTATATGAATTAAAATGTGCTAACTAAGTGATTAATACTTCTAACACATGATATGTGGGCATTCATGAAATTTTTATAAAAATCTGCTTTGAAAATTTTATCGTCGGTTTTTATGAATAGTGTTTTGAACACACGTCAGCTAAAATTTTGACATGGGTCTTTTAAACATTTTGAAACAAGTCCTTCATTATTAATAGACCCGTATTTGAATAAAAATTATTTCTAAAACTAATTATGAATTTAAATAGATTTTACGGCAAAAAAAGTACGTTTTTCAGGTAAAATAGTAATTTTTGCTCAAAACGATTCTTGCATTGACTTTCATTGACCTAGTATATATTAAATACAAATTATATTTCATTTTAAATATTTATAAAATGGCACAATTGAAAAATGCATTTAAAAGACATTTGAAAACAAATAATATAACTTTTCATCTTCTTTTGTAAAAACTGAGTTTTTACCTGAGTGGGGTGTAAATGTATGCATGTGGAACTCCTTGTCAACTAAAAATATGCTACTAAAAATAGTCTAAGTGTTAAGTGCATATATTTGTGAGCAATATACTAAAAATAGTCTAAAAACAACTAAAATACTAAAAATACTAAACTAGTTTCAACTTTGACCAATTCTTTTTGCATTGACTTATTACTTAACTTAATATATACTCAAATATCAGCCAAAACACCACAAAAATACATCAAAAACCGTGGCTCCATGAGGGAGAAGAAAGAAGGCATTTTCAAGGTTTTTCAAAGTATTTTTCTCATAGATTTTGCATTTCAAAGCCGAATTGAGTCATTCAAAGCTTGATTTCACTTATTGGACACCTATTGCACACATTTATAGCATCACATAACATCAAAGGTGAGAGAAAAATTCTAGATCTCAAAATGTTATTTTATGTCATTTTCATATAATTGTATTTTTATTTGATGAAATGTTAAATTGTTGTTAGATTGTTGCTCAGTGGATGCTAAGGATCATAACATAAGTTTTGAACGGTTGTAAAATGTATTTTTATTTTTTGGGTATTAAAGTTGAGTTGTTAGCGTGATTATTGATTAACTAGAGTTGTTGTAGTTGGATTTGGTTGGTGATAGCTTCTAAAAGTTTGTTAATTGCGGGGTAGTAATGTTGTAATGCCGAAGTTTTGATTTGGATGCCGTGGCAAAAGTCCGAAAAATTTAGTCATGGTGCATTGGAGAATTAGGGTTGTTGGGCTTGTTTTTTATGGCTTTTGGTTGGGTTTTGATGGGGCTAATATAGTTGTATGTGTGGGTGAGTGATAGAAAGTGGTTTGGAGGTTATCGGGTTACTAGATTGCAAGTTATGACTTTTAGAAGTTTGTGTAGCATTTTTTTAAAATGTTGATATATTGTGACGCCCGAGAGCATGCATTTGGAAAATAGTTTTTGCCCCGTTTGAATAGTATTACGTACGTAACAACCTTAGTTTTGAATTAGTTAGTATTTGATTAGTAATTAAGCTTATTTGACCAAGCACTTATCAAACTTTGACCTAGCCTCATATTATTTACATATACTAAATACATATTTCACTATACATGCTCACATAAAATAGGAAAAACAAAGCAAAAATCCTTAAAAAGAACCCCCCAAACCCGTGACCCTATAGGAGGCAAAAAGGAGAGAAAATTCCTCTTCAACCTTGCAAGTTGGCTTCTAGGCTTGATCTTGAGGAGTCTTTGGAGCTTCTACATCACCTTCAACTTGTCTTCATCTTCTAAATTGTGAGGGAGTTGCATTTTTATTGTTTTTAAAGTTTATGCTCATATGTTGAAATTCTTGATTTGTCAATTATAGCTATAATACTTGTTATGAATGCTTATTATGTGTTTATTAGAGCCTATAGAGTTAACTTTTATAGCTTGATAGAGAATTCCATGGTTGAATGTTGAGATTGAATGAAGAAGATGATGAATAGTGCTTAGAATTAGGGTTTTGAGAAAACTTGTTAATTGGATTGATCTAGGGCTTCAATTAGGTGCTTTAGACGTTAGTGGAACTAGTCATAGGCTCATGTGGGATTGAATTGTTCGGAAATGTGTTAAAATGCAAATTTAGCAATCTTTAAAAAGGGGATATTTCCCGAAATGCAATCCGGGCACGTTTGGGTTTTGGATTAGGTATCCTTGGGGTATGGAAGCACTTTTGGTGCTTTCATTACGTGAAATTGGGGTTTGAATAGAGTAGTTGTAGTTAAAACCCGCTCGGGGCATTCCCGAGCTTTTGCTTCTAAAACGGGTTTTTATGATCTCAATAGGTGTCTTTCAGCTTAACTAGGAATGTAGTATGATTAGGATATGATTTGGTAACCTTGAGCACTTAAGAGAAGAAAAGCTTGGTTAAAGAAGGGGGAAAAGTAGTATTTGGCTATTTTTGATGCATCTAGAGCTTGTTATTGTGTTGTCATGTATTATATTGATTGTCTAAGGTATAATTGAGCTATTTGAGTAGATTGTGGGGAAAAGTTATGTTGAATGCTTCTTTTAAGACTTTAGAGCTATTTTATGCATATGTTGGCTTATATTATGTTTATATGTGAGGGCGGCCTACTTTGTCGACCCTTTTGCCTGTTATTTGATATCTTGATTCTTGTGGACTTTTCTTGGGGTTGCGAAACCTTTTCGGACATGGTAGCGCCGAGAAACACGGGCAGCGTCGGGCTTGCCGTGCTCCTTTGACTACCATGGTGCTTATTCCCTTTCTCGCTGAGTATACTCCACTACCTTAGAGGCGTGGTTCACCTGCTGGGCATATGGACCTATCTCAGGAGAAAGGGTCGTAGGATCGGGATACATCCGGAATATCCAAACTTGTTGGAGTAATGGTTTGCCGACAATTGCATGAAGCTCGTGGTTCGTGGTTCGAGTTTGAAGACTTGAGTGGAACCATATCTTTTTTAATGTGGTTAACTACTTGCTATTTAATCTTGTTGTTTATGTTATATATATATATATATGACTTCTTGTGTTTACATATCATATTGCACGCCCCGGTATGCTGCATCACCTCCCTCGCTGGGCAACATTGTTGCCACTCCTCATTTAACATATTTCAGAAGAAGCTGAAGTGAATCCCCAGCAGATAGCAGTAGAGGAAGAGGAAGAAGTGCACGTAGATAAAATTCTTTGATTCCTGTGTGATAAGGTAGATCATATGTGTAGTTCGCTTGGAGTTGATGTTAGTTGTTGTGTTTTGAGACCTTGAGGTCTTGTATATATGCTTGGAAGTTGAAATCTTGTATGTTGGCTAAAGTAAGATGGTCTGTAATAATGAATTCTAGGTTTCTTCTCTTATTGCATGCTTGGGTGTTTATTAACTTGATAGAAGATCTTGGTTATAGTTGTATCCAACTACTTATAGTTAAAGTTAACATTGTCTTGCATGCTCGTGTGCTATAAGTAGATTTTGTTGTTCTAAGGCTCGGATGGCCTTGTGACTTTGGGTTGACTATGAATATCTTGAAAGATAGATTTTATGTGTTGTTGAATGTGAGTTAAAGATTGTATGTGGCTAATTACAGGGAACAGTTTAGTCCACGGTACAGAGGAGACTCTGTCCGAGTGACGGGTCCGGACTTGACCTATACCATAGGGTTGGGTTCGGGGTGTTACATATATTGTCTTGGGTTGTTTGGGTAGTGTTTGAGTAGTTGATTCTTGGATTGTTGTTGATTGGGATCGGGGTTGAATGTATGTTCAAATGCATGTTAAGTTAAGTGGCCTACTTTGTCATCTAACCTTGTTGTTTATTTGTTTAGTTGTTTAATTGATTACTTGATGTTATGTTGTTAAGATGTTATTAACTGATTGATGATTGATGATGTCGGGAGATAGGCAATCTACTTTTGTTGTCCTCCCGAGAAAGAATGATTATTGATTGTTGAAAAGACTAAACCGTGAGGAGCACTGTGACGCTCGAGATTTAGCCATGTATTTAATTACTGTTGCATCCCTTGTTTGCGCATTTACTTCTGCGCTTTACTAACTGACTTCTGTGACTACTATTCACTCTATTTTTAAACTGCAATCTATTAGTGAATTAGCATTTTTATTAAATCATATTAATTGTTAGAGTAGTGGAAAAAATGTGCAATTGAGCTAGAGGCGATAGGAGAGCTCGTTTGGAAAATAATTTTAGTAGTTCAATGAATAGTGTTACATAACAAAACTTGGTAAACTAATTAGCTAGCTCACATCCTTCATTTTAGGCTCATTTTAAGCTTACAACGTGCATTATAATTGACCACTTAAGCACCTAAACAAGGCCCCAGCTTAGCTATTTCATTAAATAAACCTATAAGCTCATACAATGCAAGAAAAAAAAAAAGTTGAAAAACAGGAGCTAAACCCGACAGCCCCTCTTTGCACTTAGGAGGAATTTTTCATCTTCAACTCATCAATTCAAGCCAAGCCAAGCCTTGAACAAGTAGTGTAGGGTGTGTGCAAGCTTCCTAGGTGCCCCTACGCACATTGGTGAGGGATTTCACGGCTTATTTTCGCATTTCTAAATAGTTGTCATTTTCTTGATTTGTTGAAAATGTGATCAAATGCTATTGTACTAATTATCTATGCTATTATACCATGTATATGAATGCTAGAGAACATATTTGAGCCATCGTTTCGCTTTTTAAACGGTTAGAATCGTTAGTTTGATTTATGAGGTGAATAGTGACAGAAATTCTAGGGTTTTGTGAATTTGCGCGTTTTAACTTGATTCAATGCTCCTAATAGATGCCTTAGGTGCTAATGAAGGTAGTCTAATAGCCCCGTGCACTTGCATTGCTCTAGAATCGCATAAAACGTGAAATAGTCGACTTTAACAAAGGGGTTTCGGGGTTAATGCGAATCCGGGTGGATTCGGGTTTCACTTCTAGTATTCTTAGGCTACCTAGGTGCTATAGAAGCTTTGATAACCCTTGTTTGAAGCCCGGATAAGGTATGTGTAGTTTAAAGCCATAAGAGGGATTTTGGGGCTTTCGGGGTAATTGCGGGCGTTTGAATAAGTTAGATGGTTGAGAGAGTTTCCCTTTGAAATTGAATCATTAACCTAAGATTGGAAGAGAAATAGTGTGAAAAACAAAGGGGTTTAAGTGCAATTTCGGTTGTCTCGCACTTCTAGGACCTTGGCACGACTTCTTGAGTGTTTAAATGTGACTTCAAGTTGTTTTAGAGCTTTTGGCATGATTCTATGCTTGTCTTGCATATGCTCCTTTGTAAAATTGCTTATTCGCTCTTATAATTGTTTCTATTCTAACTGCATCGAGGTTAACCTACTTTGTTGATCCTCCTATGTGTTATTGCTTATATTATTGATATTAACTTGCCATTGTAAAGTGCATTGCATAATGGTCGCGCAACTATAGTGTCAGGGGCGGATGTGTTGAATATCGGCTGGGCGACAGAGGGCTTGCCGGTGGATATTCAAACTCCGTACCCTATTCCCTCACTCGCTTGGTCCGGAGATTGCCAGGGGGTGTTGGGTCGTAGGATTGTCGGGGTATATCCGGAGTACACCCACTGGAGTGTTTGGGGATTATGCTGGATTATCGTGATCGTGATCGTGGTTCGTGGATCGTGAATGAAGACCAGTGAAGATTGGTGTATAGGGGTTATGTGAAATGTATCATTTCAAATGTGTGGTTATTTAAGCTATCATTGTTTCTTTAATTGTCTAATTTTTATTGTTGTTTAACTATATTGCCTGTTGCATTGCACGCCCCGGGACTATATCCCTCACTGGGCAACAGTGGTTGCTCATACCTCGATATATGTTTCAGGAGACGCTGAGGATGATCCCCAGCTTGTTGAGGTAGTAGTGGAGGAGGATGAGATGCAGATAGAGCCTTTACCCTAGTTACTGTGAGTTGTTCTGAGGTGGCTGTGCCTTCTTGTTTCTATTTGGTACTTGTGTATCTATTTTGTGGCCTAAGGGCTTGTTTATGTTGGTTGTTGTAAGAAGTTGAAGGATAGTTGGTTGTAGTGTAGAATTGGGAACCTATGTCTTGTAATAACTTATGTTTCTGCTTTTATTCACTTTGCATGCTTGGGAGTGAATGGCTTAACGTAGAATGTTTTATCTTCTAAATATGTTTTAATGTTATCCTAGAATGGCATGGCTATTAGCCTATATTGTAAACAAGTTACCTGCATGCTTGTGTGGTTTTGGAACTGTTATTTTCTTCAAGGCTCGGATGGCCTTGAATCTTTAAAAATATAGCCATGAAAAGTTTGTTTACCTTGTAGTTACCTTATTTGAGAGTTTACAGGTTTTCAGAATGTCCACGGTACAGGGGAGACTCTGTCCGTGTATCGGGTCTGGACTTAACCTTTAGCTTTGGGGCTGGGTCGGGGCGTGACAAGCACGCTCGGGGTTAATCCGGGGTGTAGCCAAAGCGGACAGTACATATTTGGTAGCGCGCTCGGGGTTAATCCGGGGCGTTACATTGTTAATTTATTGTTAATTTTTTTTATTGATCTCCAGTATCGGGCACTTTCGTTGCTAATCTCTCGGAAGTATAGAGTCAATTGCTATTGTTGTAAGCTATGATAATGTTGTGTCACCTCATGAGGCATCCCGGGCTGCGGGCACATTTATCATGGCCAAACCCCTATCTTGCATGGGCGGAGAGGCCATGGAGTGTGGGTCTAGAAAAGGTACCTCAGGATTATATTGGGTTTGGAGGAGTCGGTGAGCATTGAACGGTGTATGGAGCATCATTAACAAGTGTATCGTATCCTTATTGTTTGTTTACTGTTATTACAATATTTGTATTGTTATAACTGTTTATGGTATTTTACTGCTCAAAGGATGAATTACAAGGAGTATAGTAAATGTTTTTCAAAAGATCTATCGAATCCTCACTTGGCTTGTTTTATATAAGCTCACTCTCATTCGTTTTCTGCATTCAGGTGTTACTGAGCCAGACTTTGTGTACATTCCTCAGAAAGCTGACTATGTGCCTTCTGTGGAGAAGTCTTATGTGCCGGAGTCATATCCATGAGTTTGTCTTAGTTTTGTAGTATGATGTGTATAACTTACTTAAAGATAAAGACTTATATAATACTAGTTTAGTAGTCTCTGTTTTGAACATGATTAGATTGCTAGACTGGTTTATAATCTATTTTGCAAATGTTTAATATAGCCTATGGTTGATGTTGGAACGGAGGTGTATAACTTATGAATGGACTATTGAGTGGTTGTTTAGTATATGGCAATGGTTGAAGAGTTGTTGTTGAACTTTGAATTTGGTTGTATGAGTTACAAAGGGGTTAGTTTAGAGCCCCGGTATCCATGTTACTGTCATTATACTGCCAAAATTTTATTGCGTTCTGACTGGTCGTAGGTGGGGTCGAGTTAGGGCGTGATATTTAATGGTATCAGAGTTTGATTAGCTGTCAGCCGGGGTATCCTCGGAATGTGGGTAGAGGTCTTAACATTAATGTATGTAATAAGTGTAAAGCGAACTACATGTTTATATGTTTACGTGATTAATTTGTTTATGTGACTAACTTTCTATGTGATCAATATGCCTTATGTGTTAAGTGAATTAAATGTGATCAATGTGCTTTATGTGAATAACGTGCCCTACGTGCTCAATGTGTTTTATGTGACCAGTGTGTGGTACGTGCTCAATTTGCTTATGTGAAGATTGTGTACTTAGTATATTTATGTTACATTATGTGTGTTTAATTGATTTCCTGGGTATGTGCTTTAGATATTAATAGCAATGTGTGAATCTATCTTATGTAGCTTACATTTTAAATTGTGCTAGATATCTTGCAAATCTGATTAAGTATTAGTAAACTCTAACATAGTTACTAGATTCATAGAATGAGCAAATTGAACTAAAAGTGTTATGTGTGTTATGAACAGTTTACTTTATATGTTATTAACTGTGTACATGCATTACCTGTAAAATGGTAAGTAATCTATTCCCCTGAAAGAGTCGGCTAGTAGCGGATCTCCCTAAAAGTGGATTAATAGAAGAAGGAACAGTAGATCAATGGTTATGGTGATCAGTAGGTGGTACTCAATGCTCAGAGTTGGTATTTAATGATCAGCCTTTGGCTTTTTCTTTGATATCTTCATTTGGAATTCTTGCTTGGTGTTCTTATCTGGTATATGACTTTCGGTATCAAATATTCCATTTGGAATTCTTATTTGGATTCTTTTGGGGTAAACGGTAATTTTATTTGGCATTCTTCTTCGAGATTTCTATATGAAGATTCTTATTCGGTATACTTCATTGGAAATTCTTCTTTGGTATTTTCTATTCGTATTCTTATGTAGAATTCTTATAATATATTATCCCGAGTTCTTATTTCGGGATTATTATTCGGTATTCTCCAACGGTGATCTTGTTCGAAGTTCTCAGTTGGTATTTCTGATTGGTGCTCTATTACGGGATCTATGTTTGGCGTTCTTCTTTGGTAATTTATTTAGGATTCTTATTCAGAAGTCCTACTCGGTGTTCTTATTCAGTGTTCCTATTCAAGCTTTTTGTTCGGGGATTCTTATTCGATGATCTTATTCGGTGTTCTTACTTGGTGTTCTTAGTTGGTATTTAGAATTTGGTATTCGGTCTTTCATTTCGTATGTTTGAGTCAACCGCGCCTGAGTTACTACGAGGATCAAGGCAGAGTTGCGCAGACGAAATGGTTTTAAGGGGGGAAGAATGTGAGATCCCGAATTTGGTCATATTTGCAATTACGTGTTTTAACCTATTTATATGTGTTATATGAATTAAAATGTGCTAATTAAGTGATTAATACTTCTAATACATGATATGTGAGCATTCATGAAATTTTCATAAAAATCTGCTTTAAAAATGTTATCGTCGGTTTTTGTGAACAGTGTTTTGAACACACGTTGGCTAAAATTTTGACACGGGTCTTTTAAACGTTTTAAAAACTAGTCCTCCATTATTAATAGACCCGTATTTGAATAAAAATTATTTCTGAAACTAACTAGGAATTTAAATAGATTTTACGGGCGAAAAAGTACGTTTTTAAGGTAAAATAGTGATTTTTGCTCAAAATGATTCTTGTGTTGACTTTCATTGACCTAGTATATATTAAATACGAATTATATTTTATTTTAAATATTTATAAAATGGCACAATTGAAAAATGCATTTAAAAGACATTTGAAAACAAATAATATAACTTTTCATCTTCTTTTGCAAAAACTAAGTTTTTACCCAAGTTGGGTGTAAATATATGCATGTGGAACTCCTTGTCAACTAAAAATATGCTACTAAAAATAGTCTGTGTTAAGTGCATATATTTGTGAGCAATATACTAAAAATAGTCTAAAAACAACTAAAATACTAAAAATACTAAACTAGTTTCAATTTTGACCAATTCTTTTTGCATTGACTTATTACTTAACTTAATATATACTCAAATATCAACCAAAACACCACAAAAATACATCAAAATCCATGGCTCCATGAGGGAGAAGAAAGAAGGCATTTTCAAGGTTTTTCTTAGCATTTTTCTCATAGATTTTGCATTTCAAAACTGAATTGAGTCATTCAAAGCTTGATTTCACTTGTTGGACACCTATTGCACACATTTCTAGCATCCCATAACATCAAAGGTGAGAGAAAAATTCTAGATCTCAAAATGCTATTTTATGTCATTTTCTTATAATTGCATTTTTATTTGATAAAATGTTAAATTGTTGTTAGATTGTTGCTCAGTGGATGCTAAGGATCATTTATACATGTTTATATAAGTTTTGAATGGTTGTAGAATGTATTTTTATTTTTCGGGTATTAAAGTTGAGTTATTGGCTTGATTGTTGATTAAATGGAGTTGTTGTGGTTGGATTTGGTTGGTGATAGCTTCTAAAAATTTGTTAATTGTGGGGCAGTAATGTTGTAATGCCAAAGTTTTGATTTGGATTTCGTGGCAAAAGTCCAGGAAATTCAGCCATGGTGCATTGGAGAATTAGGGTTGTTGGGCTTATTTTTTTATGGCTTTTGGTTGGGTTTTGATGGGGGCTAATGTAGTTGTATGTGTGGGTGAGTCATAAAAAGTGGTTTGGAGGTTATCTGGTTACTAGATTGCAAGTTATGACTTTTAGAAGTTTGTGTAGCCTTTCTTTAAAATGTTGATATATTGTCTTGGGTTGTTTGGGTAGTTTTTGAGTAGTTGATTCTTGGATTGTTGTTAATTGGGATCGGGGCTGAATGTATGTTCAAATGCATGTTAAGTTAGGTGGCCAACTTTGTCATCTAACCTTGTTGTTTATTTGTTTAGTTGTTTAATTGATTACTTGATGTTATGTTGTTAAGATGTTATTAACTGATTGATGATTGATGATGCCGGGAGATAGGCAAACTACTTTTGTTGTCCTCCCGAGAAAAGAATGATTATTGTTTGTTGAAAGGACTAAACCATGGGGAGCACGCTCGGGGTTAATCCGGGGTGTAGCCAATGCGGACAGTACCTACTTGGTAGCGCGCTCGGGGTTAATCCGGGGTGTTACATTGTTAACTTATTGTTGATTTTTTTTATTGATCTCCGGGATTAGGCACTTTCGTTGCTGATCTCTCAGAGGTATAGAGTCAATTGCTATTGTTGTGAGCTATGATAATGTTATGTTACCTCGGGAGGCATCCTGGGGCTGCGGGCACAGTTATCATGGCCAAACCCCTATCTCGTATGGGTGGAGAGGCCATGGAGTGTGGGTCTAGAAAAGGTACCTCAAGATTATGTCATTGGGTTTAGAGAAGAAAGTGAGCATTGAACGGCGTATGGAGCATCATCAACAAGTGTATCGTATCCTTATTGTTTGTTTACTGTTATTACAATATTTGTATTGTTATAACTGTTTATGGTATATTTACTGCTCAAAGGATGAATTCCAAGGAGTATAGTAAATGTTTTTCAAAAGATCTATCGAATCCTCACTGGGCTTGTTTTATATAAGCTCACTCTCATTCATTTTATGCATTTAGGTGTTACTGAGCCAGACATTGTGTACACTCCTCAGGAAGCTGAGTATGTGCCTTCTGTGGAGGAGTTTTATGTGCCGGAGTCATATCCATGAGTTTGTCTTAGTTTTGTAGTATGATATGTATAACTTACTTAAAGATAAAGACTTATATAATACTAGTTTAGTAGTCTCACTTTTGAACATGATTAGATTGCTAGACTAGTTTATAATATATTTTGCAAATGTATAATATAGCCTATGGTTGATGTTGGAATAGAGGCGTATAACTTATGAATGGACTATTGAGTGGTTGTTTAGTATATGGATATGGTTGTGGAGTTGTTGTTGAACTTTGAATTTGGTTGTATGAGTTACAAAGGGGTTGGTTTAGAGCCCCGGTATCTGTGTTACTGTCATTATACTACCAAAATTCCGTTGCGTCCTGACTGATTGTAGGTGGGGTCAAGTTGGGGCATGACATTCATACCCGAACTACATTAAGCTGGAGAAATACTTATATGGTACAAAAAATAAATGACAGAAAATAAACATTGAATTCACAAATCACAAAGATCCCTTGGTTGCCTCCTAGGAGCACTAAGTTTAACGTCTTCAGCCAGACAGAGTCACATTGAAATTGTCACTCTATAGGGATTGGATTTTTAAGTTCAATCGACTCTTTACCCCAATTCTATAACCGAATCGTTGGTTTTAGCCTTTGTCCATTTACAAACATAGTTTTCCCATTTGTTTTATCTTTTATCTTGACAACCCCAGATGGAAAAACTTGTTCAACCTTAAATGGTCCATCCTATCTAGATCTCAACTTTCTTAGAAACAATCGTAACTTAGAATTAAATAACCACACATCTTCTCCAGGAATAAATGACTTTCGAATAATCATTTTATCATGCGTTCTCTTCATTCTCTCACTATAATTCTTGGCATTCTCGTATACCTCTAAACACATCTCTTCAAGTTCATTTAGATGGAGTAACTTGTTTTTACCAGCTTTCTGCAAGTCAAAATTCATAGTACTAATTGCCCAATAAGCCTTATGTTCTAACTCAACAGGTAAATGACATGTTTTTCCAAAAACTAAACAAAAAGGTGACATTCCTATGGGAGTCTTATATGCAGTTCTATATACCCAAAGTGCATCATTCAAATGAGTGGACCAATCCTTCCTATCAGGTCTAATTGTCTTTTCAAGGATTGATTTAATTTCCCTATTAGAAACCTCAACATGTCTACTAGTTTGTGGGTGATATGGAGTTGCAACCTTATGAATGAATGAGTATTTCTTCAAGAATTTTTCAAAAGTTCGGTGAATGAAATGACTTCCACCGTCACTAATGATGGCTCTTGGAATTCCAAACCAATAGAAAATGTTTTCTTTTATGAATTTTATCACAACAGTGTGATCATTAGTCCTTGTTGTAATTGCTTCAATCCACTTAAACATATAATCAACACCAACTAAAATGTATTAAAAACCAAAGAAGATATGGAAAGGACCCATGAAGTTAATATCCCAAACATCAAAAAGTTCACAAACCAAAATGGGATTTAAGGGCATTATATACCTCTTTCTCATGTTACTTGTCTTTTGGTATCTTTCACATGCCTTGTAGAATTCATGAGCATCCTTGAATAATGTAGGCCAATAAAATCCACTTTGTAGAATTTTGATAGCTGTCCATCGTTCTCCAAAGTGTCCTCCATATTCCTGCGAATGAAAAAATGATATGATGCTTAGCTGTTCAGGCGCTCGTATGCATCTGCGAATAATTTGATTAGAACAAATAATGCTTTGGTTTTGCAAAAAATCGATATCTCTCAACCTTGTTCCACTCCTTGGGTATTTTACCTACTGCATAATAATTCACAATATGAGCATACCAAGGAAGTTTAGGAGAAGAAATTACCAATAATTGTTTGTCGGGAAACGTATCACTCAAAGGTAATTCATTTTATGTTTCCTTAGATACAATTCGTGACAAATGATCAACATCTACATTTCCCAACCTTTTTTATCTTTGATTGTTGAATCAAATTCTTGAATTAATAACAACCATCGAATAAGCCTAGGTTTAACATCTTTATTTTCCAACAGGTATCTTAATGTCGAGTGGTCAGAATAAATGATGATTTTTTATCCCAACACATAAGATCGAAAATTTTCTAATGCAAAAACTACAGTAAGCAATTCTTTTTCTGTGGTGGTGTAGTTTTTCTGGGCATCATCCAAAGTTTGGCTAGTATAATAGATCACACAAGGAATGCGATCCTTGCGTTGACCTAATATAACTCATATGACATAATCTGAAGCATCACACATAATTTCAAAAGGGATAGAGTAATCCGGCGGTTGAATTACCGGAGCAATAGAAAGTGCATTTTTTAGTGTTTCAAAAGCAGTGACACATTTGTCATCAAACTGAAATGAAGTATCATGCGCCAACAAATTTGATAAAGGTCTAGAAATCTTACTAAATCCTTTATAAATGGTCGGTAGAAACCAGCATGTCCAAGGAACGATCTCACCTATCTCACAGTTGTTGGAGGGGGCAAATTGGAAATAATATCAACCTTAGCTTTATCAACCTGAACTCCTTCCTTGGATATAATGTGTCCGAGAACAATTCCCTTTTGAACCATGAAATGACTTTTCTCCCAACTAAGTATGAGATTAGATTCCTGACACTTTTTCAACACCAAAGAAAGATTACTCAAACAAGTGTCAAATGAAGAACCAAAGATAGAAAAATCATCCATAAAGACCTCCACAAATTCATCCATCATATCAGTGAAAATAGACATCATGCAATGTTGGAAAGTGGCTGGTGCATTACAAAGGCCAGAAGGCATTCTTCTGTAAGCAAACGTGCCAAAAGGGCATGTGAATGTTGTCTTTTCCTGATCTTCGGGATCCACAAGAATCTAGTTGTATCCTGAGTACCCGTCAATGAAACAATAATAACCTTGCCCTGCCAACCTGTCCAAGATTTGATCAATGAATGGTAAAGGAAAATGATCATTTCTTGTCGCAGCATTGAGTTTCCTATAGTCAATACACACGCGCTATCCAGTTGTGGTGCGGGTAGGTACCAGTTCTCTTTTATCATTTGTCACAACAGTGATTCCTGATTTCTTAGGCACAACCTGTATACCCATTTACTATCGGAAATAGGATAAATGATACCAGCACCTAACAACTTCACTATTTCCTTCTTTACAACTTCCCTCATGTTCGAGTTCAGCTTACGTTGGATCTCTCTAGATGTCTTGGCTCTTTCTTCCAAATTAATCTTATGCATGCAAAAGGAGGGATCTATTCCTTTAAGGTCTGCAACAGTCTAGCCTAACGCTTCTTTATTCTTAGACAAAACATCTACAAGTTGAGCTTCCTGCTTCAAAGAAAGGTTAGAAGCAATAATAGCTGGAAGTGTTTGATCTAACCCTAGAAAAACATACTTGAGGTGACTAGGAAGTTGCTTGAGTTCCAACATAGGAGGAGATTGTATAGAAGAAGCATGGGTTCTTTAGAAAGAGTCAAGAATGATTCTATTGCACATACCTGAAGTTTTTCATCAAATCCTAAATTGCCCTCTAAAGATTCATCGGATTCCTCCTAAAACATAGTCAATATTATTTCACCATGATTTAAAGTGTTCTCCAAATAATCTTGTCACATAAGACTAAGGAAAGACTCTTTAATTAATGGATCAATCTTATCAAGAATAAAACATTCGAGACCGTCATCTCCATCTGCAAACCTAGCAGCATTAGCAGCATTCAGCTTTACCTTAATATCTCCAAATGTAAACTCCAATTCCCTAGTTACACAGTGAATTTTTGCATTAGCTGTTGCTAAGAATGGTTTTCCTAATATGACTGGAGTTTGGAACTTTTGAGTTTCTACTGGTTCCATATCTAGCACAACAAAATCCACAGGAAAATAAACTTCATCAACTTTTATCAAAACATCTTCAATCATTCCCCTAGGAATTCTAAGTGATCTATCAGCCAATTGAAGGGTGACAAAAGTAGGTTTCAATTCTCCTATATCTAACTGTTCAACAGATTAAAGGGGAGAAGATTCACACTAGCTCATAAATCAAGAAGGGCACGATTTATGCAGTGATTACCAATATAACAAGGAATAGTAAATGCACCAGGATCTTTCAATTTCGGTAGGACATGAGAAGTAAGAATGCAACTTACCTTTTCAGTCAACCTTACTTTGTTTGATATCAAAGCTGAGTTCCTCTTTTTCTGAGTGCACAAATCCTTAAGAAATTTTGCATAAGCAGGAATTTGGCTGATGATTTCTAATAGAGGTAAATTGATTTTCACTTGCTTAAAAGTTTCAAGTATTTCTTCCCTTTTTGATTCTTTATTAGGTTGATTTCCTATTGCTTGTGGAAAGGGTGCCTTGGGACTCACTGTTAAAGGAATTTTCTCATGTGAAATTACAATTTCAGTTCATTTTCAGCTTCTTTTGATGAATTACCAGTAACCTGAGATTTAGCTTTTTGCTTTGCTTTCCTTGTAATTTCGTAAGCTTCAATGCTTACCTTGTTATCAACTTTCTTACCACTTCTCAATGTAGTGACAACTTGAAGATCCTCCAAAGTTTGACTTGTAGCTACTACATGGACCATACCTTTTGGATTTCCATCTGGTTGGGCAGGGAGTGTTCCTTCTTCTCTTTTCTGAATTGTGCTAGCCAATTGCCTTATTTGTCTTTCCAAGTTGGCAATTGCCTTTGCGTGTGTATTTACCAGTTGCAAAGTTGGTTCCATTTTGTGAAGCTTTTTCAATACCTATTCTTCAAAAGTAGTTCCATAAGAATGGGAACCTGAGTTAGAGCTTGTAGGTACCTATCCTTGTGGAACTGAATGAAATCCTGGTGGATAGCCTCTTGGTCTTTGTTATTGAACATCCTCTCGATTTTGATCCCAACGTAAATTTGGATGATCACGTGTACCTGGATTATAAGTGCTAGAGAATGGATCATAATTACGGGGATATCTATAAGCAGCAAAAGCTTGCTCTGAAATTGAATTAGGATTTGATGCAATGGCACCTTCACCTGAATCAACTACATGCAATGATTCTTTTCTTTTAACCATTTTTTCCAATGCAAGAGTTAGATTTTCAGTTTTTGGTGTCAAAGAATTGTAATAATTTGTACCCACACTTTTCTTTCTTTTTCTAGATGAAGATGCACGCTTTCGTGAATTGTTGCTCAGTTTTATAAACAATTATATGGCTTCTTCTGGAGATTTTTCAAGAAGTGCACCATTACTAGCTGAATCTAACAAACTTTGATTTTGCTCATTTAACCCTTGATAGAAATTCTAGGCTAATTGCCAGTTTGGAATACTATGGTGTGGACATTCATGAAGTAAACTTTCAAATCTGTCCCAACTCTCATGAAGTGCCTCTCTTGGTAACTGAGATAAATTACTAAGTTGATTCCTGTATTCATTGATTTTTGAAGAAGAAAAAAATCTTTCAAGAAATTCTCTTTGCAACTGACTCCAAGAAGTAATGGTACCAGGACGTAATTTGTAAAGCCAAATTTATGCCTAACCCATTAAAGAATAAGGAAACATTTTCAATTTAACAACCTCTTCCGAACCAGTTCTAGTATTGATCGATCTGCACGCATGGACAAAATTATTAATGTGATCATACGGGTTCTCATTAGAAAGACCGTTGAACATGGGAAGCATTGAGATCATGTGTCACTTTATCTTAAAACCTTCATCAGTTTCAGGTAAGGCGATAGCTTGAGGAGGTACATAATCTTGAGGTATAGAAAAATCTTTTATGCTCCTCCTCACATTTCCTACTTTTCTACCTACAACTTGATCCTGATTTTGGTTTTGGTTTTGATTTGGGTTCGGATTCTGATTAGACATGATTAGAGATGTTCGTGCTTTGTTTATGGATTTAAAAGTTTTCTCCATTTCTGAATCAAAAACAAAGATGGGTGGCTTTAGAGATTTTCAACCATGCATACAAAATTAAGGCATGAAAAAGAAACAAAAATGAAATAAAGTCTATACAAAATAACAAAATTGACTTAAATAAAAAAAAACTAAAAACTAAAAACTAAAATATATACATATTAACACTTATGTACATAAATCAAAGATTTACCTTATTTGATGAACACTGATCCCCGGCAACGGCGCCAAATTTTGATCGCGTCATTTTACGATAAAAAATAGTAAGGTTAAATGATTGGAAATATTGTTTATCTTGAATTACCTCTAGTTGTGGCGAGTAGAGGGTCGATCCACGGAGATTGGAGTTATCAAATTAAGTTCAATCTTTAGCTTAGAATTGTTTGACTATCTCCAGTCACGGATAAGTTTGATTAAGTCCAAAAGTCCAAAAGTCCAAAGGTACGATAAATTAAGTTCAAAAGTCCAATAAATATCCAAAGGTTAGGTAATTAATGGGATCCAAAGGTAAATTGAACAAAGGTACTAAATTGAAGAATTACAACACTTAACAATAAAATGAAAATTCAAAGGGTTAATGATTCAGGGTGGTTATAGCTCGGTATACTCAAGTAAAAAGTTATTGATTCAGATTAAAAGATAAGTTCTTCAGAAATAAGGCTATAAGCTCCCACTACTGAGATGAGGCTTTAGTTACATAAATGGCAAGATTAATTGATTAACAAGATTGGATGTGTTGGTACAACTTAACGATATCCAATCTCACAATTAATCTTTCACTTATGTAACTTGGAGGTGTTGGTACAAGCATACTAAAATCCATCCGAGGTAGTCTCGTATTGCCACTAGTTTACAAAATTGGACGTATATGTATTTTCAATTAAATATATCATAACTACAAGTATAAGTATAATTAATCAAACAATACTTAGAAATAAAAATACAAGACTTTGATAAATCTGAATCAAAACATATGGACAAGAGTAACCTCACACACGTACCACCCTAAATCTCGGGTCTAGTGTGTCATTATAAACTTTAAAGTACAAGAAACCATAACGTAAATCAAAATAAAAGAATACTTATCGTGTTGCACAGATTTTGGTTGATCGGTATAATTTCGGTATGACGATGGCTCACATGACCCTCCTCTCGGGATTAAAACTTTGTACACAACTAAGTATAATAACTAAACACTCAAAACTCACTCAAATATATACTAGAGTAACAAAAAATAAGCTAAGAAGAGAAAATGGTACGTCTTTCAGAAATGAAAATCGTGCTATTTATAGATAGAAATTCAGGAGGGTGCTCAAGCACCAGTCAGGCGCGCTCGAGCGCCCTTCTGCACTGAGAATTTTATATATATATATATTTTTTTTGTCTTTTTCCTTTCACACTTGTCGTCCATTTGTCAGCCATTTTCAAAAAAATGTGCTCGAGCGGGAAAAAATGGAGCTCAAGCATACTTCTGGCTATAGTAAGTGAACTTTGACTCCGAACGTTAACTTTGACTGGCTTGTTGACTTTGATCGTTGACCAAAAAGTTGACTAGGTCTATTTTAAGATTTTTCAGCGTCCTGAATCTGTTTCTACACTCAGTTTAGCCAAATTAAATCTCGATTTGCTCATTTTAAAGTTGTTCTACCATTATTCACCAATGCTACGATGAATTTCTTGTTCAAATGTTGGTTTTTGTGGCCATTCTTGCTATTTCTTCTTCAAAACCTATATTGCACTAAAATTGTGTAAAATATACAATTAAGCTTGAAATAATAATGCAATATACATGATTTGATGTGTTAAAATTACTAAAAATGTAGATTTATCAGTAATCCTTACTTCACCAGAATCATTCAACCATTGTAGTTTGTACAGACGAGGGTGCTTAATTGTTATGAGCCCTAGCTTTTCAACCATAGAAGTACTAGCAACATTAGTGCAACTACCACCCTCAATTATAACACTACATTCCTTGTCTTTCACATGGCAATGAGTGTGAAAGATGTTCTCCTGCTGCACTACCTTTTCATTTTCTTTAGTTTGCAAGCTTAAAGCTTGTCGTGCCAGTAGTCCAAGCATCTCTTAATGATCTGTCGCAAATTCCTCTTCTCCCTTTGTGATGTCCTCTAGTATGGACATGTCATCAGAATGCATTTCGTCCTCGGATTCAATCTCACCACTTTCCAAGACTACCATGGCTCGCTTGTTTGGACATTGGCTTGCTATGTGTCCCCGTCCCTAACATTTAAAACATTTAATCTCACTAGATTGAGTCGAAGTAGAAGTTGTTTTGCCTTGAGAGGTCATGGCAATGGTGGATTGTTTAGGCTCGGGCTTGGCCTTGAAAGTGGACGAATTCTCTTCTTTCTTTAGGTAGCTCGTCCTCCAAGGTGCTGCACTCGAGTATTGTGAGGCTTGTCTTTGTCGTGTTTCTCCCCACTTTAATTGCTTCTCCACTTTAATTTCCATATGCACAAAATCCTCCAATTCCTCATAATGATGCAACTCGATTGTGTTAGCAATTTCTCGGTTTAACCCATTCAAGAACCTGGCCATAGTCGCCTCCCGATCTTTCTCTACGCTGGCTTTAATCATAGCCATTTCCATCTCTTTATAGTACTCATCAACACTTTTATTACCTTGGTGAAGACTCTACAGCTTGAGGTATAGATCCCGGTAGTAATGACTGGGTACAAATTGTCATCTCATCACACTCTTCATCTCATCCCAAGTTGTAATAGGACGATTTCCATTTTGCCTCCTATTTATGCACAACTGATCCCACCACAAACAATAGCATAATCAGTAAATTCAATTAAAGCAAGTTTTACCGTTTTCAATTCAGAATATTTGTGGCAATCGAAAACCAATTCCATCTTTTTTTCCCACTCGAGATATGCTTTGGGATCACTCCTTCCTTGAAAAGCAGGAATCTTCATTTTGATGCTTCCCAAATTGTTATCAACACGATCCCTAGCTTCTCTATCTCGTTCATGTCTCCCATGGCTGGCGACTGACATTTTATCAAGTTTTTTGTCAAAGCCTTCTTCCTCTTCAGCTTCATCCGCATCTTCTATTTTTATGTGCAACCTGTTCCTCTTTGGTACATTTGGAGCAACTGGTGGCTGCGCCCTTTGTGCTCTTTCTTCAACCCTATCCAACCTCTCATGTAGTTGTTCTAATTCAACCTTCACCATCCGTCTCATCTCTCCCATCAATGCTTGTATCAGTAAATTCGGAACAACTTGTTGTTGAACCTCTCCGCTTGTGTTATCTCCTTGATTTTGAGACATGATTGAAGTTACACTCCTTTACTTGTTTCTCTCAAATCAATTGGTTTTTACCCTCTAATACTCTCACACACACTGCCTTTTTCCACTCGTATTCTTCTTTAAGTTCTCTAAAAACTAACCAAGAATAACAAGAAGGATCCAAGCAGCAAATTAATTTGTCACGGATTTTGATTTTTTTTTCCTTTTTTTTTTGAAAAAAAAAACAAGCCTCTAAGACGTGGAAACAAGATTATAAAAAAAAAACTAAGACAAAGCAAGAAAAAGAAGTTTAGCGAAATAAGAAAAGTATAAGAAAATCTATGTGAAAACACAAAAATGCCTAAAACTCCTAGTAAACAATGGAATTTGGCCTCAAGAGGGTGGTGTCGATAGTTTTACCATGGGTTTTGCTTAGAACGTCATTTTCTTTCAAAAAAGTTTGGTCTCGAGGGCTAATTCAACAATTTGTTTTTTCCAGACCCGCACTATCTTTTTTTTCATTTTTGTTTGTTTTTCTTTGTTTGCTTGACTTTTCTTTTATGTTCTTTTCTTTTCTTGATGTCATAGAACACCCAAATTCACATTTGGCCAATTGAAAGTAAAACAAGAACGGAATTGAAAGCAAGAAACTGACTTGAAAAGAAGACAAGACACAGAATTGAAAACCACCCAAGAAACGGAATTGAGACAACTAAAAACGAGGAATTCATGAAAAAGGAATTGAAAGCAAGATTCAATCAAGAACGAAGAAGAAAATTAAAACCTAACCTAGACACACGGATTTGACCAAGAAAACAAGAAAACAAGAAAAATGATAGGCAAACCTAATAAACCTAAGTTCTGATTACCAACTGATATGAACCTGGTCAACATGTGTCAAGACCCAATACCAAGAATGGTAAAAACAAACCCAAGATCTTTTCAAGAATGATGGAAAACCGCGACCCTTTACCTAGCAAAGCAAGAACCTTGGTATGGTGAAAATGCCACAAACGGGTATGGAAATCCATTTGATAAGTTGAGGTGAACGCCATAAGAAATCCTTGATAAGTTTGGAAGCGTTTCTTGAAGAACTCAAAGGCGAATAATCTCACCAATTTAATAAGTCAAAAGCATCTATGATTATTCTTGAAAGACATCCTTATATTGGCAAATAACAGATAAGTATCCTATTTGAAAAATAACTCCCAATCCTATCCCAAGTAGTGAAAATGCCTAAACTACTAGGAAAAAAACGTGAATCGTAACTTCTACTCAACAAAGACTCCTAACAACCTTATCCTAGCAACCTTATCCTAACAACTTTACAAATTCGAATTTGACTTAAGAAAGTCTCCTTCTTATTTTCGGATTTGGACTTTAAGCAACAAGCTAGAGTTCAAATTAAACTGAAACTGAAACTAAGATAGAATTACAAAGAAATCAAATCTTGACCAAGTCTTCCAAGCTTCTTGAAACTTCTTGAAAAATCTTGAATTTCTTGAATCTTGAAAACAGAATCTTGACTTGATTCTTTGCTGGAAAATTCACCCAAATGGTGCAATGAATGTGGACGTGTATATTCAATGGACATAGACATGTATGGCTAGTTCTTGGCTTTCTTGTGGATCAACTTTGATAAGTACAACCAGCCTTTGTTCACCCTTATTAGCCAACTCGTTCTCTCCTTGTTGTAGAACTTTTTGGGCAAAGTTATTCAGCGCTTATTTGAATCTTTTAGCTCGAGCCCTCGTCACTAGCCCAACCAGCACTTGAATTGGACCTTGAATTGTCCTTGTAACCTTGATGTCCTTATCACTAAAGCTGATTGAGATCTCGAAGAGGGAAACCAAGAAGGGAAAAGAGATCAAAAAGGCCACCCCTGTTGAGGAGTTGGTAAATGTAAAGCTGGAGGTAGGCAAGAAGGTGCAGTTGGGAAGTGAGTTTGATCCAACCCACAGGAAGGTATAATAAATTTCCTTTCACAAAATAAACATGTATTTGCTTGATCTTCCACTTACATGCATATAGCGGTCCATCACCTCAATGTTGATCTAATCTTTAGACCCGTCAAGCAAAAGAGAAGGGTATTCAACACAAAAAAGAATCAAACTATCAAGGAAGATGTCGGTAAGCTCTGGAGAGCAAGCCATATACGAGAGTTGAATTACCCGACGTGGCTTGCTAATGTGGTGTTGGTGCCGAAGCCCTCAAGAAAATGGAGGATGTGGATTGACTTGACAGACCTCAATAAGGCCTGCCCGAACAATTGTTACCCACTCCCTAAGATCGATCAGATGATGGATGCTACTTCAGGGTGTGAAATACTGACTTTTATGGATGCGTTCAAGGGGTACAACCAAATCAGGATGGCCTCGGAAGATGACGAGAAAACCACATTCACTATTGACCGAGGTACATACTACTACAAGGTGATGCTATTTGGGTTGAAGAATGCAGGGGCGACTTACCAAAGGATGATGGATCAGGTATTTGAGAATCAGATCGGCCGAAACATGGAAATCTTTATTGATATCATGTTAGTAAAGAGTAAAAGTGCGCAGACGCACGTGGAGGACCTGGCCGAGGCCTTCGCTACTATGGAGAGGGTCGGAATCAAACTAAACCCTGAGAAATGTGCATTTGGGGTGCAAGCGGGAAAGTTCCTCGATTTTATGGTTACTAGGTTGGGAATTGAAGCCAACCCAGAAAAAGTCCAGGCTATCCTCGATCTTCAACCGCCAACGTGTACGAAGGATGTTCAGAAGCTGACAGAAAACGTGGCCACCTTAAGCCGATTTATGTCTCGATCGGCCGACAGGTGCCCTATTTTTTTTCAAAACATTGAGGAAACCAAAGGATTTCCAATGGACAGAAAAGTGCCAGCTTGAATTTGATGGGTTGAAATAATATCTGAGCTCACCTCCCCTACTATCCCAACCTGAGGGAGAAGAGGTCTTATACCTATATCTGGCTACCTCAGCAACAGTAGTTGGGGCAGCACTGAAAATAGAAGAGAACAGAGCATAGAAACCAGTATATTATGTGAGTAAAATACTTTAGGGAGTAGAGATGCGTTACCCAGTCATAGAGCGGATAGCTCTGGCTTTTATTACAGCGTCAAGGAAGCTGAGGCATTATTTTGATGGATATACGGTATGTGTGATGACAGACATGCCCCTTGGGCAAGTCATGCATAAGCCTAAGATATTAGGATAGTTATTGAAGTGATCAGTAGAGCTCGGACAGTTCGACATCTTGTATCAGCCTAGAATTGCTATCAAAGCATAGGTCGTGGCAGACTTTATTTTTAAGTGTACAGGAGAAGTCGCATAGTCAGAAGAACCAGCTTGGAAGATATGGGTAAATAGAGCCTCGGGAAAGTAGGGTAGCAATGCTGGAGTAGTAGTCCGAAGCCCAGATGCTGATAAGATGCAGTACTCGCTAAAATTCTGGTTTTCGGCGTCTAATAATAAAGCTTAATATGAAGAATTAGTCGTAGGACTTAAAACAATGCAAGCTTTGGGAGCTCGAGCAGAAAACGACTAGCGGTGAGGACCTCGGAGTCTATAGTGGTTTAAGTAAAGGAGGTGGCCGTCCCAAGTATAACTCTTAAGGGAAAAGAGGTAGCAGTGGTAGAGCAAAGTATCCATTGGACTCAGTCGATCGTGGATTTCTTAGAAAAAGGTAATTTTCTCATCGATAGAGAGGAGGCGAGGTTGATCGAGCGAAGGGCTGCGAGGTTTGTCATACTCGGGGGGCGGTTGTACAAACGTTCCTTTACTTGGCCACTGTTAAAGTGCGTAGATTCGGAAGAAGGGAATTATATCCTGTAGGAGCTATATGAAGGAATTTGCGGCAATCACATTGGCTCCAAAGCCTTGACAAGAAATGTGTTAGGGTAGAGGTACTACAGGCCTATATTGCATACAAATACCCTGATCTTTGTTAGAAGATGTAATATATGCCAGAGGTTTTCCTGAATCCCAAGAAAGCCTACTGTAGACTTGACCGTGATGTCGAGCCCATGGTTGTTTCCACAGTGGGGTCTGGATATAATTGGGCCATTGTATGTCAGTACAGCTCAGAGGAGATCGATATATGCAGCGGTGGATTATTTTACCAAGTGGGTAGAGGCCGAGCCAATACCAAAGACAACAGACCAATCGACTTGGAACTTTGTTTGGAAGTCTATTATTTGCCTCTTTAGGATCCTAAGGGTTATCGTCTTAGATCATGGGACGCAGTTTGATTCGCACTACTTCAGAAAGCAGTACGAAAAGCTCAGAATTTCTTTACATTTTGCATCTATAGCTCATCCTC
Organism: Ehretia macrophylla; assembly: GCA_037974665.1. Classification (NCBI taxonomy): domain Eukaryota; kingdom Viridiplantae; phylum Streptophyta; class Magnoliopsida; order Boraginales; family Ehretiaceae; genus Ehretia; species Ehretia macrophylla. Next base: position 16,320,787 of record CM075767.1, on the reverse strand, counting down.
AAACTAACGGCCATGTTGAGGTTACTAATAGAGCTATCTTGCAGGGGCTAAAGAAAAAGTAGACGGATGCAAAAGGGCGCTGGGTAGATATCCTTCTAGAAGTGTTATGGCACACAAGACCACACCCAGCACAACCACGGGTGATACCTCTTTTTGTCTACCCTTCGGAGTCGAGGCTATACTTCCTGTGGAGGTCGGCTTCTCGAGCCTCAAAATTAAAGAATATGAAGAAGAAGCGAATAACCAAGCACTCAGAGAAGGCCTGGATCTGGTAGAAGAGTTCAGATAGAAAGACTAGATCACACTGCTGGCAGGAAAGAAAGCTATGGCCTGCAACTTTGCCAAACAAGTGAGATCTCAGGCCATCAAAGAAGGGGACGTGGTGCTGAGAAATGCCATTTTCAGACCTGATCCTACCCAGGGAAAACTTGGGCCCAACTAGGAAGGGCCATACCAAGTCACCAATGAGGTCATGCTAGGAACCTACATGCTTACCGAGCTCGGGGGAAAGGAACTAATGAATGCACGGCATGTGGAGCACTTGAGAAAGTATTATGTATGATGTTTTGTAAAGACTTCATTATGCAATGAAAATATTCCGTTTCCCTTCAATATTTAAATTGTGTAAAAATTGTTTTGGTCCCATCCGGTAATAAGCACAAGTCCTCGGAGCAAACTGTACCAAGGGTCGAGAACCTCACAATGTTCCTAGCTGCCCCACTAAGGGCCAAGACGGGAACCTCACAACATTCCTACCAGCCCCACTGGCTACAAAAGATTCCTATGGAAAACTTAACAGCTGCCTCGGGGGGTTAACATTCCCCCCACCAAGGGCCACGACGAGAGTTAATGAGCTTCCCATGAGGAACTCAACACTCCTATCAGTCCCATCAAGGGCCACGACGGGAGTTAATGAGTTTTCCATGAGGAACTCAACACTCCTATCGACCCTACACGAAGGGCCACGACAAGAGCCTCACAATGCTCCCAGCAGCCCCACATCAGGCCTCGACGAAGTTCTTACATAGACCAACTAGCCCCCCAATTCACTCAATACGCCTCTAAAGGAGCAAAGTTGACCTCGAAGGGAAAAAGGTTCCATAAGCTCGAGCCTCACATGGTAATTGTTCACATCAAAAGAATAAGGTATATCACACCGTTTTTGCGGGCTAACAAGTAAAGCAAAGTCAAGAAGTAAAAAATACTTTTAAAATTTCATTAGCAGAAATAGACATTTTTTACAAACTAGAAAACAACAAAGTAGTACAAAATCCTACATTTAAGCCGTGAGGTCATCGGCCTCAGCGTTGGCTTCTCTGGTTTTAGGTTGGTTGACCTCATTCACCTGCGCCTCGGCATTTTTCCCGTCACCCTCAGACTCTGACTCTTGTTCAGACTCCGAGTCCTTGGCAATCAAGAGGTTCGCGCAGATGACCAAGCCATGGCGAGCAATGTATCTTGACAAGCGAGAATGAACCTCTCTGGTACTGTTCTCTCAAGCCAAATTATATCCTTCAGCGAAAGTCTTCTTATAGTCTTCACTGGCACGGAAGTCAGCCACTGTTTGCTCATGCACCTTGGGAAGACTTTCCTTTAGATCAGTAAGCTCTGGTTTCAAGGTGTCTCTCTCTTACTCAGTAGATTTTTGCAAAACCACTGCTGTCAAAGTTGTGTCCGATGTAGTCTTCAGCTTGTCCTCGTACTCTATTCGGAGTGAGGTTAGGGCAGTCTTGTAGGCCTCAACCATCTCTCTATTCTAGGTCTCAAGCTCCTTGTACCTGCGGTCTAGATCCTCGTAAATTTTTGCAAGCTTCCCCAGGTGCTCAATGGCCCCGCGAAGACACTTGCCGCCTTGTATATCAATGAACACAGGGAGGGTCAGAAGAAAAAAGTTAAATCAGTACAAGGAGAGAGAGAAAAGTGCAAGAATGGTACCTCCTCCACTTGGTAAATGGCGTTGAGCTGCAATTGAGAATGATCCAGGCCTCGGATGTCTGCTATAACCACCTCATCTCTGTCAGAACCTTAAGGAGATCGGCGAGGTAAAGAGGACCTTGATGTTCAAGGGACGACAGGATGGGAAACTCTAGCTACTTGCTGAAGGCCCTCGAACTCATGGATAGGAAACTCGGTGAGATCAACATGTTCCACCATGGGTTGAGAAGACTGGGGAATAACTTTTGTAGGAGAGGATGCAGGCCTTGTTCCCTCATCATTAGTTTTCGGTTCGTCAATCAACCGGCGGCTCCCAGTCTGACGAGTGCCGCTCGACGAAACACCGTCACATTTTTTCTTCTTCAAATCTGAGACCTTGGCTTTCTTCGCTTGGCGTTGGGCCTTCCGAGCTACCTTGTCTTCGAGCCTCTTGCGCTCGATCTCAGTTGACATAGAGGTTGCATCCATTCCTGGGTATAAAAGGGAAACAAAAGTTATAAAAATCAATAGAATGGCGAGAAGAAATTATAGAAAGGTGAGACGAGAAATGAAGTAATACCCTCATGGGGCTCAGGAACTTGACCCGAAGTCTCTTCTACGCCTTGAGAATGAGATAAATCGGGATCATATAACCCCGATAATAGGACGTTGTCGAAAACCAACAGATCAGTACCACTGACAGGTCGGGGTTGGGATAATAAGAAGTTTTTAATATTCTTCTCGGTTGGGTTTAGGAGGGGCTCTTCCTGGAGGAGTTTATACGTGACCACCGGGATAACGTGCCACTTTCTCCTAAAAGGCCACCTAGTAAGGTGTTTTATGAAAAAGTATTTATAGTGCCACCCTTTATTACTCGAGGGCCAGTCGTAAAAGAAGGTTGGGATCTAACCTCGGTGAAAAATAATACTAGCCCAATAACTTCTTGGGATCATGCTTGAGCACATGGAAATGAAGAAAAAGGTTCATAGAAGGGGTCAAACCAAAAGATTTTACCCACATAAAAAAGGCCACTACTTACCTCCAACTATTGGGAGAAAGTTGGCCTGGTGCTATATCAAAGAAATGAAGGATTTTCTCAATAAAATGAGGGACAGACAACGACATGAATTCAAAAATAAAATGGTAGATAGCTATTTCTCCTTCCCGAGATTGGCAAGCCCATTATCTACGCTTTAGAACCCTAACTTCATACCCCGACGGGAAGACATCCTTATTCTCCCACTTCTCTTTCTCCTTTAAGGTAGATTTACAATCCCGGGATAAGGCGCCAAAGGCTTGAAGTTCGTCGGTACTATTAGAGGGAAAAACAAGTCCTACCAGGCCTTGAGAGGTGGTGGATGGTGCCTAGGAGGGTAGAGATTCAGAGGATTCCTCATTAGAGACCTCGGCACCCGCCCTATAAACATTTGGACTCTTTGAAGAAGGGTTGAGGGGTACAGGGTGAAGACTCTCATATCAAATGGCAGTAATTGGAACAACATCTAGAGGAATACGCCTAGACCTATCTAGTAGAGTTTTCTCTAGAGGGAAAGGTTCGATAGCTAATACCTCCATATGGTCAGAAGAAGATGAGGGTTCATGGGCAAGAGCCTATTCGCCAAAAGAACTAGACTCAGAGGGATCCTTATTGTCTCTATCATAAGACTGGGGATGAAAGTTTTGGGAGTCGTCCAAACTAGACATAGGGATAAAAAGAGAGGAATCAGAGGGCACGTACATATTAGTGGGAGTAGAGAAGACTGGAGCTGAGAGAGATGAGAAGAGAAAAATCCAATGTTCACCGAGAAACTCTGGACGACAAGAGAAGCCTAAGAGAAAGTGCTTGGGAGGTGTTTGATGAAATGTTAAGGAAGATTTCAAATGATGCCATTATTTAAAGAATAAGATTGAACTTTTAGGCGGGAAGGCCAAAAGGCCTATTATCACAGCCATTCATTCCCACTTTAAATTTGAAGCTGCCACGTGTCTCACGCTCTCAGCCACTACTTTTCCTCTATTAAATGCTCCACTAAAAGAATATTTTAATGCTGGTGATTGTGCCTTCCGTATTAGGCATTTTAGTAGAAAACTTTGATTCCTTCGATCAATTGCATTGCTCAAAGAATCGGGAGAGGAGGTAATTGATATGAGATAAAATCCCGACCCCAGGTGCAATTACCAAAATACCCCTAAGATGGAATATAGAAAGAAGCCCATGGGAAACCTCGGTCTGAGGCCTACTTATCTCGAGGCCACCATTGTACACAAAAAATAGTACCAGAGAGCTCGGGAATAAAGACAAATCCTTGAGACCTTGAGAAAAGCTGTTGTAACTAACTCTGACACAATAGCAGAGAATCAGATAGAAGAGATAAAATAGAATCTCCCACAAAGGTATAAATAGCACTCTCACACTCAGAAAAAGGTAACACACACATTCTATACACTTTTCTTCAAGCTTATCTTTTTTCTTCATCAAGTAAATCACTAACTTAATCATCGGAGTGCTCACGTGGGCTCAACCTACAGTGCTCGTTTTGTAAGGTCCAGCTGTAATATCCTACATCGGACGCGGAGGTCTTTGGGCTGCTTGATATAAGGGGTAACAGCCTTGTATTGTGTACGCGCGTTTTCCTGGCAGTGGCTAGGAGGCGACAAAATCGTGAGGGGTATGGGCCCTAGAGCGGAAAATACGTGTATAATGCGCTTCCGGGCCCACTCGCCATGGCCTCGGTGCTCGCTTAGGCCCTAAGTCCAAGGAGTATCCTGCAGGCGTGGGAGTATTGGTTCGGAGTGTTACAAAGGTGGTATCAGAGCCGACGCGTTCATATGGCCAGTGAGGACGTTGGGTCCCCAAGGGGGGGCGGGTATAATATCCCATATCAGACGCAGAGGTCTCTGCTTGATATAAGGGGTAACATCCTTGTATCGTGTACGCGCATTTTCCTGGCAGTGGCTGGGAGGCGACAAAACCGTGAGGGGTATGGGCCCCAGAGCGGACAATACGTGCATAGTGTGCTTCCAGGCCCACTCGCCATGGCCCTAAGTCCAGGGAGTATCCTGCAGGCGTGAGAGTGTTGGTTCGGGGCGTTACACCAGCCCAGTTCAGCTTTCCAGAATTTTCTACCTTAACAGAATAGACCAAAAAGTTTTTGGCTTTGAATTCCAATTGATGCCCTCTATCTATTAGTCTTTGAAGAATTAAATAAACAATAAGGAAGAGGTTGACTCTTTTATTGATATCTCAATAATTGTATACTAAAACAAATATTTTTTTTGTTGATATCACATTCTCAGAAATTATTTAGGATTCTATAATTAATGTCTATAATCTGATTTTTTATTTTTTATTTATCACGAAATCATAAACAATTCAAGATTCTATATTATAAAAAATATAACAGTTGATTGTTATTTACAATCTAATTGATGTTATCTTTGAGTTTTTGTGCTCACCTATGTACTTCTTGTGCATGGAAAAATGATCTATCCATGATATAGATTGAAAGTTTTTCAAATTAAGAACCTGTGAGGCCCCATACAGAGCCCATATAGAGCTCGTGTGCATTTCATAGCATTTCATACAATTTTGCATCATTTAATATGCATTTATATCAATTAATGTACATTTACATCATTTTATGTGCACTTGTATCGTTTAACGTGCATTTAAATTCAATAACGTGCATTTGGATGTTTTAGGTATTGTAGGCATTATTTAATTATTACCCAATCACAATAGCTAACTAAAATGGTTGAAATAAAACAAGGTTTCAAACTAGAAATAACATTTAAGTTAGAAGGGCAAATGGGTAATTGGTTCTTGTTAGAAATATATTACCTAACAAAACACACACACAATACACCACACACACACACATAAAATGCAGCAACACACATACACACACACACACTACACTACACGATTTGGAAAGGAAAAAAAAGAAAGGAAGAATAAAAAAAGAAGGAAAAGGGAAATTAAGCCATTTTCAAACCAATCTTGAGCTTCTCTTGCAATTTCTAGCTAGATCCAACACTTTTCTTGCTTTCAATTTTGAAATCAAGGTGAGGGATTCTTTCAAAAGGCTTTGTAATCTCATTCAAGGTGTTTTGATATGTGTTGGAGTTTATCTTGTTTATATATGTATATATGTTGGAGTTTGATGAAAGATTTAAGCATTAAGGTGTGTTTGAGCTATAATGGATTCTAGGTGGGTTTGATATTAATTGTTGATATGGGGTGTATTGGTTGATGTCTGAACCCTTATATGATGCCTAGTAAACTACCTTGAGCATGCTTGGTTGTGAGTAGAAGGTTGGGTTATTGTATGAATGATTGTTGGTAGAAGGTTGTTATGTCCCGTAAACAGCACGACCAGGGGACCCCCCTCTACCAGTTGACCAGTGGAGGACGCCTCGTCCGCTGGTGAGGCCTCTGTTTGACCAAAATGCATTGAATTTGTTTTAGTGATTCCGGGAGCTACAGATGTCGGATTGGGGGCACGGTTGGAAGCGTTAAACCCGTATCAAACCCTAGTTTATCATAGTAGAGTTTAATTGTGAATTTGTGCCTTGGTTTGGAGGCTAGGTAGTTGCTAACTTCTATATGTTGCTTAGGAAGCTATGGAACATAGGCAATATTGATGTCTTTTATCAAGCATGATCAATAACCATTAAGAGGCCTTATTTGTGGCACTATTAGTGTTTATACATGCAAGGTGCTTACATGCTTACTTGTTAGGCCATATGACAAATGCTTAAGTATGTTTGATTAAGCTTAGATCATGTGAATACTCGAATATACTTGCTACTTTTTATTAGTTCAAGCATGATGGGTACTGGTTTCATGGTTGTCTAAACGATGTACTTACGATTATACGCTTATATGTTATGCACATGAAATATACTTGAACATGCTTGGATTATGCTCGAATATACTTGCTACTTGCTAATTGCTTATAAACATGCTATATCTAGTTCGATAATCTATGAGAAGAAGTGTGGTACAGACCAAAGCACAACACTACTTTGATGGTAGAAGTGACCTCTTGAATCCATACGAATATCCTCTCAGTTTCTTGCCACGTTATTACTCTTGTTAGGCTCATTGTTACCTCGGGAATATAATCTCGCCGAGTTCTTTGTTACCCTAGGATAATAGGCTCTTGTTTATCTCACTAGGCTCATTATTACATCGAGAGTATAATCTCGTCGAGCTCTTTGTTACCCTAGGAGAACCAACTCTTATTTATCCCGCTGTGCTCATTGTTACCTCGGGAGTATAACCTCGCCGAGCTCTTTGTTACCCCAGGGGAATCTTATCATGATTTTTGGGTTATCTCCGGAGTGCCCTCTTGTTGTACATATTGAGGAAGATTTGTTATGAAGTCCCAAGACTAGCCATCTTGATCAAGTTCAAGAAGTTATACTCTTTCTTGCAACCAATCTCGCTTGGTCCCTTGAGGTCCTCAGAGAGAAGAGTTGTTTATATCTTTTGAATCTAGTTGTTTCAATTCTTGTTAATTGCTCTATACTTCGAGTATGAAGTTAATCTTGATATTTTGTTATACTTAATTAACTATTGTATATGCATAGCACAATTTTATGAAGAAGTTTGCGAAATGATAAAGCCTTTGCGAAAACTCTTCCTTATTTTTCATCCTCACTAAGCTATATGCAGGATTAGCTCACCCTACTTTCAACAATTTCAGGTAAAGGTTAGCCGAGCAAGCTCCCTTGTGGTAGCAAACTTCATTGATGTGATGAGTTGGATTCCCGCTTATGTGATCTACATGCTTGCCTGTGAAGATGTACTCTTTGTTGTAATAAGCATGATTTTGTTTAATTGAATTATTTAATCTATTATAATATTCTTTTGGTCAGCTAGATACCTAGCTAAGTGGATTGTTCTACTTAGTAGACCTAGGTTTGGGATGTTGGCAGGTAGACTTATGTATTGTAGCATGTAATAGGGTGTTGTAAACTTGTAAGGCCGATGTTTTTTGGGAGAATTTTGGAAGTCTTTTGGAACTTCTTGTAGAATATTATAACTGTCCAGGTTGCTACTCTCAAATCTTGTAGGGGTTAAGCATTGAACATCACGTTCCGCCCTTAGCCTAGCGATGGGTTGGGTTCGGGGCATAACACTTAGAGTGGTATCAGAGCTTAGCTCATTAGCTAAAAGCAAGCTAGGTTTAGAACCCTTGGTCTGCGGGTAGGAGACTTAGGATGAGAACATACTTGGGTGTTTATATGTGCTTATATGAACTTACGTGATATACGTGCTTGTGTGAGTCTTATGTACCTATCATACCATAAATGTTTCTTGGTTATAAGAAATCCATATGTTATTTATAATTATAATATTTGTATGATTAGGAGTATTGATATGGCGTATATTCTTGCTTCACATCATACATACATGTCATGTAACTTATGTTTCACATAATGCATACATACCATATAACTATGAATGGCATCCATACCAAAGATGGCAGGGCATAGCATTCACAGGAACAGAAGGCAAATAATGATGATCAAGCAAATCCTGGAAGGGAGATGTTTGGTTTGATAGTAACCGTCGTGGACAGAATGAGTCGGATCAGAGAGAACCAAACAATGGGAGCAGTAGACAATAATAGTGGAAACGAAGATAATACATTGAAGGATTTCTTGAGCTATGGACCTCCTATGTTCCTTGGTGAACCCGATGATAGAAAAGCCGAAGCTTGGTTGGATAAAGTTGAAAAGATATATGTCTTTCTTGATTACCGTGATGAAAGAAATGTAGTTTTTACAGTGTTCTTGTTAGAAGAAGATACGGAACAATGGTGGAGAATAGAAAAGCTTTGTTGGGAACGTGATGGCACACCCGTCACTTGGGCTAACTTTGTCAAATCCTTCAAGGAGAATTACATTACTGAAGTAGCCCGAGAGAGGAAAAAAGAAGAGTTTCTTACTTTGAAGCAAGATGGGATGTCTATGGTTCAATATGAAGCTCGTTTTAACAGGCTCTCTCATTACCTCCCCGAGTTGGTCCAAACGGAAAATAAGAGGATCAAGCAATTTGTTCAAGGTTAAGGCTCGAGATTTGGGATTTCCTAGCTTCACATCGCTTCACATCATACAACGACATGTTAGACTCGGCATCCCGCGTTGAGAAGAGATAACTTGAAACCCGAAGTGGCCCAAGTCTAGGCAACAGAAGGTCGTTCCTATCTCAGATACCACAAGGACCCTATCCGGCCCAGAGTCAAGAGCCACCCGTTGCTACAAGAACACAACTTAGTGCCTTCATTACCAAGACAACTCGAGGATCATTAGGTAATACAGCTACCTCTCAAAAGGTTATGTGCAATTATTGCAATCGGAAGGGGCACACTGAAGTCGAGTGTTGGAGAAAGTCTGGTAGGTGCATTGGGTGTAGAAGTGACCAACACCGAGCTAAGGAATGCCTTAAATGGTTGGGTAAAGGTAGACCAAGACAACCTACAAGAAATGCTCTAGCTCATAGAGTTCAAACCTGAGGTTATACAATGGATCAAGGGGGACCTCCAGAGGCAACAACCGCGGTTGAAGGTAGATTTTAATTTTAAACCAATGGCTAGAGTATTGTTTGACTTCGGTTACTCATCCTTTTATCATATTTCCTTGAATGCAATGTGTTGATATACAAGTCGATAAATTATCCTACATCATTGAAGTTAGCATGAAATTGAACATTGTGACTGGGTAGTATATGGAACTGAAATATGAGAAAACCCGAGGAAGGATCGAAGATTTTTATTGGTCTCTACTTATCTGATGTTCGTCTTGGGTATTCTTCTGTGGAGCTCTTATTTGGTATTCTTCGGTGGTATTCTTATTCGGGACTCTTATTTGGTATTTTCAATTGGTGTTCTTCTTTAGGGATTCTTATTGTGGAATTCTTATAGGTATTCTTTTTCGGTATTTTCATATGGTATTCATACTCAGTTCTCCTATTTTGGTTTTCTTATTCGGGGAATTCTCATTGGTCTTCGGTGTTCAACATCCATTAATTAATTTTGATTGAAAAGGAAACAAAGGAAAATATAAAAAAAGGCAAGCAATCTTCATTTTAAAATTACTAGATATATTTTCAAGAATAACGGCTTAGATACTTCCATTTCAATCCACCTCTTAGTCACTAAGAGACAGTAGTGACTAGGAGAGGATCTGGATCCTTCAAATAACCACTTGAAAAATGAAAATTTATGATCACATGCCAAATATTAATAAGTAATCTCACTTGTAATTAACTTGCGTTACTACTTATCATCGTGCAAATTGAAGAATATCCACCCTTTTTTTTATTTTCTATTTAAAGGAGACCTAAACCGTATAATTAGGAATGGAAATAAGGACGGGTTTTGTGGGTACTCACCCCAAACAGGGGTACTATTAGAGCGGAGAATAGGGAATAGGGTGGGAGATGGGGGTTGACTTTGAATCCATGCGCGGGTGCGGGATGGGAAATGGGGATAGATATTTTCCGCCCCACATTCTCCGCCACGTATATTAATAAAATTATTTAAACACTTTATATATCTATGTTAAAATATTTTAGTTAATTGTAAATTATTAAAAAATATTATTCTTTCCTAATCTATTATCCTAATTGTTAGGATTAATTAGTTCCTTTCTATTTTCTTATTTGTATTAGTGCTAGGGCTATATTTCAATATTTTATATTGTACAACAAAAATCGTGTTAATGAAACTAACATGTAAACAGTAAACTTAAAAATTAAACCTTTTATTCTGACCAAAGAAAAAAAAGAGGCTAAAATCTCTTAGGATTATAGTTTATAATATATATTTGATATTAATTTAATATCTATATTTATATTTATATTTTGTTTTAGTTTAGGTCTTGAAATTTGTGTATTGTTAATTAATGACAGTGCATAGTTTAAAAAAAATAAAAAATCCTGTGGGTAATCCCAATCTCCCGCATGGATTTATTAATGGGGTGAGGGACGGGGGTACAAGAAGCGGGGGAAGGGTGGGGGATGAGGTGTCCTTTCAGGTGATGGGACGGGGGTATAGGGATAGGTCCCCCCGCCCCAAACCTGCCCTATTTCCATTCTTACGTATAATCAGTGGCGGACCCAGGAATCCAAAGTTAGGGGGTGCATTCGTTCAGTGAGAAAGGTCAGGGTGTGCCATCATACAATGAAAGTGTTTCATATAATTGTTTTTTGAAAAAAAACCAAAAAAAAAAAAAAAAAAATTCATGTTTCAAGTTGAGGGGATGCACATGCATGTTGGAATATGGAAGATGCTATTTTATCGTAGAGAAAAATAAGAAGAAAATAATATGGAGAATCTAAACGAAATCTTTATTGATCTAATATTTGGTATGACTACAATTGAAATGACTGACCCCTATTTATAGATTCACAAAAATCCTATACCAATTACGATATGGTTCTAGGAAACCATTACCCACTAGGAAAAGATTATCTAGTCAAAAAACTAATTTAAAACTAACTAGAATTAATGTAATAGAGTCTTAATCAAGTTTATCTAGTAACATCTCCCTTAAACTTGATTTGACTCTCGTAACTCCGAGCAAAGCTCTAAGCTTCATGAACACGTCACTCCTGAGCGGTTTTGTAAGAATGTCTACAACATGATCTTGTGACTTCACATACTCTATCTTCACTTCCTTTCTTGTGATACATTATATGATGAAATGGTGACGTGTGTCAATGTACTTATTTCTTTCATGAAAGACTGGATTATTGGCTAAGGCAATTGCGGACTTGTTGTCGATATAAATCTCTATTGGCTCTTCTTGAGGCATCTTAAGTTCTTTCATCAAATTCATTAACCATAAAGCATGACAAACATATGAAGTAGCACCTACATATTCAGCTTCACATGTAGAAAATGTGACAATGGGTTGTTTCTTAGAACTCCAAGTGAATGTTGTATCTCCCATGAAGAAAAGATATCCACTAGTACTCTTTCGATCATCAAGATCACCAGCCCAATCACTTTCACTATACCCCATAAGTTTGAAATCCTCGGAGTGGGAGTATAGAAGTCCACAATCAAGAGTTCATTTGATGTAGCGAAGTATTCTCTTTGCAGTCTTTAGATGTGTATTGGTAGGGGCCTCCATAAAGCGACTCACAAGTCCTACACCAAAGAGAATATATGGTTTTATGCAGGTCAATTATCTCAAGCTTTCAATCAGGCTCTTGAAAAGTGTTTGATTTACATGCTCTTTTTTATCAACCTTTGACAATTTTACTCCACATTCAACAGGAGTGTTAACAGGTTGACAATTTTCAATCTTGAATTTTTTGAGAATTTCATTTGCATAGCCTTCTTGAGAAATAAATATTCCTTCATCTGTTTATTTCACTTGAATTCCAAGATAATAAGACATCAGACCAATATCAGTCATCTTGAATTCTCTTGCCATTGTCCTCTTGAAGTCTTCAAATAAGCTTGGGTTGTTGCCAGTAAAAATTAAGTCATCCACATACAAGTAAACAATCAATACATCTCCATTCTCATGTTTGGTATAGAGAGTATGCTCGTGCGATGGAAAAATTATTATGATGGAAGTATTCATCAATTCTACTATACCAAGCTCTTGGAGCTTGTTTTAGGCCATAGAGAGCTTTCTTCAACTTTAAAACTTTATTTTCACCCTTTCTCCACATAGCCTAATGGTTGTTGAATATAAACCTCTTCATCAAGAAAACCATTTAGGAATGCAGATTTAACATCCAATTGATAAATCTTCCATCTGTGTTGGGCTGCTAGAGATATGATAAATCTTATAGTTTCCAAGCGTGCAACATGAACAAATACCTCATCATAGTGAATGCCAGCTCGTTAACTATAGTCTTTTCCAACCAGTCTTTCCTTGTACCCTTCAACCTCACCTTTATCATTCTTATTCATCTTGTAAATCCACTTTACTCCAATGGCTTTGTGGCCTTTGGGTAAAGTTGCAAGTTCCAAGTGTCATTCTTTTTTATTGCCTTGATTTCTTCATCCATGGCTTGTCTTCATCTTTCACTCTCATTAGCTTCCTTAAAGCTTTTTGGCTCGCAGTCAGCAAGTAGACAAAAGAAATCATCATTTAAATTGCTAGTTACCTCATAAATTTCATTCAAGCTTCTAAAACAGGAGGTCTTTTCATGCGAACTTGAAGTTGTTGGAGTTATGTTTCCTTGAGATGAAGCTGAAGCTTGATATGAAATGGAGTTTGAGTTTGAGTTGGAGTTGTAGATAGAGTTGGAGATATATAGTCTTCATTAATTTTTACTTCTTGCTTTTGTATGGGTAAGAATTTTTATTCTTTTTGCTCTTTGACATTCCAGTCCCATTCATCTTATTCATCAAACTGGCATCTCTACTCACAATAATTCTTCCATTAGTAGGATTGCAGAGCTTGTACGCTTTGGAACTCTTTTCATAGCCAATGAAGACTAGCTTTTGGCTTTTGTCATCAAGCATGATTCAATTTTGATAAGGAACATAAGTATAAGCACTGCTTCCGAAAACCCTTAAGTGCTTGATTGTTGGATTTCTTCCACTCCATGCTTCTAATGGTATCTTGTCAGAGAAACTCTTTATGACACAACTATTCAACAGATAAACTGCACAATCAACTGCTTCAACCCAAAATTCTTTAGGCATTCCTTTAGACTTAAACATGCTTTGAACCACTCTATTTTTTCTCTCAGCAACTCCATTCTGTTGAGGAGATTGATGAGCTATCAAAGCGCGTTGAATGCCATTCTCTTCACAAAAATTATTAAATTCTCTAGATGTGAATTCTCCAGCTTTATCAGATCTCAAGGTTTTGATCTCCCAACCACTTTCTTTTTCAACAAGAGCTTTAAATTTTTTGAACTTGTAAAAAGTTTCAGATTTTTTTTAAAAAAAATAAACCCAAGTTCTGCAACTATAATCATCAATAAAAAGAGTAAAATTATTTATTTTTATCGTAGGAGTAAGGATTAATTGGCCCACAAATATAAGTATGGACAAGTTCTAGTGGCCTCGTTGCTCTTGAAGTAGCCTTATTTGAAAACTTTTTTCCTAGCGTGTTTTCCAAAAAGACATCCCTCACAAATTCGTTCCGGATGATTGATGGAAGGCAATCCATGCACCATATTTTTTCTTGACATTAAAGAAAGATTTTTAAAATTTATGTGCCCAAATCTCAAGTGCTAAAACTAATAAATTTCTTTTACACAAGCTTTAAGACATTTTGCAGCATCGTTTTGAATATTTAATAAAAACAATCTATTTCTTGTCATGGGCACTTTTGATATCAAAAAATTATTTTCATCTTTTATTACACAATTTTTATCTTCCAATAAAATTGTTTAATTTTTCTCAAAAAGTTGACCTAGACTCAAAATATTGATTTTTAATTTTGACACATAATAAACTTCAGAAATAAAACGATGTCTTTCATCTTTCAAACGGATTAAAATTTTACCTTTTCCTTCTACTAAGACCATAGAGGTATCTTCAAATTTAACATTACCCTTGACAGTTTCATCGAGTTCTGCGAATATGCTCCTTTGTCCAGTCATGTGGTTGCTTGTACCTGTATCAAGATGCCATGAAGTATCTCCTCCATCTTGTTCGTCATGATGAGTCATCAACAAGGTAGTCTCTTCTTCCCCTTCTTGTCTTTCAGCAAAATTCACTTTTTTTGTCCACAACTTTAGGATTACTTCTACATTCATTAGCATAATGACTATATTTTTTACAATTGTAACATTGAACTTGCGATTTGTCATACCTTTGTCCTGAATAATTGTCTCTCCTATGCCTAGGTTTATGCGAATTTTTATTTTTGATCTCTTCTTGATTGAATCCTTCTCTTCCATCATATCCTCGTCCTTGTCCTTGGTTTTGGTCTCAGCCTCTACCACGTCCATATCCACGACCATATCCTTTTTGGCGTCCATCATTGCCATTGTTTTCTTCTTTCTTCAAAGCGATATTACTTTGAAGAACTTTTTCTAAGACTTCTTGGTTCTTCTTCTTGTGTCTTTCTTCATGAGCTTGTAATGATCCCATGAGTTCATCAACGGACATGTCATCTAATTCTTTTGATTCCTCAATGGCTACAACAATATATTCATATTTTGGATGCAAAGAACGAATGATATTTTTTACAATGCGAGTATCTTTTAAATCTTCTCCATATCTTTTTAGTTGGTTAGAAACCACCAAAACTCTTGAAATATAATCTGAAATAGATTCACCATCATTCATATAGAGAGATTCAAACTCACATCTTAAAAGATGAACTTTTTTCATCTTATCTACCCTTTTTTGCGATTTTTGGAGGGTTTCCTGTGCTTGTTTGGCAGTAGTTGCACATGAGATCTTCTCGAACATAGTTTCATCCAAACATGGATGGATGATAGAGAGAGCTTGTTGATCCTTCTTGGGATTCTTTATTAATGCGTCCTTTTGATTTTGACTCAAAACTTCATCTTCTCTAGGTTCCATGTATCCTTTCTTTACAATTTCCTAAGCATCTTGTGAGTCAAGAAGAGTCTTCACACAAATAGACCAATTATCATAATTGTCCTTAGTGAGGCGAGGAAATTGAGAGAGAAACATACCATTCCCCATCATCTTTACCTAGCTCTCGATACCACTTTTTTAGAATATGGAATATGCTATTTTATTATAGAGAAAAATAAGAAGAAAATAATATGGAGACTCTAAACCAAATATTTATTGACCTAATATTTGGTATGACTACAATTGAAAGGATTGACCCTTATTTATAGATTCACAAAAATCATATACTAATTACGATATAGTTCTAAAAAACTATTACCCATTAGGAAAAAATTATCTAGTCAAAACACCAATTTAAACTAACTAGAATTAATGTAATAGAGTCTTAATCAAGTTTATCTATTGACAATGCACCCCTTATATGTATAACCTCTCACAATTACAGGGATGAATATAGATATGTACATACTGTAATCATGTTTTCGTTTCTCTTCTCCTTGATCGCATAATACAATGATTTGACATGAGCTTTAGTGAAATTTCTTGCCATAATACAATGATTTGACATGAGCATTAGTGAAATTTCTTGCCTTTTTTACAACTCTGATTAGCATATGGTCAAAAGAATGCAGAGAAGAAAAATGACAAACTATTTTTCGAAGTGCCAGCAACCGGCAGTGCTTGTGGGGTAATCATAGCATTATGCCATTCGTCCTGTAGTTGTGCATTCATTGGTGCTGCTGACAGTTATCTTCGTAGTTAAGTAAACACAAATTACAACATGTGTTCTAGATAGAGTCACACTTTTGCGCAGAAGGAATTGTAATCAGGGATGAAAATAAGGATGAGTTTCGAAGGTAATCGTCTTGTTTTTGTTCCAGATAAGAAGGGATGAGGTGGGATAGGACGAGGGGCGAGTATAAGTATTTTTGGTCCACATAATCTATCCAGTGTACATATAAAGTAATTTTTATAGTTTTAGTTCTTACATAGTCTTAAGGTTATAAATATAAAAATCTAAAAAAGTGAGATTAGATAAAATTTTATTAGAATTGATAATGAAAAGAATGATGACTTATAATAAACTTATAATTATTCTTTTAATTGAAAGACTACACACCATTACTTAGCTTTTGCAATTATTTTACATGAATATTTTGTATTCATTGTTGGTCACAGTAAATATTAGAGATTTATTAGTGGTTTCTAACCGTGTTTCATAATTTAAAAAATATATAATTAAACGATGATATGTTGAAGATTTACAATGTAAATAAATTGAAAATATATCAACATTCAAATAATAGAGTTGTGATCACTACTGATATGTGAACATCCAATAACAACAAGAAAATTATTGGGTCACTAATCGTATTGGCCAGATCTTGGAAGCTATCCAAACTTTTTGAGGCAAGTACTTTATAATCTAAGGTTATTCTTTGATTATCCTTTATTTTTTTATTTAAGAGAAGTTTAAATCATATAATATATATTAAATAATGTCACATATGAAAAATAATCTCGTAATTTCTTACAATTACAACAAAGAACATACCACACTAGACCAAAAGCCTGTTTGAATATCCCCTTTTCAACAACCAAAAACTATAATGTAAGATGCTCATGGAACTATTCGAGCATGTCTTAATCTGGTGGCTTAGTTTTCACGTGATGACATGGTTAGGACATGTTAGAAGGTGATAAATAAAGATATATATTAAAAGGTGTAAAGGTATAGATATAGTATACCATACCATAAAACCAAAGTTAAAGAAAAACTTGAGACGAGATCTTGGGTGCATAAAACTTACAAAGTAAACGACTTTCAATAGAAATAAGTGCTTCATAAAATTTATATAACTGTCCCCACTCTATAAAATAAGGATTAGGCTCTCGTTGTTTGCCGTAAAAAATTTTCTTGAAAAATATTTTTTGATATTCTAGTGTTTGGTAACACCGCAGAATAAGTCAACTAAACAATATTTTCAGTTGAACTGGTTATAATGTGTGTAAGGCTCCATTTGTTTGTTGTAAAATAACTTGTTAGTAAAAAATATTTGCAAGGTAAAATATTTGTTTTCAAAATAGAATATTTATTGTGTTTGGTTGTAACACTGAAAATATTTTTTGTTGTTTGCTTGTCACAGTGAAAAAAAAATTTCGATGAAAGATTTTTATAAATACGGACAAACACTCACATAGAGACACACACACACATACACACACACCCACATATATATTTATGAGTGTGATGGTAATGGTGATGGTGATGGTGATGGTGATGGGGATGGGTGGGTGGGGGGAGGGGGGGGGGGGGGGGGGGTGTACAAGGAGTGGGTAAGGTGAAGTGAAAAAATATTTTCATCTCCTTTAGAAGATAAAAACATTTTACACTCCATTTAAATGTTTTTTGTGCATGTTTATAAAAATCTTTCATCAAAAAATATTCTTTACTGTGATAATCAAACACATAAAAATATTTTTCATTGTAACAACAAAATATTATATTTTATAGATAAGTATCTTGCCTATAAACTGCAAACAAATTGAGACTTACCTTTATTTGGTTTGATTTGATTTAATACTCGCCGTTGCATAGAAAAAGATGTTTTCCCGAGTATTTGTAATAACTCGTTTGACTTGCTTTTTGCTTCACTCACTGCGTATGGACTTTATGCGTGGTACTACCATCCATATTATGAAATGTTTTCATTGCGTGGCAGGAAGGAATATGGGTTATGTTGGAACAATATTCCAGAGTGGTCTAATATAATTGACTTTTCTATTGTATTAAGCCTAGAATAATTCGTTGCTCAGTCTCTTCTAGGCAAAATGGTAATTCCAATAGTGGCTAATAATTATATTGGCAGATTTAGAATTTATATTTAGTGGGAATTAAAATTATATAATTTAATACTTATATATTAGAAAAAATTTCAATGGGAACTAAATTAACTTTTTAATCTAAAATTACTTTAAAAATACATACATTTAAAAATAAAAAAAATTGAGTTGAGAGCGGGTTGCAACCCCCACACATATATGTATAGCTTTGCCACTGCTCCCATTGGAGAATGGTCCACCTTAGTTACACTAGAGGCAGATTTTAAATTTTTTTTTTAACTGAGGACTATGATACACACCTTAACACTAATGTTTAATTTCTTTTTTCTTTTTTTGATTTGATGAGGATTAATCAACTTTTCAAACTCAAAATACTCTAATGTGCTGATATTTTACAAAATTTCAGGATTTAATAGGAATTACAATTCTCCCTAACCTCCATATACATTTGCTCTTGAGTTAGACTGTAACAAATAGTGCGAGATAATGATGGAAAAAGTTCATAGAAGCGATCAATAAGGTGTTCTTGATGGGTTAATGCCATTGTCCGAAGCGATCTCGCAATGGGAGGCTCTTAATTCCATCTACTAGAGCCTCTAGTTTTTTGGTTTTTAATCTTTTTCATTTTTGATGGGGAATATTTTTCCGAAACTTTGAACTCATATTAAGATTTAAACTTCTGAACACATGATTTATTTAAAACAATATGATCCGATTTAATTAGGCACACATAAAACTTAACCTCATCTATAACTCGCATGCATATTTTCAAAGTTTTTTTTTTTCTATATTCCTTCTCATGCCTAGGATTAATAATTACTATAAACTCCTTTAATATTTAAAGGGTGAAGTGCACAGGACCCCCTTGTACTTTTGTA